>CM054943.1:9257354-9297354 GCA_029168755.2 Tillandsia fasciculata | reverse complement strand
TTAAAGTAAAATAATGTAAAACTGAATTTTTATAATCTTAAGTGTGCTCTCTCAATAAGCGTAATTATTTTAATAATTATATTGATTTTTCTTTCTTACTAAGTAAAATTATTTTATTTTATTAATTATAGTAATTTTTCTGGTCCTTAATTTATATATTTATTGAGTAAATATTTTTATGACTAACTTAGAGTTATATGTATTTATGAAAATTAAATAACTCAATTTATTTATATAAATAAATAGATATATAGTGTAAATGTCATGAAAAAATTAACCAATTAATTAAATATTTTT
Source organism: Tillandsia fasciculata (assembly GCA_029168755.2). Lineage (NCBI taxonomy): Eukaryota > Viridiplantae > Streptophyta > Magnoliopsida > Poales > Bromeliaceae > Tillandsia > Tillandsia fasciculata. The sequence goes on along the minus strand of CM054943.1, from coordinate 9,297,057 downwards.
ATCAATTAACCATATAAATACAAATTTATTATAAAATTATTGTAGTATTCAAATTTACATTATTTCATTAAAATAATTATTCAAAATTTTAAATTATATTTTATAAATAATTTGATTTATAAAAATAAACATACGCAATAAATTATAAATAATTTTTATTTATTCAAATTCTTACATGTGCATCGCACGTATATAAACTAGTAATATATAAAAGTCTGTAAATAATTATATAGTAATTAAAAAAAAAATTGAAGTAGAAAAGATATGCAAAATAAAAGAGAAAATTATTAACTTCTAGTTTTTTTAAAAAAACCCAACAAATTAAAAAAAGGAGTTGTTTGGTTGTATATAGTTGCAACTATACTACAGTTGTAACTGTATGCATATTCAAATTCGATTTTTGCTTTCATGCATCTAAATTCAACTATTACAGTTGCAATTGTATGAGAAGACTCAAAAGCAGTAATTGAAACACGCCCAAATTGGTCGCTGAATACTTGAAAAGAGTAATTTTAAACAAAAGCAAAATTACCTTCCTAATAACTTTTGAATAATTTTTTTTTTTTTCCTTTCCTACATAAGGAGTAATTTTATTGCCCCGTATATAAAATAATAAAAATTCCTAAATGCACTTCGTAACGGCATATAACTAATTAAGTATTTATAATATATATACATATTATATTGCATAATCCTCAAAAGAGGCATGTCGTAACTTTGAAGTGACAGTATCAAAACCATACCTTTCAAAGAAGAAAGAGATGCATTTAGTCCATTGTCGCCCAAATTCAAGACTTCCAGAGATGTTAGATATCCCAAAGATGTCGGGATCTCTCCTGTAAGTTCGTTTCCTTCAAGATCAAGCACCTTTAGCTTCTCCAATCCTAGTAAGGCTGGAAAGAAGACACAAGATAGGCGTAAGTCAGCAAGAGAAAGTATCGATATCAACAGCATGTGACGCCCCCAATAGTCCCACATCGGATGTGAATGGAATTGTGATTGGGTTTCTAAGAGACATGTACACTAATAATAATAATTGGGCTTATGCATTTTGGGCTGTGGGTTGGGCCCAACGAGTTATTATTGCTAGTCGGCTGGATCATTACAACACTGTTGCCGTTGTCGGAGAAGGAGGAGCGGATTCAAGAACCTTCGAACATCGTCATTGTCATCGTGATCATCGCACCTTTCATTATGAACTCATTCTCTCTTGGCGCACGGACCAGAGACCTCCTCTTCCTTTCTCTCTTGAAGAATTATTTTTTTGAATCTCATGGTCCAATTTATAGTGTTCTTAAGATCTTTTCATTTTAAAAAATAATTAAAAAACTTAAAACAAGACAACACTACATTGCTTTATCTCTTTCTTTGTTGATATCCCGTCCTCTAAAAAAATTTGTCATCAAATTAATTATAATTTATTTATTTTCTTCCTTTCACTATTTTTATATTTATTTTCTTTACTCCTTTTTTTAAAAAAAAAATAATTTAATTTCTTTTATCCGAATAGACAGCATAAGAATTTGCAATTGTAATTGTTGAATTGAACTCCAGCTTAAAAATTCTTTAAAAAGTGTACATGATAATAAGATATACATATTATATTGTGTAATCCTCAAAAAAGGCATATAGTAATTTTGAAATGACAGTAAAAAAACCATACCTTCTAAAGAAAGTGAACTATTTAAATGATTCCAACCCAATTTCAAGATTTCGAGAGAAGTTACATATCCCAAAGATGTCGGAATCTCTCCGGTAAATTGGTTCCAACTAAGATCAAGCTCCTTCAACTTCATCAATCCTGGAAAGAAGACACAAGAAAGGCAAAGGTTAAAAAGAAGAAAGTATCGATTACGATCTCAATAGCATATATCTTCCCATTAGAGAACTTATTATAGTGGAGTACAACATATTACCTTTGACATCTACTGTGCTCTTTGAATTATTGTTTCCCAACTTCATGACTCTTAATAAGCAGCGTTAGTTATGAAAAGATAGCAGTAGTTTGATTATTGCTTAAACGGATGACTTACTAACTTGTTAAGGTCTTATATATATCTATTCTTATTATTATAAATAAATATATTTGTTGGTTTCGTCTCACCCTTTTTTATCGGTACGTGCAAATTACTAAAATTTCTTCACATCATTAATTTTATAATAATTATTAAATAATATTTGTTGTGAATTCAAATTTAAATTATTCAATTAAATTTCAATAAATTATTAATTTGTAATTATATTTGAAAGTTAAATTCAAAATACGAGTTTACAATTTGAATTTTAGTTTACTATTTAAATTTAGATTCAAATATATGTTGTAAAATAAAGCTCTATATTCAAATGGTTTACTTAAATTTAAGTTATTTTTTTAATTCCAATTTTAGTATTCAAATATATGTTGTAAAATAAAGCTCTATATTTAAATTGTTTACTTAAATTTAAGTTATTTTTTTAATTCCAATTTTAGTTTCATTGACATATTATACTCAAATTGAAAATTTAAACATGAGTTTTTTTTTTAAATTCAAAGAACTTCGGATTGTTTAATTCAATTTAAATAAAATTTTAATTAAAAATTTAAAATTAAATTTAGATTTACTATCTTGATGTACAATTGAAATTTAGAATAGAAATTCAAATTTTAATTCAAGATTAAACTTATAGTTCAAATTTAAAATTATTATAGTTAATTAGTATAAATAATTTATTGCCACCCTTTTGTGTAAATGTAAGATTCGTGAAATTTAAATTCGAAATAAATGAAAGAAAAGAATGGAGTCAAGATGACTCAGAATTAGAAAGAGCACAAATAGCGGAATTGACCTTTTGCTACTGTGTAAATTGCACAGTTTACGAGACAGAAATATTGCCTTTCAAATCTGAGCCAAATCTCGAAAATCCGAGATGACCAGTGCGACCGTCTCGTCGAACTAATCGAAAATGATATAGATCAATTTCAGATCCGACGGTCGGATCTTCCAGAAATCAGCGAAGAAGCGGGCGGGAGCCGCGACTTAAGTGAATAGTGCTGTGAACAGTGGGTGAATAGTAAACTCTATTTCTAAATTCCTTTAGTGCCAACGTTAGCCAATTCGCTGTCTGGACTCCGATCATAGCAATCCAGGTAGTCGATTTGAACGGTTTCGTTGATCTGAACGCAATGACGCTGACGAAATTTCCGTTTGACGACCCTAGAGTCTCGAAAAGCGTGATAAACTGTATTTCTGTACAGTGTTTATGGACCGAGAATTTATCCGGGCGTTTTCTCGAAAAACAAAAATCGCTACCTGATAGGTTTCGTCGAGACGGAAGTCGTGGCGAAGTCCATTTTCGGATTTGACGAAAAGAATGCCTCGAAAAACGTGAAAAACAGCGAAAAATGCCGTATTTTGCACACAGACCCTTATATTTTATGCTCCGAATTGCGTGCGGCTGTGTGGTGAGGGACCTAAGTGTGAAACTCAGCTATTGGGAGGGACTGGGCTCTAAATATCAAGAGATGAAGGATCAAATTGCAATTGTGCAACATACACTATATATGTACACAACTCGGTTAGGGTTCTCTAAAACCCTATTCCCGTAGCCTCAGCCCCAGCCGCCAGCTCCAACGTCCTCCTCTCCCTCTGCCGCATTCCTCGGTGGTAGCACACCGGCCGCCGCCGCCTCGTCGCCGGAAAAGAAGAAGAAACAAGTGGAAGCCTTGATCCCGGGTTAGGTTGGAAAAGAAAGCAACAAGGAGGTTTGGATCGCTCCAGACCATATCTGGAGGCACCTCTGAGCCTTAGAGACCCAGACCGAGGAGTCCCGGCGTCCTGCTTCGCCGCGCGCCGCCGGGGGAAATTCCTCTCTTATTTCTTTGCTCCGACGAGGTGAGTTTATGGAAAGGATTTCTTTTAAATGGACTTTGGACATTTGTATGGTGTTTCTTACATCGAGTGGATCCTTCCTGTGAAGCCCGAGTCGTCGTCGTGCTCCCTTTCGCCGGCGGGAACACCCTGTCGCCGGAATTTCAATAAGTGGCCGATCTTGATCTCGAGATTTTTCCAACCGTTGAACTCAAGATCAGAGACATTGGATCTCTTCTTCTCGACTACTGTGAGCTCTCCGTTGAGTTTGGCGTTGATCGGCTCTGGGTCGTGGGCGTACGGGCTTGCCCTAGAATCGGGCTTTTCTTCCCTTCGGCCGAGCCTCGCCGTCCGGCGCCGCCGTGCACCCACGCCGTCGGAAACCGCCTTGTCAAGCTCCTTAGCACCAAGTGGAGTCATATGGTCCAAGTTGGAGGGCCTCTAGTGTACCAGATCAAAATCCGCCATTAGAGCATCTTCATCTTCACCGAGCTCGGGTGAGCTCCGCCGCCGCGAGTCGCCGGCGCTTTCCGCCGACGTAAAGTGACCCAGGTGAGCTTGTAGGATCTGTAGGAAGCTTCCTATCAGGTTGCATGTGGGTTTTAACGTGGAGGTTGTGTTCTCTGTTGTTGCACCATGAAGGTAGCCCGAGCTCCAACGCCGGCCGCCGCCGTCGCCTCCGATCGCCGGTGGGACACCCAGGTAACCTCTAAACCCCGTATTGTTGTTTTCCTTCCAAGTTAGAAGGGCCCAGGTGCAGTGTTGGCTGAGAACCAACTCGGGTTTTGGGTTGGGTACTTGTTTGTGAAGGATGCACACCAAATGTTTGATAAAATGCCACAGAGAAGAAAAAGATGGATTTTGGCTTCGACTATAAAATAAAAGTTGCTCCAAATAGTGGGGATTTTTTAAAACTAACCCTCTGAAACTTTGATTTTTGCAAAATAACCTCGGCAAAAAAAAAATTGTAAATCTAACCCTACTTTTGCCAGGTGGGCGCCACGGTGGACTGACGACCTGAAGACGCTGAATGATTCAGCGTCTTCAGTATGCCTCATGAAAGACGCTGAATCAATCAGCGTCTCCTAAAAAACCCTACGGAGACGCTGAATGAGTCAGCGTCTTCAGTATTTTTTAGGAAGACGCTGATTCATTCAGCGTCTTCAATGCTACACACTACACCTGAGGACTTGGCCAAATTTTTTGCGAAATTGGCTAAGTCCTCAGATAAGAAGGCGCTGGGTTGTATACATGTTAGAGACGCTGAACCGTTCAGCGTCTTTAACTTATAATGTTAAAGGCGCTGAATGGTTCAGCGCCTTTAACACATAATGTTAAAGGCGCTGAATGGTTCAGCGCCTTTAACTTATAATGTTAAAGGCGCTGGCCGATTCAGCGCCTTTAACTTATAATGTTGAAGGCGCTGACCGATTCAGCGCCTTCTTCACGCGTTATCAAGCCGCGCGCGTGCTATTCTTCTTCACTTCTCCGCTTCATCTTCTCCATCTCTCTCTGCATCTCTTCATCGCCACCTGGGAGCTCATCGCCGTCGCCTTCATCGCCGTGGCCTTCAATCCCGCCGAGCACAGTGAGATCCTCTCGCCGTCTACTTCAATCCCGCCGATCTTCTTCGTCGCATTGCCGATCTACTTCAATCCCGCCGAGCACAGTAAGATCTTCTTCAATCCCGCCGTCGGATTGCCGCCGATCTTCTTCAATCCCGCCGCATTGCCGATCTACTCTCGCCGCCGCATCGCCGATCTCCTCTCGCCGTCGCTTTCGCCTTCGCCTCTCGCCGTCGCTTTCGCCTTCGCCGTCTCTCTCGAAGCTCTCTCGCGAAGCACTGTGAGGTCCCTCCCTCTCTCTTCTCTCTCTCTCTCTTTCACTCTCTCACTATGAGAGAGTGATCTCTCACTGAGAGATCACTCTCTCACAGTGATCTCGCTTCACTGTGAGAGATCACAGTGAAGCTCTCACAGTGAAGCATGATCTTTCACTGTGAGAGAGCATGAGCTTGATCGGCAAGAAGCTAATTTTAGTTAGAAAGTTTTTTGCTTAAAATTTTAGTTACAAATTTTTAGCAAGAAGCTAATTTTAGCAAGAAGCTAAAATTTTTGCTTCAAATTTTACTTACAAAGTTTTGCTAATTTTGCCAAGAAGCAAATTTTGCTAAGAAACTAATTTTGCTACAAAGTTTAGTTAAATAATACTGTAATTTTTGGCAATAAATTTTCTCATTGTGAGAGCTTTAACAATAAAGCTTCACTGTGAGAGCTCTCACAATAATTTAGCTAATTTTGCTAGAAATTTTAGAAATAATTTGGTTGATCACAGTGAAGCTCTCACTGTGAGCTTCACTGTGAGAGCTCTCACTTCAGCTCTCACTTGAGCTCTCATTTGAGTTAAATAATACTTGAGCTCTCACTTGAGCTCTCACTGTGAGAGCTTCACTGTAAGAGTCTCTCACAGTGAAGCTCTATGTGAAGCTCTCACAGTGAGAGACTCTTACAGTGAGGGAGTGAAGATCACTCTCTCACAGTGAGAGAGACTGAAGATCACTCTCTCACAGTGACAGAGTGATCTCTCTCACCGTCACAGCGAGCGATCCCCTCACTGTGAGATCGCTCAAAGTGAGAGGTTTCACTGTCGGTCTCCGACTGTAAAGTTAAAAGTAGTATTTTGAAGTGGTTAAATTTTGTTTTGTAGTTGAAATGGCTAATCCTCGCATGCCCATAAGTGTTCATTGGGATGGACAGTTAGTTATCGATGGGAATGGTCCACGATATATCGGCGGTCAAAAGAAGCTAATCGGGATACCGACTGATTGTACATATAGTAGGTTTGAGACGAGAATGTATCGTTTAGTAAATTGTACAAGCGAACAATTTCGTCTAAAATTTACTATTGGTTGTCCCACGATCGGTGGTGGATTTTTAGCTCACGAAGTACTAGATGATGAATCATTGGAGGGAATGATAGGATTAGGTCTACATCATGGTGTTGTGACGGTATATATTGAGAAAGAGTTACAACCGTCGGCTAATTTTGAACCGCAAGGATATTACACCCAAATGCTCCACAATTATATTGATTTGGGTCCTTCCGCCAATTATATTCCACACGAAGGTGGTGTCGGAATGACAAGGTTAGAACAATCCCTAATAATTTTGTCATTTAGCATAATATTTAATTGGACTTAAAGATTGTATACATTGCAGAGAAAGTGAGTATGACCCGATTGAGAGTGTTGTACCTTGCTCGTTTAGTAGTGTGCCACCAACGACCACATGTGTGGCACCTACGACCACACACACGCAAGCCACGACCTCACGCGGACACACGCAAGCCACGACCTCACGCGGACACACGCAAGCCACGACCTCACGCGGACACCGCAGGCATGCCACGACATCACGCGAACAATGCACGACCTCCCGTATTGAACCAAGCATGTCTCATTTACAACTAGAACCTTCTGATTGGGGGTAAGTACAAATATAAATTAAATGTTAAGTTTTAAATTAATGGCAAATTTGAAACTTTAGGTTTACCAAATTTGCAGGTTATCTAATTTCTATGAACATTGGAATCCACCTGCTGTTAATGAATTTGATACGAATGTTGAGGAAGGAGGTGATAATGTTGACAGGGGTGGTGATAGTGATTTTAATCATGAGGATTCACCAATCCATGATGATCAGAATAGTAGTGAGGATGACGAACTGGATGTTCCATTTCCAGATATAGATGAAAATCATGATGGAGGGTTAAATGATCTTGCAAATGCAATTTACACTCAAGTGGACAACCCACAAATCAGCAATGATTATGTAGACAATCCAGACGAGGAAATTGAATTTATTGATCATCCGGATCGTTTTATTTCCGATACTAATTGGATTAATCAGTATGCTGTAGATCAAACCCCTCTTAATATTCGACAAATAGGAGCTGGTCGACCTAGCATCGACGAGAGTTGGGCTGGACGTGTCTTTCAAGATAAGCCATCTTTATTGGATGCACTAGACCGGTGGCATATTGACCATAATGTACAAATGAAAGTATTGAAATCTACAAAAACGACGTACACTGTCAAATGCGTAGTAGAGGAATGTTCTTGGAGATTACATGCTTCAGTACCAAAAAATGCGACATATTTTAGGGTAAAAACATATGCTGGTCCACACACATGTGTGATTCCAATACTTAATGCGGCGAACCGTAACTGTAATTCCACCCTTATATGTCAATTGATCCTTCCCGTGTTAAAAGTTAGACTTAATTTAAGGCCAAAAGAAATTCGAGATATGGTGCAAGCAGAGTTCCATACTGACATAACATATTGGAAGGCTTGGCAATCAAAGATTAAAGCATTACAAATTATTTACGGGAGCTGGGAGCAATCGTACACCGACTTACCTCGTTACCTTTCGCAGGTAAAGAATTATAATCTTGGTACTCAATGGCATCTGGATCATTTGTGGCCGCAAGAAGGAATTTGTACCTTTCATCGTGTTTTTTGGTCATTTGGACCTTCGATACATGGATTCGCACATTGTCGGCCGTTGGTTAGTATTGATGCTACACATTTATACGGCAAATACGAAGGTCATGCTTTGATAGCGACTGCTGTAGATGCAAATGATGGATTATATCCTTTGGCATTTGCAATTTGTGAGGGAGAGAATGCCGGGAGTTGGCGATGGTTTTTGCATAACTTGCGTCGCTATGTTACCCGTGATAGACAGATTTGTTTAATATCTGATCGATTTCCTGGATTGAAGGAAATAGTTGCTGATATCTATCGTCCAGCACGAGGGCACGCGCATCGTTGGTGTCTTCGACATATGAAAGCAAACATGCAAAAGCGCTTCAAGACCGAGATATTGTTAAATAAATTCTGGGATATCGGAAAGGCTGCAACACCGACGGAATATAATCAGCTGAAGGAAGAATTAAAGGTGTTGGATAACGATGCATGGGAGTGGGTCCATAATCTAGACAGATATAAAGAGTACTGGGCAAGAGCATTTGATGGAGGCAGACGGTTTGGAATGTTGACTACAAATCTTTCTGAATCCTTAAATGGGGTTCTTAAGGACACCCGTGGTTTGCCTATCACAGCTTTTGTTGCGTCTACTTTTTATAAGCTTAATACCTATTTCTGCAAGCGCCGTGATGACGGTGAACAATGGAATGACGCTTTTGTCAGTAAAGTAAAGCATCAGATTACTCAAAATTTAGAAAAGGCGCGGTTACATTCCGTTGTAAGATTTGGACTCACCGAATTTGAAGTACGTACTGGAGATTTCGACTACAAAGTGATCGTCGATGGTTCAAATGTCGAATGCTCATGTTGTGAATTACATCTAACAGGAATACCTTGCTCGCATGTCTTAGCAGTTTGTAGTACAACACATATGAGATTACCATACGAGAATTTTACTTCACACTGGTATAGTACAGACTGCTATCGTGCGACGTACGCACCACAATTTCATCCTGTTCCTGATAGACGGCACTGGACACGACCCCAAGGTCCGCCGATTGTACCGCCCCCTTTACGAAGGAAGAAAGGTCGTCCACGATCTACACGTATTCGTAATGTAATGGACGAGGGGGGTGGCCAACGAGGGAAATGCTCCATTTGTAAGCAGGAAGGCCATTATAGGAGCACTTGCCCACAGAATACACAAATAGCGCAACGAGGACGCCGGCGTATGATTTACACAATTATATTTATCATGTCTTAATATTTATTTATTTCTATCAATCATGTTACTAATATGTAGATTATTGCTAATTGCAGATGGCAGATCACGAGGACGCGGGGCCAGTTGATGCGTCGGTATTAGTAGACCAGCATCGCCATCGGTCAGCCTTTATCACGACTGAGGTAAGAGCTATAAAATTTCATTTGCTATTTTATTGTAAAAGCTAACTATATTTGTTTTCGCATTACAGGGGTATCGTGCGGTGGAGTTCTCAGAGCATGGTCGGAAGATCAACCAGTGGGAGATTGAGCATCCAGCTGTGCTAGATATCCTCCGGCTATCTGGATTTTACGGGGTAGCACGGTTGAGACGAGTCCAGCTGGATCAGGCTCTACTAGCGGCCCTTGCCGAGAGGTGGAGACCGGAGACCAACACGTTCCACTTTCGACATGGTGAGATGACCGTCACACTCCAGGATGTGGCGGTCATCTCAGGTCTCCGTGTCGACGGTCCACCGGTAACGGGGAGTTCACTTCAAGAGTGGGTGCCGCTCTGCGATGCATTGTTGGGAGCTCAGCCCGAGATATTAAAGGGGTCGCAGATACGCCTAACGTGGCTATCTGATCACTACAGCCATATACCGCTAGATGCCCCTCCAGCACTAGTCGCAGCTACAGCCCGTGCATATATGTTATATCAAATCGGGTGTAGCTTGATTCCCAACCCCAGCGGACGCACAGTGCACCTAAAGTGGCTATCACTAATGGCTGATTTCCATCTCTGCGGGGTTTATGCGTGGGGTGCAGCTTCCTTGGCTTCTATGTATCAAGCGCTGGGATTTGCCTCACTGCACGGGAAGGCCGAGTGTTGTTGTTTTGGCACGCTATTGCAGGTATAATATATAATATATTGATTTCATTATTTCAAATATTTAATCTTTTATTTCTAATATTAAGTCGTTTGTGTTAATATATAGATTTGGGCTTGGGAGCACATTCATATCGGCCGACCTACAGGCGTCCGAGCGCTACCCGACCTTGCAGATCTCCCTCTGGGTTGCCGGTAAGATATTTATTTAATATAGTAGATTTTTGTATTTCATAGGTAATTACAACTAATATATATATTTTACAATCTAGATGGGCAAACGCTGGAGGACTACGCTTCAGAGCCAATGTCAGGACCGCTGACATTGAGTTTTATAGAGATGAGTTAGATCAGCAGAGAGAGACGCAGGTATGTAGGTGTTTAAATCAATACTTTACATATATTTTTTCTAAACATTTTTATACTAACTGATCATTTTGTGTCATTAACAGGTTATATGGATGCCGTACACAGAGGACATTTTAGCTGCATTACCAGACTTCTGTGTACAGGGCTCGCAAGTCTGGCGTTCAAGGACAGTCATCATCTGCTATCACATAGTAGAGATGCATGTACCAGACCGAGTCCTGCGGCAGTTCGGTCTTCTCCAGCATCTACCTATCAATGTGGAGTCCATCGTACGCATGACATCACGTGGGCGTGCGGATGAGGATTGGGCTGCATTTCACGCTGCATACATTGAGAGGTGGGCTGAGAGGCTAGATCACATTGTTGATCAGCATCCGGCTGCTGGTGATGACCCGCTGCAGGCGGCATCCATTTACATGGAATGGTACTGGAAGATTACCAGGAGATGGATATATCATCCAGTGGAGCGTCCTCCGCTGACTTATCATCCACGTGGGCATATCAACAGGACAATGGTATAATCATTTTTTTGTAGAAATTTAACATGTTTTGTATATTTAATCTAAATTTAATCTGTTAATTGAAATGCAGGCCGATACGCTACGACAGATGGATACCACTATAGGCCAGCTATTGCATGATCGTCCGTCGCCGACGAGGGTATTCAGGACTCTGACAGATATGCGATCGCATATTCATACGGCACTACAAAATGAACCGTCAGTACCTACTGTCAGAGTTGCTGAGGGACGAGGAGATTATGCTCACGCATCGTCCTCGAGACATCAAGTACCTTCATATCACAAAAAATTTCTAATTTAGTCTTCAATTTCAAATTACCTAACTATTTACGCCATTTCAGGTGCCGCGATCTCCAACTCCTCCGATTCAAGACCCTACGACATATCCCTCGACGTCAGAGACACTCCCGCCTCCTGTTTCACGGACATCATTTGCTTCAACATATTCACGTCGTCGTCCGTCGTCATCATCACAACACGAGATCCAACATATTGATGAAGGTGGTATTATCGAGGAGCTCGATCAGTTAGCAGCGGCCGAGCAACTTGATGATACGCCGATTATCGAGCTTGTTGTTCCTCGTGGGCGTGGGCGACCACGAGGGCGTGGACGTAGGCGTGGCCGAGGAGGTCGAGGGAGAGGATAAGCTCAAAATTGAGTATTATCTCAATTTTGAGTTTGAGGGTGTATTCTTAATATTTTTGTAATTACATTTTTTTGATATGACTCAACTGTTACATCTGAATGTTGTGCATATATTTCTGGTGATTTATGAATGTTTTAGATCACTATATACATGTTGTCAAACTTGTTGTATTTTTCATTCTGCTATGAAACTTGTTGTACAAATTTTGATTTTTACACTTGAGAAAGGAAATTTGGTGGGTGCTGTGGTTAAAGGCGCTGAACCATTCAGCGCCTTTAACATATAAGCTAAAGGCGCTGAATGGTTCAGCGTCTTTAACATTATAAGTTAAAGGCGCTGAATCGGTCAGCGCCTTCAACATTATAAGTTAAAGGCGCTGAACCATTCAGCGCCTTTAACGTTATGTGTTAAAGGCGCTGAACCATTCAGCGCCTTTAACATTATAAGTTAAAGACGCTGAACGGTTCAGCGTCTCTAACATGTATACAACCCAGCGCCTTCTTATCTGAGGACTTAGCCAATTTCGCAAAAAATTTGGCCAAGTCCTCAGGTGTAGTGTGTAGCATTGAAGACGCTGAATGAATCAGCGTCTTCCTAAAAAATACTGAAGACGCTGACTCATTCAGCGTCTCCGTAGGGTTTTTTAGGAGACGCTGATTGATTCAGCGTCTTTCATGAGGCATACTGAAGACGCTGAATCATTCAGCGTCTTCAGGTCGTCAGTCCACCGTGGCGCCCACCTGGCAAAAGTAGGGTTAGTTTTGCAAAAAAAAATTTTGCAGGGTTAGTTTCCCAAATACAAAAATGAGTAAGGTTATTTTTAAAAAATCCCCCCAAATAGTCCCCTGAGCTTGATGCTCACTTCAGATCAAAGTTGATATGTGTGGATTGGTGTGTGGAGCAATGTTGTCCATTAGAGAGCGAGGGACTTGGATCTTTTGATCCAGCAATTCCGTGCTGCTAAAAATTGGTGAGCACGGTGTTCAGCGAGTCGAGGGTCACCTACTGGTGGTGACGGTTCATTAAAATGATGTTCCGATAAAAAGAACGAGCGAAAACGGCTCTCAAATACGCATAAAAGTACGATTTCTGGAAACCCTAGGGGTCAAAATGCAAATGTAGCATGCTAGCTGTCTTTAGACAGTATTTGCACACTTGTTAGGCAATTTATTAGAAGTCTTTAGGTTTTCGTTGAGCGGAAATCGGATTCCGTTCCGTAAACCGGCGAAATTGTCGGTTTTACGGTTTTCGGTGCGACTTTCGTGATCCGGATTGGATTTGGGTATTTGTGAGTCATTCCTGATCAGTGTTCGTGATTCAGGTCTTTGCTGTCTGACTCCGGCCCCGAGCTTTCTGTTGGAGTCGTTGGATCGGCCTACATTCAGGTGGGTTATCTTCGGTCCGGGCTTTATCTTTTCGGCCCTCTGTTTCCTTTAGTCCAGTCGGACCCCTGTTCTTCTATTTTAGCCCAGATTATGCTTATGAGCCTTATTCTGTTGATTTAGTATCCTTTGCATATACCTGGACATATACCTGCTTGATTGGTCATTAGTTAGATGATAGTTCATTAGCTCATATTTGGACATTTATATCATGCTTGCTTGATCACTACATAGACTTGCTTTTATTCGGATTTATATACTTCTTGGATTCCGGGTTTGCATGATATGACCTATGATTGATATACAGACATATGCATCCCTATTGGGATTTCGCTCAGATATACATACTCCTTTATTGATAGACATCTACCTGGATATTTTTCTGCATACCTGTCGTTTACATTCCAGTATTCAGCACAGTTGGTATTCAGGGTCTGATCATGCTTATTATTGCTTCATGTCTATCAGATATTGTATTGCATTATATTCAGTTATTCTTGCTACTATTTCCAGTTATGCATTGTAGATCGACCTGATTGATGTACAGATACCTGCATCCCTGTTGGAATTTTTCCCGGCTTTTTGCCGATTATCTTGGGTTGAGATTCAGTTGGCCTTTGCCATTGCATCCCTGTGGGGATTTCCGGCATGTTGCCAATTACCCGGTCTGCGGACCGTGAGATTTAGCATTAGCATTATGATCGTTGTGCACCTGCTGTTCGTTCGCGTATGCCGTGGGATTGATCCCCCACATTGCGTTCTTACCGGTAAAGGGTCTGGTTGACCCGTGAGCTATCCCCTCTGGTTGTATCACTGGGTACGGGGAGCCCCTTGGCTGTACCGATATGAGGAAACTCTCGGCTGTACCTTTAGGTACGAGGATCCTCTCGGCTATATCAATGGTACGGGGTTTGCTGTTCAGCTCGGCTAGGTGGAATCTAGTATGATTGTGGTTGGCTCGGCATAGATATCTTCGCCTGAGGTCCCCGTGACCAACAGTGGCATCGGTTGGGTACTTACTGTTCCTTTGTTGATGCATAGCTTATATTTCCATATTCTGGCATGTTTTACTATTTATTTCTGTACCCATATCTGCTCAGTTATATTTGATTATCACCATGATTGATTCTGATATTTCTGTACCCATATCTGCTCAGTTATATCGTGACTTATTGATTATTCAGCTTTACCTATTGATCTATTACTATCCGCAGATTATTGTATCCAGTAGGTACGATTAGCTATTTCTCGGCTCGTCGTGTCCACTGGGATACATGTACAGTGTATCTCACACCCCCTGGGTGACCATTTTTCAGGTCGGTCGGGTGCTGGGATGTCGGGACACGTTGGTGAGGCTGTTGCGATAGTACCGACCCTTATGTCACCAGTATATTTTATCTTCCGCATTTTGTTTAAAATATTGTAAAATGACTATTGTTGTATGCGTAGTTTAGACTACTCTGGTATTGACTGTAAGTGCTTAGCCGTGCATGTATAGGAAAGGCTCTGTCCCATTTGGACAGGGAATTTACTATACATGTGGCGATCTGTTCACGCCTGAAATGATTTAAACTCTGATTTCAAAAAAAAAAAAAAAATTTAGCCTGTTTTTCAAAACTCGGGGCGTGACAGATTAGATGGTATCAGAGCAATAGGTACACGATGCCTAGGTATTTGGTTTGAATTGAGCCCTAGGATGACTTTTACGTACATGAGAGCGCGGGGTATTTGGATAGTGGTTAGGAGCTCAGGTGTGTTTACGCACTATTGAGTCTCGTTGTTGTGGTTACGAATGGTATTCGCACGCACTCTGGGCTTTGGAGGTGTTGTGGGTGCAGTGTTAGCTGTGGTCGTGGTGCGGGCCATGGGCTTGATGTTTCAGTGGAGCCAAAAGGCTCGGATCGGTTGCTGCGGTTGGAGCTCACCGCTTTTGTCGAGAAAGCCAAGAATGGCATAGCAGCAGATGACTGCTATTTTTGCACCGGCCCCACCACTAGCCCAGATGCTCGGGGAAGTTGTTGATTTTCCAGTTGTCCCCGTGACATATGATACAGTAACCATTGCCACAGTCGTGATCATCAGAACTACGCCGGTGGCTGCTACTATTGATGATTCCCTCGATAATAGAAATCAGGACGAATAAGAGGTCGGTAATCATGTTGCTTTGGATAAAATAATTTCTGACGATACTTATCAGATGAAAGCCTTGTCAGTTGGATATAGATTTTGGCCCTACCTCTTGCACGATTTTTGTGGACCATCTCGAACTCTCCTATGAGTTAGTCAGGGTGGTATTTATGACCACGAGGTGGTAGTAATCCATGATAAAGGTTATGTTATTAGCACTGAGACTGTGTTGGGAGGTATGTGATATACCTTCTGATGGGAGTTGTGTCCCCAACTAGAGGTTGGCGACAGATCTATGGTATTTCGCTTTTCTTTTAGTAAGCACGTTGGCTGCAGACAACGTACTGTCGAAAAAACTGAGGAAATACTCTGCCCTGTTATGGGGAGTATCAGATTGGGTCTAAAAGAGTAGCCTGAGAGTTGCCAATATTTTGTGACTGATTGTCACTACTGCGAACCTGTTAGAGGCTTAATAGTGGTTTAGTTAAGTTTAAGCTTCGGGAACAAAACTTTTTTAAGTTGTAAGTTTCGGGGACGAAACTTCTTTTAAGTTCTAAGTGATGTAAGATTCGTGAAATTTAAATTCGAAATAAATGAAAGAAAAGAATGGAGTCAAGATGACTCAAAATTAGAAAGAGCACAAATAGCAGAATTGACCTTTTGCTACTGTGTAAATTGCACAGTTTACGAGACAGAAATATTGCCTTTCAAATCCGAGCCAAATCTCGAAAATCCGAGATGACCAGTGCGACCGTCTCGTCGAACTGATCGAAAATGATATAGATCAATTTCAGATCCGACGGTCGGATCTTCCAGAAATCAGCGAAGAAGCGGGCGGGACCCACGACTTAAGTGAATAGTGCTGTGAAAAGTGGGTGAATAGTAAACCCTATTTCTAAATCCCCTTAGTGCCAACGTTAGCCAATTCGCTGTCTGGACTCCGATCATAGCAATCCAGGTAGTCGATTTGAACGGTTTCGTCGATCTGAACGCAATGGCGCTGACGGAATTTCCGTTTGATGACCCTAGAGTCTCGAAAAGCATGATAAACTGTATTTCTGTACAGTGTTTATGGACCGAGAATTTATCCGGGCGTTTTCTCGAAAAACAAAAATCGCTACCTGATAGGTTTCGTCGAGCCGGACGTCGTGGTGAAGTCCATTTTTCGATTTGACGACAAGAATACCTCGAAAAATGTGAAAAACAGCAAAAAATACCGTATTTTGCACACAGAATACGGTATTTTTTTGATTTGACGACAAGAATACCTCGAAAAATGTGAAAAACAGCAAAAAATACCGTATTTTGCACACAGACCCCAATATTTTATGCTCCGAATTGCGTGCGGTTGTGTGGTGAGGGAGCTAAGTGTGAAACTCAGCTACTGGGAGGGACTGGGCTCTAAATATCAAGAGATGAAGGATCAAATTGCAATTGTGCAACATACACTATATATGTACACAACTCGGTTAGGGTTCTCTAAAACCCTATTCCCGTAGCCTCAGCCCCAGCCGCCAGCTCCAACGTCCTCCTCTCCCTCTGCTGCATTCCTCGGTGGTAGCACATCGGCCGCCGCCGCCTCGTCGCCGGAAAAGAAGAAGAAACAAGTGGAAGCCTTGATCCCGGGTTAGGTTGGAAAAGAAAGCAACAAGGAGGTTTGGATCGCTCCAGACCATATCTGGAGGCACCTCTGTGCCTTAGAGACCCAGCCCGAGGAGTCCCGTCGTCCTGCTTCGCCGCGCCGCCGGGGGAAATTCCTCTCTTCTTTCTTTGCTCCGACGAGGTGAGTTTATGGAAAGGATTTCTTTTAAATGGACTTTGGACATTTGTATGGTGTTGCTGACATCGAGTGGATCCTTCCTGTGAAGCCCGAGTCGTCGCCGTGCTCCCTTTCGCCGGGGGGAACACCCTATCGCCGGAATTTCCATAAGTGGCCGATCTTGATCTCGAGATTTTTCCAACCGTTCAACTCAAGATCAGAGACGTTGGATCTCTTATTATCGACGACTGTGAGCTCTCCGTCGAGTTTAGCGTTGATCGGCTCTGGGTCGTGGGCATACGGGCTTGCCCTAGAATCGGGCTTTTCTTCCCTTCGGCCGAGCCTCGCCGTCCGGCGCCGCCGTGCACCCATGCCGCCGGCCACCGCCTTGGAAAGCTCCGTAGCACCAAGTGGAGTCATCTGGTCCAAGTTGGAGGGCCTCTAGTGTACCGGATCAAAATCCGCCATTAGAGCATCTTCATCTTCACCGAGCTCGGGTGAGCTCCGCCGCCGCGAGTCGCCGGCGCTTTCCGCCGCCGGCCAGTGACCCAGGTGAGCTTGTAGGATCTGTACCAAGCTTCCTATCAGGTTGCATGTGGGTTTTAACGTGGAGGTTGTGTTCTCTGTTGTTGCACCATGAAGGTAGCCCGAGCTCCACCGCCGGCCGCCGCCGTCGCCTCCGATCGCCGGTGGGACACCCAGGTAACCTCTAAACCCCGTATTCTTGTTTTCCTTCCAAGTTAGAAGGGCCCAGGTGCAGTGTTGGCTGAGAACCAACTCGGGTTTTGGGTTGGGTACTTGTTTGTGAAGGATGCACACCAAATGTTTGATAAAATGCCACAGAGAAGAAAAAGATGGATTTTGGCATCGACTATAAAATAAAAGTTGCTCCAAATAGTCCCCTGAGCTTGATGCTCACTTCAGATCAAAGTTGGGGGCACAGGCTTGACTGGACCCGATGTGGCAGTCACTGAGATTGGGTTATGTGAGCACCTTGTGAGCGAGTGGATGCATAGCATGTTCTTAGTTGAGTTTTCCTTTGAGCATGATACTTGAGGCATATTAGTTGTAGTTTCATTCCAGCTTTCATATTATCTATCTGCATACCTATTTATTTTGCCTCCAGTAGACTTAGTGGGCATACCGTGGATATTGGTGACGGTACCCATTGGGAACTACCTTCTGCAGTAGTTCTCACACCCGCTGCGGCGACAGGTTTTCTAGAGGTTGTGGTTCCGGCTTGTGTTCGTGTGGAGATAGCTGAAATGGTGTGTGGAGCAATGTTGTCCATTAGAGAGCGAGGGACTTGGATCTTTTGATCCAGCAATTCCGTGCTGCTACAAATTGGTGAGCACGGTGTTCAGCGAGTCGAGGGTCACCTACTGGTGGTGACGGTTCATTAAAATGATGTTCCGATAAAAAGAACGAGCAAAAATGGCTCTCAAATACGCATAAAAGTACGATTTCTGGAAACCCTAGGGGTCAAAATGCAAATGTAGCATGCTAGCTGTCTTTAGACAGTATTTACACACTTGTTAGGCAATTTATTAGAAGTCTGTAGGTTTTCGTTGAGCGGAAATCGGATTCCGTTCCGTAAACCGGCGAAATTGTCGGTTTTACGGTTTTCGGTGCGACTTTCGTGATCCGGATTGGATTTGGGTATTTGTGAGTCATTCCTGATCAGTGTTCGTGATTCAGGTCTTTGCTGTCTGACTCCGGCCCCGAGCTTTCTGTTGGAGTCGTTGGATCGGCCTACATTCAGGTGGGTTATCTTCGGTCCGGGCTTTATCTTTTCGGCCCTCTGTTTCCTTTAGTCCAGTCGGACCCCTGTTCTTCTATTTTAGCCCAGATTGTGCTTATGAGCCTTATTCTGTTGATTTAGTATCCTTTGCATATACCTGGACATATACCTGCTTGATTGGTCATTAGTTAGATGATAGTTCATTAGCTCATATTTGGACATTTATATCATGCTTGCTTGATCACTACATAGACTTGCTTTTATTCGGATTTATATACTTCTTGGATTTCGGGTTTGCATGATATGACCTATGATTGATATACAGACATATGCATCCCTATTGGGATTTCGCTCAGATATACATACTCCTTTATTGATAGACATCTACCTGGATATTTTTCTGCATACCTGTCGTTTACATTCCAGTATTCAGCACAGTTGGTATTCAGGGTCTGATCATGCTTATTATTGCTTCATGTCTATCAGATATTGTATTGCATTATATTCAGTTATTCTTGCTACTATTTCCAGTTATGCATTGTAGATCGACCTGATTGATGTACAGATACCTGCATCCCTGTTGGGATTTTTCCCGGCTTTTTGCCGATTATCTTGGGTTGAGATTCAGTTGGCCTTTGCCATTGCATCCCTGTGGGGATTTCCGGCATGTTGCCAATTACCCGGTCTGCGGACCGTGAGATTTAGCATTAGCATTATGATCGTTGTGCACCTGCTGTTCGTTCGCGTACGCCGTGGGATTGATCCCCCACATTGCGTTCTTTACCGGTAAAGGGTCTGGTTGACCCGTGAGCTATCCCCTCTGGTTGTATCACTGGGTACGGGGAGCCCCTTGGCTGTACCGATATGAGGAAACTCTCGGCTGTACCTTTAGGTACGAGGATCCTCTCGGCTATATCAATGGTACGGGGTTTGCTGTTCAGCTCGGCTAGGTGGAATCCAGTATGATTGTGGTTGGCTCGGCATAGATATCTTCGCCTGAGGTCCCCGTGACCAACAGTGGCATCGGTTGGGTACTTACTGTTCCTTTGTTGATGCATAGCTTATATTTCCATATTCTGGCATGTTTTACTATTTATTTCTGTACCCATATCTGCTCAGTTATATTTGATTATCACCATGATTGATTCTGATATTTCTGTACCCATATCTGCTCAGTTATATCGTGACTTATTGATTATTCAGCTTTACCTATTGATCTATTACTATCCGCAGATTATTGTATCCAGTAGGTACGATTAGCTATTTCTCGGCTCGTCGTGTCCACTGGGATACATGTACAGTGTATCTCACACCCCCTGGGTGACCATTTTTCAGATCGGTCGGGTGCTGGGATGTCGGGACACGTTGGTGAGGCTGTTGCGATAGTACCGACCCTTATGTCACCAGTATATTTTATCTTCCGTATTTTGTTTAAAATATTATAAAATGACTATTGTTGTATGCGTAGTTTAGACTACTCTGGTATTGACTGTAAGTGTTTAGCCGTGCATATATAGGAAAGGCTCTGTCCCATTTGGACAGGGAATTTACTATACATGTGGCGATCTGTTCACGCCTGAAATGATTTAAACTCTGATTTCAAAAAAAAAAAAAAATTTAGCCTGTTTTTCAAAACTCGAGGCGTGACAGTAAATGGTATTTACCCATTAATTCAAATTTTAATTCAATATTAAATTTATAGTTCAAATTTAAAACTATTACATTTGCCCATTAATAAGTGTTTCTTAAACTATTCACATACCCTCTTCATAAATATAATTTCTAATATTAACTTAAATATCTATAAAAATCAAATTTTTATGACCTTTCAGATTCTCTCTTAATAAATATATATTTAATTATTTTAATTAATTATATAAGTTAATATTTTAATTTGATTTTGAATTTATATTTTAATTCAAATTCAAAGTGGATTTTAAGTTTGAAATTAAATTTTAAAATTTTTAATTAATTATAAATATATTTTGTTATAAAAATATTAAAAAAATCATTTACTATTAATAAAAATATTATAGTAAATTATATTTACCTATTAATAAATGTCTCTAAAGCTCTTCACATACCCTCTTCATAAATATAATATTTAATATTAATTTAAATACTCATAAAAATTAAATTTTTACGGCCTTTCACATACTCTCTCAATAAATATATTTATTTTTATTAATTATATAAGTTAATATTTTAATTTGATTTTGAATTTGTATTTTAATTTGAATTCAAAGTTGAGTTTAAGTTTGAAATTAGTTTTTAAAATTTTTAATTAATTATAAATATATTTAGTTATAAAAATATTAAAAAATTATTTACTATTAATTCATTAAATAGATTAGGATATCAAATTTTTAATTAAAATTTAAATTTGCATTTTATTTTATTAATTATGGTTTTATTTCAAATATCTAATTCAAAGTCGACTTTGAGCTTTAATTTTGAATTCAAAATCTAAATTAGTTTATTAGTTATAAATTTATTTAGGAATATAAATTTTTTTTTTGACAAGTCAATTTTTCTTTTGAAGAATTCTAAAGTTTCTTAAACCTAAAGAATTCCAAAAGTTGGTAGTTTAAGAATTTATACAAAAATTTAATGACCTTATAAATTTATAAGACTATGTGAAAGGTCACTTGAGTATGTATAAATAGTTAAGTTTAGAGTTTTAGTAATGTCAAACTACTACGCCAGAAAATTATCTTGTACCAAGTTCTCCTAGCGTCCAACAAATCCAATAAGGTTAGGTATGTGTGAAATTATAATATTTTCATTAGTATTGTTTGATGAAATTTGTTTTGAAATCAATTAATTATAAATTTATAATTAGACTTGAGATTAGATTTAAACTATAACTTAAAAATTTTAATTTATATATTTTAAACAAAATTTTATGTTCAAATTGTGAACTTAAACTTAAGTTATTTTTAAATTATTATTATTTTTTTCATCTTATCATTGTCGTTAAGAGTCTTCTCATTCAAATTTTATTCTATACACTTTATAAATTACTGAAAATTTATCTATTTGATTTAATATAATATTCAATTTGTTGGATGTGTTACAATATTAAATTTTATTCAATTTCAAAATTAAGTTTAGATATTGATCTCAAATTTTAAAATTTTTAATTAATTATAAATTTATTTTGGTATAACAAATAAAAAAAAGTTAATCTAATATAAATGAATTAAATAGGTTGTAATTTCATATTTTTAAATCAACTTAGAATTTTTACTTTATTTCGTTAGCTGTGTTGCTATATATATATTTTTTAAATTCAAAGTTGAACTTATTCAAATTTCAAATTTTAATTAATTAAAAATTTGTTATGGCATAAAAATATTAAAAAATAGATTTTTATATGGGTTGTGATTTGAAAGTTTAAATTAGAGTTCAAATTTATATTTTATCTTGAAAAAATATTACTATTTCAAATATTTAATTTGAAGTTGAAGTTGTGCTTAAATTTTTTAATTTAAATTTGATTTATTTTGGCAATTTTGAATATATTTTAATACAAAAGATATTAAAATAATTGATCAGTATTATTTGTGAGATATGTTGAGATTTAAATTTTTTAATTTGAATTTAAAATTTTATTTTATACAAAATAATTTAAATTTCTATTTTATAAAAAATTATTTTAAGAGATCATGTGAAATTTTTTTAATATTTAAAAGCTGCTAAAAGTAATATACTAAAATACCTTTTCTTACTAAAGGAATGTTGAGAAAAAAATATATCAAAGAGATTATTTTATAATCAAAATTTAAATTATAAATTTAAATTTTTAATTAAAGTTTAAATTCCTATTCGAACTTTAATTTTTGAAATATAAAATATGAATATTAATCTGAGAGTAACTTTTAAACTCAAATTTTATTTACGTTGAATTATATATAAATGGTAAATATAAATTTGAGTTTAATAAAAACTTTGTTGATATAAGATATATTAAAAGGATAATCTAATATAAAGTTGTTAATTAGAGTGTGGTAAATTTTTTTAATAAAAATATAATTTAAAATATTAAATAATGCATTATTAAGTTTAATTTTTTAATATTTTAGTTGAAATTTTATATTTAAATTGTAAATTTAGACTTGCCTTCTGTTTTGAAATTCAAAAGACCTACAATAATTCAATTCAATCTTTTATGTATAAATAATTCAATTCAATTCAATCTTTTATGTATAATCAAAATGAAAGTAAATTATTTTTAGGTATAAATAATTTTTTAAAATCTTTTATGTACCCTCTTTATGGATTAAAAATAAAATTATAATATTAAAGTAAAATAATGTAAAACTGAATTTTTATAATCTTAAGTGTGCTCTCTCAATAAGCATAATTATTTTAATAATTATATTGATTTTTCTTTCTTACTAAGTAAAATTATTTTATTTTATTAATTATAGTAATTTTTCTGGTCCTTTATATATTTATTGAGTAAATATTTTTATGACTAACTTAGAGTTATATGTATTTATGAAAATTAAATAACTCAATTTATTTATATAAATAAATAGATAGTGTAAATGTCATGAAAAAATTAACCAATTAATTAAATATTTTTATCAATTAACCATATAAATATAAATTTATTATAAAATTATTGTAGTATTCAAATTTACATTATTTCATTAAAATAATTATTCAAAATTTTAAATTATATTTTACAAATAATTTGATTTATAAAAATAAACATACGCAATAAATTATAAATAATTTTTATTTATTCAAATTCTTACATGTGCATCGCACGTGTATAAACTAGTAATATATAAAAGTCTGTAAATAATTATATAGTAATTAAAAAAAAAATTGAAGTAGAAAAGAATATGCAAAATAAAAGAGAAAATTATTACCTTCTAGTTTTTTTAAAAAAACCCAACAAATTAAAAAAAGGAGTTGTTTGGTTGTATATAGTTGCAACTATACTACAGTTGTAACTGTATGCATATTCAAATTCGATTTTTGCTTTCATGCATCTAAATTCAACTATTACAGTTGAGAAGACTCAAAAGCAGTAATTGAAACACGCCCAAATTGGTCGCTGAATACTTGAAAAGAGTAATTTTAAACAAAAGCAAAATTACCTTCCTAATAACTTTTGAATATATATATATTTTTTTCCTTTCCTACATGAGTAATTTCATTGCCCCGTATATAAAATAATAAAAATTCCTAAATGCACTTCTTAACTGCATATAACTACTTAAGTATTTATAAGATATATACATATTATATTGCATAATCCTCAAAAGAGGCATGTCGTAACTTTGAAGTGACAGTATCAAAACCATACCTTTCAAAGAAGAAAGAGATGCATTTAGTTCATTGTCGCCCAAATTCAAGACTTCCAGAGATGTTAGATATCCCAAAGATGTCGGGATCTCTCCTGTAAATTGGTTCCAACTAAGATCAAGCTCCTTTAGCTTCTTCAATCCTGCTAAGGCTGGAAAGAAGACACAAGAAGTCAGCAAGAGAAAGTATCAACATCATATATATATATATATATATATATATATATATATATATATATATATATATATATATATATATATATATATATATATCTTAGGACTCTTAGTGAGCTTTAGTTATAAAAAGATAGCAGGTTCTAATTAACAATAGTTTGATTATTGCTCAAATGGAGGACTTACTTATTTGTTAAGGTCTGATATATATGTCTGTGCTAAATAATAATATAGTACTTATAAAATATTACGAAGTAGAAAAGAAGATGCAAAAATAAATAAATTAATTAATTAATTAAATAAAATTATTAAATTCAAGGTAAAAAAAAAAATCTAACAAATCAAAATAAGGAATTTTTTGGTTGCATGTAGTTGTAATCGTATTACAGCTGTAACTGTATACAAATTCAAATCTATTAGATGTGACTCTGAAATTAGAAACCGCTTCGATATTAATTATGTTTTCGGTTCGCCAACGGCTTCGCGGTGCGACGACAAAATTTGATAGAATTTTAGAAAAAGAAAATTGGATGTCTGTGATGGAAGCGGAGGGCTCGGGCCGAGTGATAAAATCTGAACTTTGTATTTCTTTTTCTTCACATAGTGAAACTCTCCTCTTCCGCCTGTGGTTTTTTCCCTGCAAAGAGTTCTCTACGTAAAATCTGTGTGTTCTTGTTTTGTCGTATATTTTGATATTTATTTTTGTGTCGTGATCGCCTATTGATTTTGCTTTAGTTTGTACGCTTGTTGCTAACAAAATCTAGCGTTTAATTTAATGAATTTGATTACTGCTCAAATGGAGGACTTACTTATTTGTTAAGGCCTGATATATATGTCTGTAAATGATAATATAGTACTTATAAAATATTATGAAGTAGAAAGGAAGACGCAAAAAAAAAAAAAGACAAAAAATTATTAACTTCTAGTTATAAAAAAAGAGGACATCAAAATAAAGGGATTTTTTGGTTGTATGTAGTTGTAACTGCATACATATTTAAATTCGGTGTTTATTTTAATATATATTTAAATTCAACTATTATAGTTGCAGCTGTACGAGAAGGCTCAACTGCAGCAATTGGAACTACATCCAAATTGACCGTAATTTTGACTGCAACACTTGAAAAGAGTAATTTTAAACAAAAACAAAATTACCTTTCTAATAACTTTTGAAATAGATTTTTTTTTTTTTTTTCTTTTCTACATGAGAGGTAATTTCAATGTCCCATGTATAAAATGATATAAATTCATAAATGCACTTCTCAACCGCATATAACCTAATAATGTATTTATACCTATGGTATTTTTCACTACGTTTAACCAAATAAAATACATATAATTAAAATTATTGCATTTTTAAGATGCGTATCATATGCATCTTCAACTACGTTAATTATATGTATAATTATGTTGAACCAAACGATCCCAAGAGAAGTATGCAAGTGGCTTACAGGTGCTTGAGATGGGGCCTGTGAGAGAATTCCAAGATAAATTAAGATGTCGTAGCTCACGGAATGAAGAAAAGATGCTCAAATTCAATTGCCAACTTTGGCCTTCCTGCCAAAAAAGCTCTGATAGATGCAGTTCGGACACCTGTTCGGTATTGTTACTGCAGATAACTCCCTCCCAGAGACAACAATCTCTCTGCTTTCCCCACGACGGAGGAGACGTTCCGTTGCAAGAAGCTTTGAATTCTAAAAGAGCTTCATACTCTTCTAAAGGGCATCCAACGCTAAATATGCCACTGATGAATAACATGATTATTATTATTACTAGCGCAATCCAGGTGATCCGAGCTCGCCGTGAAAAACCATTAGAGTGGTGATAGTAAAGCCCCATGTTTGTGTATGAGTTGAATCTTGCCAAAGACAAACATGTCTAAATATGAAGCTTGTTGGGGCCAATTATATGGTCTATAAATTTGTCACTTGGCACCTTATGATCCACATACGTAAGTCAATAAGTAACTGTCCAAGCTGAAAAATCATATATGTAATCGTCAATATGTTCAAATATCGGACATATTGTTGAGTCGGACTATTATTCTCTTTCAGGAGGTTTAACACTTTTAAAAACAATTTTTTTATTTTTAAAATAATTTGTTATTTTGGAATATATTTAAATTTGTGTTTGATTAAAAAAAAAAAATTATTCTTAAGAATAACAAAAAAATATGTTGGGTGGTTATTTCAAGAATAGTTGAGAATAATAAAAAATATAAATAAATAATATAAAATAATATATTTTAATATATTATATGTTAGAATACAAGCTATTTTATTCTGATGCTCCCAATAATCCTACATCGGATGTGGATGGAATTGTGATTGAGTTTATAAAAGATATGGACATTAGTAATAATAACTGGGCTTAAGTATTTTGGGATGCGGTATGGATCCAACGAATTATTATTGCTAGTGAATCAGATCGTTAAATAATAATAATAATAATAATAATAATAATAATAATAATATAGATCAAGAAAGGTTTTAAGTTGTATCCTAAAGTGAGTATAAAGGCTTTTAAGTTGTTAGTTGTTTTCAAATTTTTATACCATTTATGTAGTACTTTTAGAATTTGAATTAATTCTATATATAAATTAAGTATAAATATAACTAAATTTTTTAACTCGGCTATAGCATTTTGGATGATGATTAGGTTCAAAAGGTTAAGAGAGTTGAGTGTCTTAGAGATAAAATAATTTTAGAATGGAGGTCTCCTGAAAAGTAGGGTGTCACAATTTAAAATATAAAAATATGTGTGTTGGAATACTGCAATCCAAAACTAAGACCATGTAAACTTCTTTTTTTTCTTTTTAAGCTAGTTTTTGTCTCTCTGTGATGTGATGGGCTTTCTTTTGTACTCAGCCAAAGAAATTTAACACGACAAGACTATAAAAATCAAAGTCAAATGTTGTAATTAATTAACACGGCAAGACCAGATCCAGTAAGCCCAAAACAATTATTAGCTGGGCCAGATTAGAGATGTCAACCGTGGGATTCGGGGCAGATTTTTAAAATTCCGAACTCGAATCAGACTATCAAATTCAAAACTCAAATTCAAAATCAAATTTAAATTTGAATTCGACGAATTTAAAAAATTTATATTCAAATCCGAATCGACCAAAAATTTAAAATTCAAACCCAAAAATTC
The DNA here is from genome assembly GCA_029168755.2 of Tillandsia fasciculata. Classification (NCBI taxonomy): domain Eukaryota; kingdom Viridiplantae; phylum Streptophyta; class Magnoliopsida; order Poales; family Bromeliaceae; genus Tillandsia; species Tillandsia fasciculata. The sequence continues at coordinate 9,269,437 of CM054943.1, read as the reverse complement.
AAATTTAAAATAATTATTTCTCTTTTTTTTATAATATTGCAAAATATATTAAATTAAATCTAAAATTTAAATATAATATTAAATATTTATATACATATATATTATATAATATAAAATTAATTTAGGTTTGGATCGGTTCAGATTTGGATCGTATACAGTAAAAATTCATATCCGAATCCAAATCCATCGAGTTTTATTTTTTATATTCGTATCCGAATCTATATCGATTTAATATCAGATAAATTCATTCCGTTCGAATTCAGATTCAAATAAAATTTTAGGTATTCGTATGTATTGATATCCCTAGGCCAGATTAGAAGACTCAAGTCAAAAAGATTTATACATTAAAAAAGAGTTAATTATATTCTTGGTCCTTCAAGTTTGGGCATGATACCAATTTAGTCCCAGTATCTTCAAACCTTATAATTAAAAGTCTATATATAGTTTAGTGAATATAACCTTACATCAATCGCTCATATAATTATTTAATACTGCCTACAAATTCAATTATTATTATACCTTATTTAAAAAGCTTCCATCAATAAGCATTTTAATCATCGAAATTTTAGACCGTGGGATGTTTCTGATGCGAGGCATGTAAAGTTTGTTAATTAATATTTAAATATAGTTCAATACTTTCAGTTGCAGTGAATGCCTATGTATATGGTTTTATATTATTTTTATTAAATTTTAAAGATGAAAATTAACTACGGACTTAATTGGCACTCTGTTAGAAATTAGGACTTAATTGTTATATTTATTAAACTATAGGCCTTTTATTGAAAAATTGTAAAGTTTAGAAATTAAATTGGTATTGAGCTCCAAAATTAAGGGATAAAAATATTATTTACCTAATTAAAGTTTTTTAAATTTTTTTAATGAATCAAATAATCACTCTTTTCCTAACTTTGATACTTGATTAGTTAACAATCGGTTTTCAAAACTTTGTATTTTTATACATTAGTGTGACGCTCCCAATAATTCCACATCAGATATGAATGAGATTGTGATTGGGTATATAAAAGATATGAACACTAATAATAATAATCGGGCTTAAACATTTTGGGTTGTAGTTTGGACTCAACGAGTTATTATTGCTAGTGGGGCCTGGTCGTTACAATTAGCTCTTTAGATGTTGCAGTACTGCATCAGACAAATTAGGTCATGCTCACTTTCTCTGTATTTTGCAAAAGCCTTTCTTCTCTAGTAATACAAATTTTCGATCAACGGAAAGGGCCTAATTAATTGATTATCTTCTCGGACTTCTTCTCCACCATCTTCCCCTCCTATAATTTTATTGGAGTTTTCATTTCTTTTTATTTCCTTTTGTTGTGGGGATTTATATTTCTATATTTTTCTCAAATTTGTGTTCAAGCTCATTATCTGTGACGCCCCCAATAGTCCAACATCGGATGTGGATGGAATTGTGATTGGGTTTGATGGAATTGTGATTGGGTTTATATGAGACATGGACACTAGTAATAATAACTGGGCTTAAGCATTTTGGGCTGTGGTTTGGGCCCAACGAGTTATTATTGCTAGTGGGCCAGATTGTTACATTTGGTGTCAGAGCCAATAACCAGCCGAAAGTGTGTGGCGAGTCTCGGCTGAGTCTGGGTCTAGATGACAGGGCTAGCGAGACGAGTCTCACATCGTGATCTTGGGCTGCTGTGCGTGTGTTTGGGCTGACGAGGACGTCAGGCCTAAACGGGGGGAGTCTGTGACGCCCCCAATAGTCCCACATCGGATGTGGATGGTGGATGGAATTGTGATTGAGTTTATATGAGACATGTACACTAGTAATAATAACTGGGCTTAAGCATTTTGGGCTGTGGTTTGGACCCAACGAGTTATTATTGCTAGTGGGTCAGGTTAAAAAATAAACGAGAACCGATTGCATTTTGATTTTCAAATTTTCGATTATCAAAATTTGGAAGCAATGCATGTGACATACAAATACACCTTATGCAGATAATAATTTCTCCCTACGATGAACAAACGCACTTAGAATATTTTCTTGATGCATTAATCGATTCATGAGTAATGTTACACGTGAATCTACACTTGGGTGTGTATCTTGCAACGGCACCATCTAAAAGCTAACTAATTTTTCATATTATTTTTAATATAAAAAATTTGAAAAAAATTATCTAAATTTCAACCGTAGATGTATAAATACAATTATTTTCTGAATTATTATATATAATTTTTTTTAAAAGAGATTGCGTATGGATATATAACGTTTTTTTTTTTTTCTAAGCTAGTTATTAGGAGTTTTTTTCTCTTTGTTATGGGCTTTCTTTTTGCTCAGCCAAAGAAATTTAACACGACGAGACTATAAAAATCGAAGTCAAATGTTGTTAATTAATTAACACGGCAAGGACTAGAAAGTCTAATAAGTCCAAAACAATCACTAGCTCGGCCAGATTAGAAATGTGAATTGTCGGATTCCGGACGGTGTTTTAAAAATTCGAACTCGAACCGACTATCAAATCTAAAATTTAAATTTAAAATCAAAATTAAATTCGAATTCGACGAATTTAAAAAAATTATATTCAAATACGAATCCGGCTAAAAATTTAAAATTCGAATCCGAATTCGATCTCGAAAATTCAAAGCCAAAATAATTATTTCTCCTTTTTTCTTTATAATATTTCAAAATATATTAAATTAAGTCTAAAATTTAAAATATAAATTTATATATATATATATATATATATATATATATATATATATATATATATATATATATATATATATATATATATATATATATTATATAATGTAAAATAATATATTTTAATATATTATATGTTAGAATACAAGCTATTTTATTTTAATAATAATTGTAATTATTCTACTGCCAATAATAATAATAATAATAATAATAATAATAATAATATAGAAGAAAGGCTTTTAAGTTGTATCCTAGAGTGAGTATAAAGGCTTTCAAGTTGTTTTCAAATTTTTATACTATTTATGTAGTACTAAAAAAATTTAAATTAACTTTATATATAAGGTATAAATATGACTAAATTTCTTAATTCGATTATAATATTTTGAATGATGATTAGATCCAAGAGGTTAAAATAGTTGAGCGTGTTAGAACTAAAGTAATTCTAGAATGAATGACTTCCTGAAAAGTAAAACGTCATAATTTAAAGTATAAAAATAAGTGTGTACGAACCCTGCCATCCAAAACTAAGACAATATAATTTTTATTTTTATTATTATTATTTTTAAGCTAGTTATTAGGAGTTTTTTTTTAAACTGTTACTCAGCCGAAGAAATTTAACACGACAAGAGTATAAAAATCAAAGTCAAATGTTGTTAATTAATTAACACGGCAAGACTAGAAAGTCTAATAAGTCCAAAACAATCACTAGCTCGGCCAGATTAGAAGACTCAAGTCAAAATGATTTATACATAAAAAAAGAGTTAATTATATTCTTGATCCTTCGAGTTTGGGAGTGATACCAATTTAGTCCCAATATTGTCGAACCTTATAATTAAAAGTCTATATATAGTTTAGTGAATATATATAACCTTACATCCAATACCTCGTATGATTATTTTTTTTTTTTGATTAAACAGGGCTGCACCCTATTTGGTCAAATACAGTCATATGATTATTTAATACTGCCTACAAATTAAATTATTACTATACCTCATTTAAAAAGCATATATTAATGAGTATTTTGATCATCGAAATTTTAGACCGTGGGATGTTTCTGATGTGAGACATGTAAAGTTTGTTGATTGATGTTTAAATATAGTTCAACACTTTCAAGTTGCGGTGAATGCTTGTGTATATGGTTTCATGTTATTTTTATTAAATTTTAAAGATGAAAAATTAACCAAGGACTTAATTGGCACTCCGGTAGAAATTAGGACTTAATTGTTATATTTATTAAACTATAGACCTTTTATTGAAAATTTGTAAAGTTTAGGAATTAAATCGGTATTGAGCTCCAAAATTAAGGGATAAAAATGTTATTTACCAAATTCAAGTTTATAAATTTTGTATATGAATTTTCTTTTAATGAATCAAATAATAACCCTTTTCCCATTTTTGTTTTTAGAACTACTTGACTAGTTAGTAATAGGTTTTCAAAACTTTGTATTTTTATGTTTTAGCTCTTTAGATGTTGCAGTATTACATCAGACAGATTAGATTCCGGCCACTCTCTCTGTATTTTGCAAAAGCCTTTCTTCTGTAGTGATACAAATTTTTGATCAACGGAAAAGGCTTTCTTAATTGATTATCTTCTCCGATTTTTTCTTCACTATCTTCCCCTCGTTCAATTTTACTGGAGTTTTCATTTCATTTTTTCTCCTTTTGTTGTGGGGATTTATATTTCTATGTGTTCCTCAAACTTGTATTCAAGCTCATTACCAATGGATCCTACAGATTTTCTTGTCCTTTGGGGGTTATGAAAAAACAAACGAGAACAGATTGCATTTTGATTTTCAAAATTTTGATTATCAAAATTTGGAAGCAATGCATGAGGCATACAAATACACCTGATGCATATAATAATTTCTCCCTAAGGTGAACAAAGAATCTTTTCCTGATGCATTAATCGATTTATGAGCAATGTTATACATGAATCTACATTTGGGTGTGTATCTTACAATGACATCATCTAAAAACTAACTAATTTTCCACATTAATTTTATTATTATTATTTTTAATGCGAAAATTTTTTAAAAAATTATCTAAATTATCTAAATTTTTGGATAGAGAATTATCATAAATAAATTTCAATCATAGATGTATAAGTACATTTCGCTTCTGAATTATTATATATAAATTTTTTAAAAGAGATTGCGTATAGGTATATAAGGAGTACGCACTCTAACTTTAATGAAAGAGTTTAAATATTTTGGGCAATGGTTCATGCCAACAAATTATTAGTATTAACATATTGAATCAGTATCGAAGTGGGCATAGAAAAATGAACTATGCTACCATACTATTAATAGTGCCAAGTCATTGATGCTATTAGGTTTTCAACACTTGAATGAAGAAATATGCGTTTAGAATGATAGTGGTTCTCTTGGGTTTAGTGGATGTGTAGTGCACCGACTCCGCGAAATAGCGAAATGCAGCGAAAATACTTGGAACACATTTAAAATGTAATTACAAGTGAGTTTGAAGCGTTTCGAATCGATGCAAAAATCGTCGAGTCGAAAAGTGAGTTGGAATTGAGAAGTTGAAGCTTCAAGTTGTGAAGCTCAAGTTGTAGTGCACCGACTCCGCAGAATGGCGAGGTGCGGCGAAATCTTGCGTAACGCGCTTAAAATATGATTACAGTCGAGTTCGGTGCATTTCGGATCGACGCGAAAGGCATCGGGTCGAAAAGTGAGTTAGAGTTGTAAGTTTTAAGTAGCTGCGGTTTTTTTGAAAGTTTATCGGCAAGAATTTTCGAGATCCATTCTTGACGTTAGAGAGCAATCAAAAAATAAAAAGGAATCATGGTGGGCCTTAGAAAAGTTTGCTGATAGAAAAGAAGGAAGAAAGGAGCGAAGAAATGCAAAGAAAATGAGATAGGAAGAAAAAAAAGGGCCCAAGCAAGTGCTCTCGGGTTGGAGCAGAACCTGAATGCAGGTTTGCTTGGGTACCGGTACCAGGGATTTGGTACCGGTACCCAATGCAATTTCCTTCGGGAAATGGCTTGGGTACTGGTACCAAATGCTTGGTATCGATACCCAGCTTCCCTGGGGCTGGGACTGTGGGGGGGATGTACATTGTTAGTGGGGGCTTTTGGGTAATTTCACACATTTGAATTTTCACCCACCCCCTGACTAGGGATTTTTTTTAAATTAACCCTCCCAAATATGAATATTTGCCAAATAACCTTATGAAAAAAGAATTTGTAAAACTAACCCTCCTTTTGCCAGCAGGGCGCCACGGAGGAGTGATGACCTGAAGGCGCTGAATGGTTCAGCGTCTTCAATATACTCACTGAAGATGCTGAATCATTCAGCGTCTCCACAAAAACCCTGTGAAGACGCTGAATGATTCAACGTCTTCAGTGAACTTCCTGAAGACGCTGAATCATTCAGCGCCTTCAGCACGCGCTCCTCGCTTAGCCAATTTTCGCGCGAAAATTGGTAAGTCCTCATATAGTACTGCTAAAAACGCTGAACCATTCAGCGTCTTTAACATTCATGTTAGAGACGCTGAATGATTCAGCGTCTTTAACATTTATGAGAGACGCCTCTCTTAAATGTGTTAACGACGCTGAATTGTTCAACGCCTTTAACATATTTGTTGGAGGCGCTGAGCTATTCAGCGCCTTGAACATTTATGTAAAGACGCTGAATGGTTCAGCGTCTTTAACATATGTTAAAGACGTTGAACCATTCAGCGCCTTCTTTACGGCTATATCCTCCCGCGCGCGCAGCATTCTGCTCATTTCTCATTTCCTCTCTTCAATCGCTGAACCTCTCCCGCACAGTGCAGACCTCCTCTCCCGCCCGAGCTACCGTCGCCGTCGCCGTCGCCGTCGCCGAGAGGAAGCACATTGCGTCTCTCTCGCTCTCTCTCTTGCTCGCGTCTCTCTCGCTCTCTACATTTCTCTGTGAGACTCGCTCCCTCTCTCTCTCTCTCTCTCTCTCTTTCTCTCTCTCTCTCTCACTGTGAGAGAGGGATCTCTCACAGTGACCGAGATCCTCACTGTGAGATCGCTCACAGTGAGCGATCTCACAGTGAGATCGCTCTGTGAGGAGATCGCTCACAGTGAGCGATCTCCTCACTATGAGATCGCTCACTGTGAGCGATCTCCTCACTGTGAGATCGCTCACAGTGAGAGATTCCCTCACTGTGAGAGTTATCTCACAGTGAGCGATCTCACAGTGACACCTCACTGTGAGATCGCTCACAGCAGAGCGATCTCACAGTGAGATCGCTCTGTGAGGAGATCGCTCACAGTGAGCGATCTCACTGTGAGATCGCTCTGTGAGGAGATCGCTCACAGTGAGCGATCTCCTCACTGTGAGATCACTCACTGTGAGCGATCTCCTCACTGTGAGATCGCTCACAGTGAGATCTCTTCACTGTGAGCTCCTCACTGTGAGGTCCTCACTGAGATCGCTCACTGTGAGCGATCCCCTCACTGTGAGAGTTATCTCACAGTGAGGGATCCTCTGTTCTCACAGTGAGGGATCCTCACAGTGAGGGATCCTCATAGTGAGGGATCCTCATAGTGAGGGATCCCTCTGTTCTCACTGTGAGCGATCTCCTCACTGTGAGAGGGATCTCTCACAATGAGAGAGTTATCTCACTGTGAGAGATCCCTCATTGTGAGAGGTTTCACTGTGAGAGATCGCTCACAGGTCGCCCTTAGTATTACCTTGCAAGATCTCACTGTGAGAGGTTTCACTGTCGCTCTCTCACGATGAAGTTCAAATTAGTATTTTAAAGTGCTTAATTTTTTTTGTAGTTAAAATGGCTCGTCGCATGTCGCTAAGTGTTCATTGGGATGGACAGTTAGTTATCGATGAGAATGGTCTAAAATATATCGGCGGTCGAAAAAAATTAATCGCGATATCTTCTGATTCTACATATATTAGTTTCGAGACGAGAATGTATCGTTTAACAAATTGTAGAAGAGAAGAATTTTGTTTAAAATTTACTATTCGTTGCCCAAGTGTCGGTACCGAATATTTAGCTCACGAAGTAGTAGATGATGAATCATTGAAGGGAATGATTGGATTATGTGAACATTATGGTTTTGTGACAATATATATACATTGAGAAAGAGCTACATCCGTCGGAAAATTTTGAACCGCAAGGTTATTACACGAGAATGCTCCACAATTATATTGATGTGGGTCCTTCCGCCAATGTAATGGATGATCCAAATTTTTTAAGCCAAGGTGGTGTAAGAATTACAAGGTTAGTAAAATAACATAATAAATTGGTGATTTGTAATTTTCTGTTATTGGACTTAATCATTATATATACTGCAGAGAAAGTGAGTATTCGCCTATTGAGAGTGTTGTACCTTGCTCGGTTAGTGTGCCACCAACGACCACATGTGTGCCTGTAAGACTCGTGAAATTTAAATGCAAAAGAAACCTAAGTGGTTGTGTACCGGTGTGCAAATTACACAATTTTCGGAACACGGTTTCCCGACTTACAGATCCGAGTCTGATCTCGATAATCTGAAATCACCAGTGCGACCGTCTCGTTGAATCGAGTAAAAATGGTATAAACAGATTTTCGATCCGACGGTCGGATTGTCCAAAAATTAGCGAAGTTGCGGGCGGGACCCGCTGTGACACCCCCGGAATTTGGATTAGTCATATATATAAATGATATAATAGGACTAAATCTCTTAACCCGGCTATAGCATTTTGGATGGTAGCAAGATCCAAGAGGTTATAAGAGTTAAGCGTGCTAGAGCTAGAGTAGTTCTAGGATGGGTGACCCCCTGGAAAGTGGGGTGTCACAGTTGGTATCAGAGCTATTCACCAGCCGGAAATGTGAGATGAGTCTCGGCTGAGCCAGGGTTATATAGCGGGTAGAGCGAGGCTCCCCGGCTAATGACCGTTGTGAGTGGAGTGCAGCTCCTCACAAGGTCGGCTAAGGCTAGCGAGACGAGTCTCACATCGCCTGGTGCTTGTGAGTGTGCTTGAGCCTGACGTGGACGTCAGGGCTTAAAGGGGGGAAGAATGTGACACCCCCGGAATTTGGATTAGTCCTATATATAAATGATATAATAGGACTAAATCTCTTAACCCGGCTATAGCATTTTGGATGATAGCAAGATCCAAGAGGTTATAAGAGTTAAGCATGCTAGAGCTAGAGTAGTTCTAGGATGGGTGACCCCCTGGGAAGTGGGGCGTCACACCCGCGACTTAAGTGAATAGTGGTGTGAACAGTGGGTGAATAGTAACCCCTATTTTTAAATCCCCTTAGTGCTAGCGTTAGCCAATTCGCTGTCTGGACTCCGATCATAGCAATCCAGGTAGTCGATTTGATCGGTTTCGTCGATCTGAACGCAATGGCGCTGACGGAATTTCCGTTTGACGACCCTAGAGTCTCGAAAAGCGTGATAAACTGTATTTCGATACAGTATTTATGGACCGAGAATTTATCCGAGCATTTTCTCGAAAAACGAAAATCGCTATCTGATTGGTTTCGTTGAGCCGGACGTCGTGGCGAAGTTCGTTTTTCTATTTGACGACTAAAATCCCTCGAAAAGCGTGAAATACGGTGAAAAATACGGCTTTTTGCGCAATACACCCTATATTTTATGCTCCGTTTTACGTGCCGCTCCTTGGAGAGGGACTTAAGTGCGAGACAAGAATTACTGTCAGGACTGGGCTCAAAATATCAAGAGATGAAGGATCAAATTGCAATTGTGCAACATACACTATATGTATACACAACTCGGTTAGGGTTCTTTTAAAACCCTGTAGCCTCAGCCCAGCAGCCGCCAGCTCAACTGCACCCACTCCCTCTGCCGCACTCCCCGGAGGTAGCGCACCGGCCGCCGCCACCTCGTCGCCGGAGAAGAAGGAGAACCAAATACCTCCTTCATCTCGGTTGGGAAGGTGGAGATCTCTCCCAGAGGACTTTGGTGACTCCGAGCTTCAGCTGAGGACTCCTCTGTGACAGAGAGACCGAGCCCGAGTGACGCCGACGTTAGCCGCCGCCGTGCGCCGCAGCGGGAGCCTCCTTCCTCCTTCATTTTTTCGGCGAGTGGGAGTGGTCGCCGTCGTCCCGATCGCCGGCGGGAGCTGCCAGTCGCCGGAATTATTGTTTTTGGCCGATCTTGGGCGCCGGCTTCATCCAACCGTTGGAACTCCGATCAAGACCGCCGATTCTCTTCTCCTCATCGACTGAAACCTACCTCCAAGGTTTGGTGGAGATCAGTGCAGAATCCAGGCCGCGCGAGCCAGCCCTAGCTTCGGCCTTCTTCTTCCTTGGCCGCGCCTCACCGCCCGGCGCCGCCGCTGCCCGACGCCGCCGGCCACACCCCTGGCAAGCCTCATAGATCCGAGAGGGGCCATCTGATCCAAGTGGGAGAGCCTCTTGAGCTTCGGACAGGAATCCACCATTAGAGCACCTTCAAGTTTCCCGAGCTCGGTTGGGTTGGCCGCCGGCGATCGCCGCCGCACCCAGCCGTCGCGTTGTGACTCAGGCAAGCCCAGTTGATCATTTGGAGGCATTTCGTAGAGTTGCATGGTGTTTTTGACGTCGGGTTGATAACCTCTGTAGTTGCACCTTTGTGCCATCCGAGCACTACCTCCGGCGCCTCCGGGCGAACCTACGACCATCCACCCAGGTAGGATCTAAAACTCCATGTCTAAGAGTTCTAGCATTTTGTTTTGGGCCGAGGGACCCCTGTAACTGAGCTCTAATGTTGCACCCGAATTATCCAACTCGGGCTTTGTTCCCGGCCGCCGCCGCCGCCTGACCCAGCATGGACCAACCTGCGTCTGAGACCCATATCTAACTAATGCTCAACCACTTGTTGCAGTCAGAGCTGGAGTTGCATGGAGCTTTGGCCATCACCGAGCCTCTAGCCGAATTGTGGTGTTGCTCCGTCGACTTCTCCGGCCACCCTCGGCGCGCCACAGGCTGAGCACCACTGTCTATGTCCCGTTTAATGCCATGCTCCAGTTGGTTTCTTATTTGGTCAAATAAATGTTAAGTTATAGCATAGTCGCAATTTGAGCCAAAGTAGTTTATGGGCCAACTTTGTAAATGGGCCTTGTGCTGGCCCAAGCCTGTGAGCACGAGCTTCGTCTCGTCGAAACGAACACGATAGAACTTACGGTGTTGTCTTTGGTTTCCTGGATTGTGAGAACGGGTCGAAACAAGTAACCAACTTAACGTTTTTATGCAAAATTAAGATGTATCAGGGACCTAGATGTAGTTGGGACACGCTGGCTGTCTTTAGACAGTGTTTTCATACCTACTGGGCATTTTGTTAGAATTCCGTGGGCTCTCGTTGAGCGGATCGGATCTTGTTCCGTAAATCGTCTATATTATCCCGTCGTTAGCGTTGCGTTGCCGTAGTGTTGTCGGGATGGGTATTTGAGTTCTGTACTGACTACAGTTTCTATTCAGGCCCAGTTGTTCAGCACCAGCCTCCCTAGTAGTCGACGCGGGAGTTCGGGTTTGCCTACATTCAGGTGGGTTATATCTTCGGTCGGGGCTTTATCTTTTCTGGCCCTCTGGTTGCTTTAGTCCGTCGGACAGCATGTTCTTATTTAGCCTTGATGATTATGCCTATATGTTTCATGATCCTAGATGATAGATATTATTGGACTATTCTTGTTCATCTGCTCATCAGTGATTGCTTTTCATATTTGGCATTACGTTATAACTACATCTATCTCCAGAGATTACTTACTTTACATTCCAGATATGCATGACTAAGACCTTATGATTGGATATACAGACATTTGCATCCTGTGGGGAATTTCCAGCATGTTGCCGATTACCCGGTCTGTGAGACCGTGAGCTTAGAGCATTCGCATTGTGATGGTGTGTGCACCTGCTGTTCACTTTCGTACGCTGTGGGATTGATCACCCAGCATTGCGTTCTTTACCGGTTAAACGGTCTGGTTGACCCGTGAGCTATCCCAACTCTTCTGTATCACTGGGTACGGGTGAACCCCCTTGGCTGTACCGATGTTAGGAAACTTTGGCTGTACGGTTGGTACGAGGATCCTCTTGGCTATATCAATGGTCGGTTTGCTGTTCAGCTCGGCTAGGTGGAATCCAGTATGATTGTGGTTGGCTCTGCATAATCTTCACTGAGGTCCCCGTGACCAATAGGGCATCGGTTGGTACTACTGTTCTTTTGTTGATGCATAGCTTATATTTTGCATATTCTAGCCTGTTTTACTGTTCATTTCTGGAGCCCATATCTGTTCAGTTATATCTTGATTATCCGTAGACACTTTATTGATTATTCAGCTTTACCTATGGATCTTATTACTATCCGCAGATTATTGTATCCAGTAGGTACGATTAGCTATTTCTCGGCTCGTCGTGTCCACTGGGATACACTGTCGATGTATCTCACACCCCCTGGGTGGCTGTTTTTCAGGTCGTT
>CM054943.1:9239969-9257254 GCA_029168755.2 Tillandsia fasciculata | reverse complement strand
CAAGTTGAATTTGGATTATGAAAATCACAAGTAGGCTAAGTGCCCTTTTTCTCCTGCAGTGTAAATGGCACAGTTAGTGGGCCAAAATAGCACTTTTCAATCCGAGCCTGATCTCGAAGATCAGACCACGAGTGCGACCGTCACGACGAACTGAGTGATAAACCATATTAAACTTGTTCAGATCTGACGGTTCGATCTTCCAGAAAACAGCGAAGAAGAAGCGGGTCCCACAACTTAAGTTGTGAATAGTAACCCCTATTTTAATTCCCCTTTTGACCATCATCGGTCGTTTCGCCGTCTGGACTCTGATTTAGCAGTATGAGTATCGATCCTAGCTAATTTCGACGCTCTGAACGCAATGGCGCTATCGGATTTCGCGTTTGGCGATCCGGGTGCATCGAAGTGCTGCACCAATCCGCGACCTAATAGAACTTTATGGCCCGAGATTTTATTTGAACACCAAATTCGCAGCAAGGGCTCTATTTGATAGGTCTCGACGAGCCGGACATCGTGGCGAAGTCGGTTTCCGCGTTTGGACGAACGGATTGTCTCGAAATGCGAAAAAGTACCGAAAAGGGGGGGTATTTTTGAAGAAACTTTAATATTTTATGTATCAAAATTATGGGGCCTATAAGTTAGGTGCTGGGTGCAAGATGGACCTACAGTAAGGACCTAATGGCTTAGGGTGCGTTGTGTGGGGACCAAATGGCAATTGCGGCAAAAGATATTTGTTTTGAATTTGGCTTGGGATCTTTGGCTGCCGTAGTGGGGGGGGGGGCGGTTACGGGCGTATTTGGAGGCTAATTAAGCTCCTAGGGTGCAACGGAGATAGCAGAGCCGTCCCTTTTAGGCTCGGAATCACCAAGGGTCCTTCCCCATTCGAGAGAGAGAGAGAGAGAGAGAAGGAAAAGAGGCTTGGAACCAACTTCAACCAAACTTCGATCTGGAGATCATGTAGTGTTCCTCTGTGGCTGTAGAGCAACCGGGGTGATTGCCGTGGCCGCGCGAGGAAGGAGAAGAGAAAACCGGCTACTTCCTTCGTCATCAACTCCGGCGAGGTGAGTTATCCCAAACCACGGTTTCCATGAACCCTAGACCATTAGTAGTGGACCTATTAGGTCATTAGCTTACTCCCTACAAAGTCCGAGCCTCCCATGCACCTTGCATGGCCGGCGGGAGCAAGAAGTTGCCGGAAACCTAATAAAGCTCCGCCTCGACATAGCTAAGCAACCGTTGAATAAAAATAGCTAAAAATTTGTATACAGGGACTGTAGGATATAGATATTAATTCTGCAAAGTATGGTAAAATATGGTTGAGTAGTTTGGGAGAAATTTGATGCCCTAGTTTTTCGGTTTATTGCAAGTTGGCCGAGCTTGGTGCTCCGGCGCCGGCGGGCTTCTCCGACGCCGGTCACATGCCCAGAAATATTCACGGGACAGAGGGGAGTCTATCCATGCCATTGCATGGCTTCCATGCATCGTAAAAACCAAGATGCCATGGCTAGGCCCGAGCTCGAGGCCATTAATGGCGGCCGGCCATCCGGCGACTTCTGGCGGCGGGGACAAGGCTAGACCTTCCTAAAAGCTTGCTAGGAAGCTGGTAGTGCTGTCCCTTGCACCTTAAAATCAACAATTGCAAAGTTGCCATTGTTGATGAGAGCTCCAAACCGAGCTTGTACTCCTCCGCGCCGCCACCGTGTCCCGTCGCCGGGCACGTGTACGGGTGAGCTCGTGGTGATAAGATGCACTTGTTGGTGCATTTAGATGAGGCCCAGATGTCCTGGATGAGTGGTCACGAATTTCAATGCCTTGAGGCATTGTCTTCTCCCCGAGCTCCGGCCAACTTGAGGCTGTGGATTGCTCCAGGTTGATGAGAATTTCTCCAGGACCTTAGTAGAATAAGTTGATACATGCCATATTGCTCCAGGTGTTGAGATTTCAGAGAACCAACTTGTATGTTGGCTTATATATTTGTTAACAATGTGTGAACGCCAGATATTTGATGAAATGCTTCAATGAAATTTTAAATGGAATTAGATCTTTCTGTAAAAATGAAAGTTGCCTCAAAGTGTCCCCTGAGCTTGATGCTCACTTCAGATCAAATTAGATCTGTGTGGATTAATGTTTCGAGCATTGTAGACCCTTGAATGAACTTAGCTCTGGTTCTGGTTGAACCAGCAATTCTGGACTTCAAATAGGGTGAGCCCTGGTATCCAGGCACTGTCCAGAGCTACTTTGATATATGAAGTTTTATTATATGATGATTAGATTAAAAGTTGTAGTTAAATCAACCTTAAAATGTAATGTTGAAACAAAACCATGTTCTAGGCTGTTTGCGAAGCCGCGACAGTGTATTCCTGGCTAATTTGGGGTCACTGGCTGCGATGCTCGCATCAGATTTAGGTTTTGGAGTCTCAAAGAACAAAAAATTGCATTTAGGCTATGTTAGAGAGTATTTCTTGGCCCGAAGTTTGCCTCGGGTTCCGTGCTGCCGCAAATTGGTGAGCACGGTGTTCAGCAAGTTAAATATCAACCGCTGGAAGTGACGGTTCATAAAAATGAGCTTCCAGTTGAAAGAACGAGCGAAAACAGTGCTCAAATGACACTATTAGTTAAATAATTAGATGTTTTAAAATGGATCTGGGGTTTAAGTTGTGATTAGTGAATTCGAGGTTGATTATTATGTTTGATCCAGGTTGGCTCGATTTGCATCTAGGTTCTGAGCGTACAGTCGATTCAGTCTTGTCGCCTGCGATTTGACAGGTGGGTTACTTTCGAACCGGGCCTCAGCTTTTTGGCCCTCTGGTTGCTTTAGTCCAGTCGGACCCCTGTTATTGACTTACCCTGCTGATTACACATACATATAACCGATCTTGACATATACTGATATTCCTTGACATATGCTGATTTCCTTGACTTGATTAGACCCGTGCTTGAGATTACCTGTCCATGATTAGTCTGATTATGATATGCATGCTCCATGATTGTTCCCGATAGATCCTGATCTTCTTGAGACATGTGATATATACTTGTTTATTATCTGTTATATTCTTGTATCTAGAGTTGCATGATTAGATGACACCTGTTGATTCCTGTCATTGAGATATTCCTTGATATACGTCGATATGCATGATTGATTGATCCTGATTGATAGATACTACTCGATATGCATGATTGATTCCGATGGATAGATATAGACAGATGATTCCCTGTTGGGATTTCGGCGTGTTGCCGACTACTCGGTCATTAGACCGTGAGATTGATCATTATGACTTGCCATGCACTGCTGTACTTCACGAACATGGCCGGGGTAGCTCCCCGTGGAGATTGTTCTTTACCGGTAAAGTGGTCTGATGATAGACCCGTGAGCCCTCGACAAGGTTATGTCAGCCGAAAAGGTGCCGAACAGTGGCATTGCCTGAGGTCCTGCGAGACCAATATGGCGCATGATTGGGTACTTGGGTTCTACCTTTGACGCATTACTGTTACTTGTACTGTTGCTCAGTTTGTTTCCAGTATTATTATCTGTAGACATGCTTTCATCACTTGCAGTCCCTTATGCATGATTATTGTGGATATCTCTTGATTTCTAGCATATATGATTTACCGCTTTCATGATTGATTATTACTGTCATATCTTGATTTCCAGTATACTTACCTGCAGTTCTTATTTCTGATTATCAGTAGACCTTTTCTTCAGCTGTACCTATAGATCTTTACTATCCGCAGATTTTAGTACCCAGTAGGTACGATTAGCTGATCCTCGGCTCGTTGTGCCCACTGGGATACACTCCGGTGTGTCTCACACCCTCGGGTGACTGGTTTTCAGGTCATTCGGGTGCTGAGATGTCGGGACGATCCAGTGAGCCTGTCACGATAGAGCTGTCCCCCTGATGACATAGATCGATGATTGAGATCCCCGATTATTTGTAGTTGACTTTCATTTATGTTATTTCAGCTTATAGTTCATTTAGATACTTCAGATTGATGATAGTATGATATTTCGGATTATTCCTGATGATTAGTATGGTTTACTTGAGACATCTATTACTCTCTGGTTGATAATTGGATTAGCCTAGCCGTGCATGTATAGGGGAGTCTCTGTCCTTGGGATAGAGGATTTCCTATATGTGTGGCGGTCTGTTACGCCTGTTTTGCAAACTCTGATTTATAAAAAAAAAAAAAAAAAAATATTTTCAGACCTGATTTTTAAACTCGGGGCGTGACATACATCTTAATTTTGCATAAAAACGTTAAGTTGGTTACTTGTTTCGACCCGTTCTCACAATCCGGAAAACCAAAGACAGCACCGTAAGTTCTATCGCGTTCGTTTCGACGAGACGAAGCTCGTGCTCACAGGCTTGGGCCACCATCACTACAGGAAAAAGCGCTTGTAGAGGCGGTTGCGTAGAGGCGGTTGTTGCAACCGCCTCTATGTTTTACCATAGAGACGTCTTAGAGGCGGTTTGGCACAACCGCCTTTAAATGTTAAAAAAAAATTTCCGAAATTTTTTCTTTCCCTCCTCTTTTCTTTTCTCCCAAAAGAATCCTTAAGTTTCCCCCCAAAACCATCTCCTCCCACCCCCCACTCTCCCTACTCTCTTTCTTTCTCTCTCTCTCTCTCTCTCTCTCTCCCCTCCACTCGCTAGAACCCTCATCGTCGACGGTCGCCGGAGAATACGCCACCGGCGAACCCACGCCGCCTAACGGGAGGCGGCGATCTCCTCCTCCCCTCCCCAGGGGACGCGATCGAGCTCCGTCGGATCGTTGATGCAGGCGGAACCCCGGCGGGATATCGCCGGAACCCTAGTCGCGAGATGAACGGTAGCAGCGCCGAGGACGCCGAGCGGGCGACGCCGCCGCCGTTGGAGTGGAAGTTCTCGCAGGTATTTGGAGAGAGGGCGGCGGGAGAGGAGGTGCAGGAAGGTAACGATCGGAACCCCCGATCATGATCCCTTTTGTTTAGGGGGATTTTTTATTGAGTTTTTGAAATGGTTCTTAGGGTTTTACTTGGAATTTAGAATGGTTCAGTGAGGAAAATGGAGATCAAGTTGTTCGGGTATCAAAGTGTTACTGCACTTGTAGAAATTGGAAACTAGTAGGATCATTTTGATGTGTTCTCTCTGGTGATAATGATAGATTTATTCTGCAAACAGAATTGTCGATTGTTATGTTAGCTGCATATTTGTGTGTTCTCTCACATTTTGTGTGATTTTTCTGCTGGATATCTCTGCATTTCATTTTATTTTATTTTATTTTGTGGAATTGGAAGACCCTATAGTTAAGTGTCTTGACGGCTAAATATTTATCATTTTCTTTTTAAAGACAATTATACCTTGTAAGAATCTCCTTCTAGAAATATTTGAGGGTGATTGTTCAGATTTAATGGTTTAGGTTTTAGGATCTTGGTTAAAAGCTTTATGATTTAGTATGAACTGTGTTTGTAAGAGCATAATGATTGTTAAGATGAAAATTTGTTTCAACAATCAACTGACATGGGGGGATATGTTTGCCAATTTTCAAAATCTAGGGGGATATGTATGATAAACTTAAATTTGTACGAATATTTTCGCAAGTGTCAAAATTTTCAGGAATATAATTGCAGATGCCCTGATGGTTTTTTAGATTAGATTCCCCTTTGTTCGGTGTCGGTTGTCTCATGAAGTTACTAATATTTGCTGCATTGTAGGTATCAAGCCAAGAGACAAACCTTGTTGCTAGATGTAGAAGGATATACACCCATGCTCATGATTATCACATTAATTCAATTTCAAATAACAGGTTTCTTTCTATCTTTTCTAGTTATTCTTTAGTGTATTTGTTGTGCTTTTCTTAGTTGTGGTATAGATTCTTGCCACTTAAACTGTTTCATTGGTTTATGTGTTAGCTTTGCTTAGTTTAGGTATATAAGATTTCTATTGCAAAAGCTAACTGCATGCACATTTGCCACTCATGTTTTCAGTTTTTTTCTTTCTTTTTCTTCCTTTCTTTTGCAGTGATGGTGAGACATTTATATCAGCAGATGATTTGCGAATAAATCTTTGGAATTTGGAAATCAGCAGTCAGAGCTTCAACATTGTTGATGTGAAACCTGCAAATATGGAGGATCTAGCTGGTAACTATTCTCACCCTTATATTGCTATAAATGTTCAATGCTAGACTCCATCTTTACAATTGTTAGTTCCTCGTGAAAACTGTAATTGGCATAAACATCAAATTTTAATTTTCCAGCTTGAAACCTGAAGTTTGCCTATCGTTTCTAATTAGCGAATTAGCAAATGCTTATGCATAAAACTTGTAATTAATTAGTACTTCTGCTTTCTACAATTCTCTTAAGTACTCTTTTTTTTGTTGGAAAAATTATGCCAGACTTCTTGAAAATTAGTTCAACACCAGATTTGTTTGCCAACTTCCAATTAGGCCTTCTTGGTCAACCCTTTCTTTTTGGGCCGTTTTAAAGACTTAGCCTTCTCGATCTCCACCCTTTCCTTCAAGTTATTTTAATGTAGTAGATATTTTTCACTCTTATTACCTCGTGCAAGATTTCCTGTCTTTCTTCTCTTTTACTGCTTTCTATCTGCATTTTGGTATGACAGCTTTTTCTTTTGCAACCGATTCTTCTTTCTTTTTTGTTGTGTGAGAAATTTTTTTTTCTTCTTCTTTTTTTGTTAGATCATCAGCACTTCAAGTTTATTATCAGTATTACCTTTGTTTTAAGTGGTGACATATTGTTTTAAGCTCCATGTATTAAGTACACTTAAGTGATGTGGGAAAGCTTAAACCTCAATGAGGTTATTGAATTTTGGAATAATTGCTTTCATGTCCTCGTAAAATAGTTTGTATGTGCATTTGTCCATGAAAACACCTGTTTACTGCATATGTCCCTCCCAATTCTTAAAAAATTGAAAATGGATCTCTCCTTATGAGTTGACTACTAAATATTTATCGTTTTCTTTTTAGTAGTATACTTAAATATTTTTGTATTTTCATATCATTGACATATATATTTTACATTGTTGGATAGGGTGCGGGTGGCAATATCAATTCGATTGATGCATTTTCTCCCAATCATCATCAATAATCGAATGCAAGTCATGAACCTACAAGTGAAGAAAACCGTCGAACAATTTAAATTTTTATAATGTAGAAAACTCGAATGTTGACTACTCTTAAAACTATTTACACTTTTTGTTATTTAGTATCTTGCTATATGCTATTGGATATATATTGAATGGGATTGTGTTTTGGATCTTTTGATCGAAAATTGGAATGTTAATTTATTGTTAAGACTTGTGTTAATGTTTATATTGTTGATGATATATCTTTTCTGTTGTTGTTGAGACTTGTGTTAATTATGTTTTTTGTTGTTTGATGAGAAATATAATTTTTTTTCTTATATATATTATTAATATCATATTTTATTCTGATTTGGTTGGTAGAGGCGGTTGAAACCGCCTCTACATATTGCCTTTCCATATTAATATGTAGAGGCGGTTTCAACGGCCTCTACAAATTAATATTTGTAGAGGCGGTTTAAACCGCCTCTATATGTTAAAATTTATAAACTGATTATAAATAAAAAATAAATAAATAAAAATGTAGGGGCCTACGCCGGTGGTTTAGAGGCGGTTGCGGGAACCGCCTCTACGATTTGTAGAGGCGGTTTAAACCGCCTCTACATTATCTGAAAACCGCCTCTACATGCGCTTTTTCTTGTAGTGCATAAAATCTGTCACGCCCCGAGTTTTGGAAAGCAGGCTAATTTTTTTTTTTTTTTTGAAATCAGAGTTTAAATCATTTCGGGCGTGAACAGATCGCCACATGGCCGCATTTTTCACCGTATTTCATGCTTTTCGAGGCATTTTAGTCGTCGAATAGAAAAACGGACTTCGCCACGACGTCCGGCTCGACGAAACCAATCAGATAGCGATTTTCGTTTTTCGAGAAAATGCCCGGATAAATTCTCGGTCCATAAATACTATACCGAAATATAGTTTATCACGCTTTTCGAGACTCTAGGGTCATCAAACGGAAATTCCGTCAGCACCATTGCGTTCAGATCGACGAAACCGATCAAATCGACTACCTGGATTGCTATGATCGGAGTTCAGACAGCAAATTGGCTAACGCTGGCACTAAGGGGATTTAAAAATAGGGGTTACTATTCACCCACTGTTCACACCACTATTCACTTAAGTCGCGGGTCCCGCCCGCAACTTCGCTGATTTTTGGACAATCCGACCATCGGATCGAAAATCTGTTTATACCATTTTTACTCGATTCAACGAGACGGTCGCACTGGTGATTTCAGATTATCGAGATCAGACTCGGATCTGTAAGTCGGGAAACCGTGTTCCGAAAACTGTGCAATTTGCACACCGGTACACAACCACATAGGTTTTTTTTGCATTTAAATTTCACGAGTCTTACATCTTTGTTTATAGTATGATCATTTTCTGCTTGTTAGATTATCAGTTATAGCATGATCATTTCTTGCTTGTCAGATTTATCAGTTATAGCATGATCAGTTCCTGCCTGTCAGATTATCAGTTATAGCATGATTAACTTTTTATATGAGTACCCTGTTTCCACTTCAGCATGCTTAGATTTTATATCTGCATCTTATCTTCCAGCTTTCAGTATGTCCTGCTTTTGCTATCCGCTTATCATTGTATCTGGTAGGTACGACTTGCTATTTTTCGGCCCGTCGTGCCCACTGGGATACATGTAGAGTGTATCTCACACCCCCTAGGTGACTGTTTTTCAGGTCAGTCGGGTGCTGGGAGATTGGGGCGATCCAGTGAGCTGTTCCGCTAGAGTTGTCCCCTGCTATTGGCCGTAGTGGCCCAGTGCTAGTATTTTCAGTTATAGTATCATGATCGTTGTTGTGTCTGTATTTTTTGGAGTTGGAGTATTTGTGGATTATGTCATGAGTAGTTGTGGATGTATTAGTTGTAGAGCTTTATGTTTTGGTTAGTTGTTGATTATTGCTCTCTGAATGTATCACCGCACTTGCCTAGCCGAGCATGTATAAGGGAGACTCTGTCCGTGTGGACAGAGGATTTCCTATGCATGTGGCGGTCTGTTCATGTCCTGAGTTTAAAGTTTGAACTCTGATTTAAAAAAAAAAAAAAAAAAAAATCTACCGTTGTTTGAAACTCGGGGCGTGACAGTGCCATCTACGACCACACACACGCAAGCCACAACCTCACGTGGACAATGCACGACCACACACACGCAAGCCACGACCTCACGTGGACAAGCCACAACCTCACGCGGACAATGCACGACTTCCCGTCTAGAACCTGAATTGTCTCGTTTACAACTAGAACCTTATGATTTGGGGGTAAGTACAAATCTAAGTAATTTTTAAATTAATGGGATGTGGAGGTGGTAATGTTTACCAAATGTGCAGGTTATCTACTTCCTATGAACATTGGAATAATCCTGCTATTCATGATTTTGGTACTAATGTTGACGATCGAGGTGAAAATATTGATGAAGGAGATGCTAATGTTGACGGGGGTGGTGATAGTGATATTAATCATGAGGATTCACCAATCAATGATGATCACAATAGTAGTGAGGATGAAGATTTGAATGATCCATCATATGATATAGATGATGATCATGATGGAGGGTTAAATGATCTTGCAAATACAATTTACAGTCAAATGGACAACCCACAAATAAGCAATGATTACGTAGACAATCCTGACGAGGAAAATGAATTTATTGATCATCCGGAACGTTTTCTTTCAGATACTAATTGGATAAATCAGTATGCTGTAGATCATACAGATCTTCATATTCGACAAATCAATACTGATCTCCCTAACATCGACGGGAGTTGGGCTGGACGTGCCTTTCAAGATAAGGCATCTTTAGTGGATGCTCTAGACCGGTGGCATATTGAGCATAATGTACAAATGAATGTTCATGTTGTGAATTTTATCTAACAGGAATACCTTGCTCACATGTCTTAGCAGTTTGTAGTACATCACATATGAGATTACCCTACCAGAATTTTTGTTCACCCTGGTATAGTACAGACTGCTATCGTGCGGCGTACGCACCACATTTTCATCCTGTTCCTGATAGACGGCACTGGCCACGACCCCAAGGTCCCCCGATTGTACCGCCTCCTATACGAAGGAAGAAAGGTCCTCCACGATCAACACGTATTCGTAATATAATGGACGAGGGGGGTGGCCGACGAGTAAAATGCTCCATTTGTAAGCAGGCAGGCCATTATAGGAGCACTTGTCCACAAAATACAGAAAGAGTGCAACAAGGACACCGGCGTATGATTTACACAATTATATTTATCTTGTCTTAATAGTTGCTCTTTTTTAGCTATTATGTTACTAATATGTAGATTATATATTGCAGATGGCAAATCACGAGGACGCGGGACCAGTTGATCCGTCGGTCCTATCAGAGCAGCATCTCCACAGGTCAACATTTATCAGGACTGAGGTAAGAGCTATAAAATTTCATTTGATATTTTATTGTAATACAAATAAGCTGAATTGGTGTAAAAGCTAACTATATTTGTTTTGGCATTACAGGGGTATCGTGCGGTAGAGTTCTCAGAGCATGGGCGCAAGCTCAACCGGTGGGAGCTTGACCATCCAGCTGTACTAGATCTACTCCGACTGTCTGGATTTTACGGGGTAGCACGCCTGAGACGCGTACAGCTGGATCAGGCATTACTAGCCGCCCTTGCCGAGAGGTGGAGACCGGAGACCCAGACGTTCCACTTTCGACATGGTGAGATGACCGTCACACTCCAGGATGTGGCGGTTATTTCAGGTCTCCGTGTCGACGGTCCACCAGTGACGGGAACTTCACTTCAAGAGTGGGTGCCGCTATGCGAGGCATTGTTGGGAGCTGTGCCCGACGAAATAAGCGGGTCGCAGATACGCCTATCGTGGCTATATGATCAGTACAGCCATATACCGCTAGATGCCCCTGCAGCTGTAGTGGCAGCTACAGCCCGTGCATATATGTTATATCAAATCGGGTGTAGTTTGTTTCCCAACCCCAGCGGACACAGAGTTCACCTAAAGTGGCTATCACTTTTGGCTGATTTTCATCTGTGCGGGGCTTATGCATGGGGTGCAGCTGCCTTGGCTTATATGTATCGAGCGCTAGGACTTGCCTCACTGTACGGGAAGGCCGAGTGTTGTTGTTTGGGACGCTATTGCAGGTATAATATATAATATTTTGATTTCATTATTATGTTAATATTGGTATTTAATATTTTATTTCTAATATTAAGTCGTTTGTGTTAATATATAGATTTGGGCTTGGGAGCATATTCATATCGGCCGACCTACCGGCGTCCTAGCGCTACCCGACATTGTAGATCTCCCTCTGGGTTGCCGGTAAGATATTTATTTAATATAGTAGATTTTTGTATTTCAAATGTAATTGCAACTAATATATATATTTTACAATCTAGATAGGCAAACGCTGGAGGACTACGATTCAGAGCCAATGTCAGGACCGCTGACATTGAGTTTTATAGAGATGAGTTAGATCAGCAGAGAGAGACGCAGGTATGTAGATGTTTAAATCAATACTTTAAATATTTTTTTTCTAAACATTTTTATACTAACTGGTCATTTTGTGTCATTAACAGGTTATATGGATGCCGTACACATATGAGATTTTAGCTGCATTACCTGTGACGCCCCACTTCCCAGGGGGTCACCCATCCTAGAACTACTCTAGCTCTAGCACGCTTAACTCTCATGTTCCTCTTGGATCTTGCTACCATTCAAAATGCTATAGCCGGGTTAGAGATTTAGTCCTATTATATCATTTATATAGAGGACTAATCCAAATTCCGGGGGTGTCACATTCTTCCCCCCTTTAAGCCCTGACGTCCACGTCAGGCTCAAGCACACTCACAAGCACCAGGCGATGTGAGACTCGTCTCGCTAGCCTTAGCCGACCTTGTGAGGAGCTGCACTCCACTCACAACGGTCATTAGCCAGGGAGCCTCGCTCTACCCGCTATATAACCCTGGCTCAGCCGAGACTCATCTCACATTTCTGGCTGGTGAATGGCTCTGATACCAACTGTGACGCCCCACTTCCCAGGGGGTCACCCATCCTAGAACTACTCTAGCTCTAGCACGCTTAACTCTCATGTTCCTCTTGGATCTTGCTACCATTCAAAATGCTATAGCCGGGTTAGAGATTTAGTCCTATTATATCATTTATATAGAGGACTAATCCAAATTCCGGGGGTGTCACAATGCATTACCAGACTTCTGTGTACAGGGCTCGCAAGTCTGGCGTTCAAGGACAGTCATCATCTGCTATCACATAGTAGAGATGCATGTACCAGACAGAGTCCTGCGGCAATTCGGTCTTCTCCAGCATATACCTCTCAATGTGGAGTCCATCCGACGCGTGACATCACGTGGGCGTCCGGATGAGGATTGGATTGCATTTCATGCTGTCCACATTGAGAGGTGGTCTGAGAGGCTAGATCACATTGTTGATCAGCTCCCGGCTGCTGGTGAGGACCCACTGCAGGCGGCATCCATATACATGCAATGGTACTGGACGATTACGAGGAGATGGATATATCGTCTAGTGCAGCGTCCTCCGCTGACTTTTCATCCACGTGGGCATATCGAGAGGACAATGGTATAATCATTTATATATATAAATTTAACATGTTTTGTATATTTAATATAAATTTAATTTGTTCATTGAAATGCAGGCCGACACACTACGACAGATGGATACTACTATAGGCCAGTTATTGCATGATCGTCCGTCGCCTACGAGGATATTCAGGACTCTGACAGATATGCACGAGCATATTCATATGGTACTGCAAAATGTACCGTCAGTACCTCCTGTCAGAGTTGCTGAGGGATGAGGAGATTATGCTCACGCATCGTCCTCGAGTCATCAAGTACCTTCATATCACTAGAAATTTCAAATTAAGTCTTCAAATTCAAATTACCTAACTATTTACGCCATTTCAGGTGCCGCGATCTCCATCTCCTCCTATTCAAGCCCCTACGACATTTCCCTCGACGTCAGAGTCACTCCCGCCTCCTGTATCACGGACATCATTTGCATCGACATATTCACGTCGTCGTCCCTCGTCATCATCACCACAGGAGATCCAACATATTGATGAGGGTGGTATTATCGAGGAGCTCGATCAGTTAGCAGCGGCCGAGCATCTTGATGATATGCCGATTATCGAGCTTATTGTTCCTCGTGGGCGTGGGCGACCGCGAGGGCGTGGACGTAGGCGTGGCCGAGGAGGTCGAGGGAGAGGATAAGCTCAAAATTGAGTTTTATCTCAATTTTGAGTTTGAGGGTGTATTATTAATATTTTTGTGATTATATTTTTTTGTTCTGACTCAACTGTTACATCTGAATGTTGTGCAATTGTTCCACATTATTTCTGAATGTTTTAGTTCACTATCTAGATGTTGTGAAACTTGCTGTATTTTTCATTCTGTTATGAAACTTGTTGTACAAATTTTATTTTTTTCACTTGAAAAAAAATTCTTGTTGGTGCTGTGGTTAAAGGCGCTGAATAGTTCAGCGCCTTTACATTTAATGTTAAAGACGCTGAATCATTCAGCGCCTCTAACATGAATGTTAAAGGCGCTGAATCATTCAGCGCCTTGAACATTTATGTTAAAGGCGCGTACTGAATCATTCAGCGCCTCTAAATTGGCTAAGTGAGGGGCGCGTGCTGAAGGCGCTGAATAAATCAGCGTCTTTAGCATATATAGTGAAGGCGCTGGTTTATTCAGCGCCTTCAGCATATATTATGTGAAGACGCTGAATGATTCAGCGTCTTCAGGAAGTATATTGAAGACGCTGAATCATTCAGCGTCTTCACAGGGTTTTTGTGGAGACGCTGAATGATTCAGCGTCTTCAGTGAGTATACTGAAGACGCTGAACCATTCAGCGCCTTCTGGTCGTCAATCTCCCGTGGCACCCTGCTGGCAAAAGGAGGGTTAGTTTTACAAATTCTTTTTTCATAGAGTTATTTCGCAAATATACATATTTGGGAGGGTTAATTTAAAAAAAAACCCCGAGATTTTCCATGGAGGCCACCTCAATTTTTTTTTATTTATTAATATTTGGCA
This sequence comes from Tillandsia fasciculata, assembly GCA_029168755.2. Taxonomy (NCBI): domain Eukaryota; kingdom Viridiplantae; phylum Streptophyta; class Magnoliopsida; order Poales; family Bromeliaceae; genus Tillandsia; species Tillandsia fasciculata. The sequence continues at coordinate 9,243,113 of CM054943.1, read as the reverse complement.
ACGGTTCATATACCCCTAAAAATTTTCAATTTTTTATTTACTCCTTTTAGTTATTCTTTTTTAGGTTACTGATTCGGGTATAAAGCGAGAACAATAAAAATTATTTATACTATTATGCTTGTAGTGGTATTTTTCTGTAGAGGTGTCAACGAGTCGAACACGAGCGAGCTGGGCCGGCTCATGTTCAGCTTATTTAATAAATAAGTTGAACACGAGTTGGCTTGCGAATAATAAATTATATTTTTAGTCCAGATAAAAAGTTATAAAAAATTTAAAAGTTAGAATCTTAATTTAATAATTAAAATTTACAAAAAATTATTTTTTTTATATTAGACTGGTCTAAAATCTAAATAGTAAAAATAGATTAAAAATCAAATAATAAAAATTTATATTATACATATAATTATAATTAATATAAATAAATAAATAATATATATATATATATTCAAGTTATTATCGAATCGAACACGAGCTACTAATAAGTGGATAGGTCTAATAATGAAAAAGTTGGTAGTATATTAGTGCTTGACGCTGTTAAAAGCACACCAGCTTAACACACATAAACACTCTCTTTATCTATATATATAATATAGTCTAGCTATTAGTTTTTTAGGAGGTCAAAATTTTTTATCCTTTTATGATAAGAATTACAAATTGATAATCGGAATTGTTGAAATTGATTTAGAGTATTTAAAGCGTTTAGAAATTAAATTTTAAAAAATTTAAAAAATATTTATATAGAGATCAAAGGATTACAAAATCGATAGTTTTTGACGGCCTATATGAGTCGGTTGTTTGTTCAACGGTGTAGAGTAATTCAAACGGCATGAATTTTTGATAATTTTTTTTTATACTATTTAGATAATGTTTGATAATTTTGATCGTGAATTTAAAAAGTCCAACATCTATTTTCACAAGATTATTTATTTTTTACCGTTTATTTTTTGACTCTTCGATGAACTTGATAACAATTTTTAAAATTTATGAGATTTAGTTACTAGATGCTTTAATTAATCTAGATCAACTTTAAGAGTTTCGATCATCGATTCGGAATCCCTATCATCTCAAACGATTTAGAAGGACAAAAAGCTTTGTCCACTTAAAAGGATAGTAGCCGAATTTTCTCTCTCTCTCTCTTTCTATATATATATAGAGATCTCATTAAGATCTGTGCAAGTCTGTTAGTGAAAAAGAGCCCACTTAACATCATAAGGGTAAAGGTTACTTTTTCTTTTTTTTTTTTTTTTTTAATTCCTATTTCTTTATTCTCTTTCTCTTATTCTTCTCTATCAGAGAGCCCTCCACCCACTCAAACTCTCTCTCCTCTACTCAAGCTCTCTCTACCCACTCAAGCTCTCTCTCATCTTGGTAAGGGTTTGTGGGAGCACCGGAGCGAGAGTGAAGGAGCGACAGCGAGAGAGAGCGATCGCCTAAAGAGTTGGAGCGGGGACGCGACCTCTGATGGAGATGAAGCAAGCTCGAGCGCCGGTTCCGGATAGAGAGAGCTTGAGTGGGTGGAGGGCTCTCTGATAGAGAAGAAGAAGAGAAAGAAAATAAGAAAATAGAGATTAAAAAAAAAAAAAAAAAGTAATCTTTATCCTAACAGTATTAGGTTGGCTCTTTTTCACTCAAGGGCTTGTACGGATCTTGTTGCGATCCAAGTGCTATAAATTGGGTGGCAAAGTTGGGCCGGTACTATCAATAGCATTCCAGCACAACTCTCTCTCTCTCTCTCTCTCTCTCTCTCTCTCTCTCTCTATATATATATATATATATATATATATAGTCCGGTTACTATATTTATAAAAATATAAAGCAATTGGTGCTTGTTAGTTTTCTATCGTTAAATTTATCTCTTTGACTAATTTCAACTCTTAAATCATGCTATTCCACCAATCAACCACTAAATTCAAAGAACCCACTATCATTCTAATCATACATTTGTTTCATCCAAAGGCCAAAAATTTACAAGTACTAATGGCTTGGCTTAACACTTTTAAAAGTATAGAAATTAATTTTTATATATATATATATATATATATATATATATATATATATATATATATATATATATATATATATGAATTGGATCCTGCTCTTATATTTTGGGTGTTACAGGTACAAAATTTTTATTCAACAATGATTGAGATTTAATCTGAAACTGATAATATTTATCCTGCAAAAACAAAGCATCAATGTTTTTATTAGAATTTAAATGAACAACACAAAATGAATATACACTAAGACCATTTACTATTCAGTAGGTGATGATCAAACAATAAAAAAGACTAACAAATCCACCAGGGATGTCGTCGTCCCCTTCCACGCCCTTCAACGCCACCATCCGAGCCTCTTGATTCAAACTCCTGAACATTTTTTTTATTATTATTTTTTTAAATCTCCTAATATTATCTAACACAAAATAAATTGATTCTTATAAATTTAGAAGATGAAAAGACAAATTGAACAAAATCGCTTCTTTTGAATAAATAACCTAATTGGCTCTTTAACACTACTACTCAACTCCTAAATAATAATAATAAAAAAACAATTAATTCTGTAAAAATATCTTTAAAAAATATAAAAAAAGGAAAAAAAAAAACACTTATTTATCATTCTCAATGTTATGGCCTAGCTTTCAACAAAAACAAATAAAAATAAAAATAAAGTTAAAATTTTAGTCGTATTATTGAAAAAATAAATAAATAACCATCTCAACAAAACCGCTATTATTTATTGAAAAAATAAAATCAAATAGCAAATTTTATGTATCCAAACAAAAAGCAAAAACCAACTCATACACAAAGTGGATTGAAAATATATCTTAAAATTCAAAATTGAAGCATCTTAAAAATTGCATACTTGAAAAATATATCATCCTATTTCAAAATTTCTATAAATAAAGAACAAATAAATCCTTTGGAAAAATTCATAAACAAGCAAATTGCTCGGGGAATAGAAGGAAGATCAGCGCTTTAACTTCGGGCCGAAGCTACGAACTACTCCTGGATCGGATGAGGTGTCCCACACCTGGTGAAGAACAAAGAGAGACCAAATCAAAAATGTTAAATGAAAATGCAAACGACGAAAATAATAACTAAGCGCTTACCCGCGGACCTCCCCTTTTACCTCCAACAGCTACCA
>CM054943.1:9011137-9239869 GCA_029168755.2 Tillandsia fasciculata | reverse complement strand
AGAGAGAGAGAGGAGAGAGACCTGCTACATAGTCAGGGGTGGGTGAAAATTCAAATGGGTGAAATTACCCAAAAGCCCCCACTTAACAATGCACATCCCCCCCCCCACATCCCAGCCCCAGGGAAGCTGGGTACCGATACCAAGCATTTGGTACTAGTACCTAAGCCATTTCCCGAAGGAAATTGCACTGGGTACCGGTACAAAATCCCTGGTACCGGTACCTAAGCAAACCTGCATTCAGGTTCTGCTCCAACCCGAGAGCACTTGCTTGGGCCCTTTTTCTTCTTCCTATCTTATTTTCTTTGCATTTCTTTGCTCTTTTCTTCCTTCTTTCCCATCAGCAAACTTTTCTAAGGCCCACCCATGATTCCTTTTTATTTTTTGATTGCTCTCTAATGTCAAGAATGGATCTTGAAATTTCTTGCCAATAAACTTTCAAGAAAACTGCAGCTACTTAAAACTTACAACTCTAACTCACTTTTCGACCCGATGCCTTTCGCGTCGATTCGAAATGCACCGAACTCGACTGTAATCATATTTTAAACGCGTTACGCAAGATTTCGCCGCACCTCGCCATTCTGCAGAGTCGGTGCACTACAACTTGAGCTTCACAACTTGAAGCTTCAACTTCTCAATTCCAACTCACTTTTCAACTCGACGATTTTTGCATCGATTCGAAACGCTTCAAACTCACTTGTAATTACATTTTAAATGTGTTACAAGTATTTTTGCTGCATTTCGCTATTTCGCGGAATCGGTGCACTACACATCCACTTAACCCAAGAGAACTACTATCATTTTAAACGCATATTTCTTCATTCAAGTGTTGAAAACCTAATAGCATCAATGACTTGGCACTATTAATAGTATGGTAGCATAGTTCATTTTTCTATGCCCACTTCGATACTGATTCAATATGTTAATACTAATAATTTGTTGGCATGAATCATTGCCCAAAATATTTAAACTCTTTCATTAAAGTTAGAGTGCGTACTCCTTATATACCTATACGCAATCTCTTTTAAAAAATTTATATATAATAATTCAGAAGCGAAATGTACTTATACATCTACGATTGAAATTTATTTATGATAATTCTCTATCCAAAAATTTAGATAATTTAGATAATTTTTTTAAAATTTTTTGCATTAAAAATAATAATAATAAAATTAATGTGGAAAATTAGTTAGTTTTTAGATGATGCCACTGTAAGATACACACCCAAATGTAGATTCATGTATAACATTGCTCATAAATCGATTAATGCATCAGGAAAAGATTCTTTGTTCACCTTAGGGAGAAATTATTATATGCATCAGGTGTATTTGTATGCCTCATGCATTGCTTCCAAATTTTGATAATCAAAATTTGAAAATCAAAATGCAATCTGTTCTCGTTTATTTTTTCATAACCCCCAAAGGACAAGAAAATCTGTAGGATGCATTGATAATGAGCTTGAATACAAGCTTGAGGAAAACATAGAAATATAAATCCCCACAACAAAAGGAGAAAAAATGAAATGAAAACTCCAGTAAAATTGAACGAGGGGAAGATAGTGGAGAAAAAATCAGAGAAGATAATCAATTAAGAAAGCCTTTTCCGTTGATCAAAAATTTGTATCACCAGAGAAGAAAGGCTTTTGCAAAATACAGAAAGAGAGAGTGGCCGGAATCTAATCTGTCTGATGTAATACTGCAACATCTAAAGAACTAAAACATAAAAATACAAAGTTTTGAAAACCTATTACTAACTAGTCAAGTAGTTCTAAAAATCAAAGATGGGAAAAGGGTTATTATTTGATTGATTAAAAGAAAATTAATGTACAAAATTTATAAACTTGAATTTGGTAAATAACATTTTTATCCCTTAATTTTGGAGCTCAATACCAATTTAATTCCTAAACTTTACAAATTTTCAATAAAAGGTCTATAGTTTAATAAATATAACAATTAAGTCCTAATTTCTACCAGAGTGCCAATTAAGTCCTTGGTTAATTTTTCATCTTTAAAATTTAATAAAAATAACATGAAACCATATACACAAGCATTCACCGCAACTTGAAAGTGTTGAACTATATTTAAACATCAATCAACAAACTTTACATGTCTCACATCAGAAACATCCCACGGTCTAAAATTTCGATGATCAAAATACTTATTAATGTATGCTTTTTAAATGAGGTATAGTAATAATTGAATTTGTAGGCAGTATTAAATAATCATATGAGCTATTGGATGTAAGGTTATATATATTCACTAAACTATATATACACTTTTAATTATAAGGTTCGACAATATTGGGACTAAATTGGTATCACTCCCAAACTTGAAGGATCAAGAATATAATTAACTCTTTTTTATGTATAAATCATGGGTAGATATAAGTGTACACCCCATGAGGGGTGTACATCTTACACTTACTGGTCATATTATTTGACCAGTAAAATTCACTCAATCCCAGGATGAAGTAGGGTGTAGAATGTACACCCCATATGGGGTGTATACCTAGCATCCCCCATAAATCATTTTGACTTAGAGTCTTCTAATATGGCCGAGCTAGTGATTGCTTTGGACTTATTAGACTTTCTAGTCTTGCCGTGTTAATTAATTTACAACATTTGACTTTGATTTTTATAGTCGTGTCGTGTTAAGTTTTTTTTGGCTGAATAACAGTTTAAAAAAAAAAACTCCTAATAACTAGCTTAAAAAAATAAATAAATAAATAAATTATATTGTCTTAGTTTTGGATGGCAGGGTTCGTACGCACTTATTTTTATACTTTAAATTATGACATTTTATTTTTTGAAAAATTATTTATTTTAGAATTACTTTAGTTCTAACACGCTCAACTATTTTAACCTCTTGAATCTAATCATCATTCAAAATATTATAGTCGAATTAAAAAATTTAGTCATATTTATACCTTATATATAAAGTTAAATTAAATTTTTTTAGTGCTCCATAAATAGTATAAAAATTTGAAAACAACTTGAAAGCCTTTATACTCACTCTAGGATACAACTTAAAAGCCTTTCTTCTATATTATTATTATTATTATTATTATTATTATTATTAGCAGTAGAATAATTACAATTATTATTAAAATAAAATAGCTTGTATTCTAACATATAATATATTAAAATATATTATTTTACATTATATAATATATATATATATATTATATATATATATATATATATATATATATATATATATATATATATATATATATAAATATTTGATATTATATTTAAATTTATATTTTAAATTTTAGATTTAATTTAATATATTTTGAAATATTATAAAGAAAAAAGGAGAAATAATTATTTTGGCTTTGAATTTTTCAGTTCGGATTCGAATTTTAAATTTTTAGCCGGATTCGTATTTGAATATAAATTTTTTAAATTCATCGAATTTTAATTTAATTTTAATTTTAAATTTAAATTTCGGATTTGATAGTCGGTTCGAGTTCGAATTTTTAAAACACCGTCCGGAATCCGACAATTCACATTTCTAATCTGGCCGAGCTAGTGATTGTTTTGGACTTATTAGACTGTAGTCTTGCCGTGTTAATTAATTAACACCATTTTGACTTTGATTTTTGTAGTCTTGTCGTGTTAAATTTCTTTGGCTGAGTACAAAAAAAAAAGCCCATAACAAAGAGAAAAAAACTCCTAATAACTAGCTTAGAAAAAAAAAAAAAAAACATTATATATCCATACGCAATCTCTTTTAAAAAAATTTATATATAATAATTCAGAAAATAATTGTACTTATACATCTACGGTTGAAATTTAACCCCAGATATTTAAACTCTTTCATTAAAGCTAGAGTGCATAATCCTTATATATCCATACGCAATCTCTTTTAAAAAATTTATATATAATAATTCAGAAAATAATTGTACTTATACATCTACGGTTGAAATTTAGATAATTTTTTTCAAATTTTTTATATTAAAAATAATAATAAAAAAATTAGTGTGAAAATTTTGTTAGCTTTTAGATTGTGCCGTTGTAAGATACACACAAATATAGATTCATATACAACATTGCTCACGAATCGATTAATGCATCAGAAAATATTTTAAGTGCGTTCGTTCATTATAGGAAGAAATTATTGTCTGCATAAGGTGTATTTTGTTGTGACGCCCCCAATAGTCCCACATCGGATGTGGATAAAATTGTGATTGGGTTTATATGAGACATATACACTAGTAATAATAACTGGGCTTAAGCATTTTGGGATGTGGTTTGGGCCCAACAAGTTATTATTGCTAGTGGGTCGGGTCGTTACATTTGGTATCGGAGCCAATAACCAGCCGGAAGTGTGCGGCCGAGACGAGTCTCACATCGCCTGGTAATCTTGGGCTGCTGTGTGTGTGTTTGGACTGACGAAGACATCAGGCCTAAACGGGGGGAGTCTGCTGTGTGTGTGTTTGGACTGACGAAGACATCAGGCCTAAACGGGGGGAGTCTGTGACGCCCCCAATAGTCCCACATCTCATTAGTCCCACATCGGATGTTGATGGAATTGTGATTAGATTTATATGAGACACCCCTAATAGTCCCACATCGGATGTTGATGGAATTGTGATTAGATTTATATGAGACATGGACTAGTAATAATAACTCCCCAATAGTCCCACATCGGATGTTGATGGAATTGTGATTAGATTTATATGAGACATGGACTAGTAATAATAACTGGGGACTAGTAATAATAACTGGGCTTAAGCATTTTGGACATTTGTATGCCACATGCATTGCTTCCAAATTTTGATAATCAAAATTTGAAAATCAAAATACAATCGGTTCTCGTTTATTTTTTTCGGAATTGTGATTGAATTTATATGAGACATGGACTAGTAATAATAACTGGGCTTAAGCATTTTGGACATTTGTATGCCACATGCATTGCTTTCAAATTTTGATAATCAAAATTTGAAAATCAAAATACAATCGGTTCTCGTTTATTTTTTTCCCATCCACAAAGGACAAGAAAATTTGTAGGATCCATTGATAATGAGCTTGAACAAGAGTTTGAGGAAAACATAGAAATATAAATCCCCACAACAAAAGGAAATAAAAAGAAATGAAAACTCCAATAAAATTATAGGAGGGGAAGATGGTGGAGAAGGAGTCAGAGAAGATAATCAATTAATTAGGCCATTTCCGTTGATCGAAAATTTGTATCTTTAGAGAAGAAAGGTTTTTGCAAAATACAGAGAAAGTGAGCATGGCCTAATTTGTCTAATGCAATACTGCAACATCTAAAGAGTTAATTGTAACGACTAGACCCACTAGCAATAATAATTCGTTGGGTCCAAACCACAACCCAAAATACATAAGCCCGGTTATTATTATTAGTGTCTATATCTTTTATATACCCAATCATAATCCCATTCACATCTGATGTGGGACTATTGGGAGCGTCATACTAATGCATAAAAATACAAAATTTTGAAAACCGATTGTTAACTAATCAAGTAGTTCCAAAAATCAAAGTTGGGAAAAGAGTGATTATTTGATTCATTAAAAAAATTTATAAACTATAATTAGGTAAATAACATTTTTATCCCTTAATTTTGGAGCTCAATACCAATTTAATTCCTAAACTTTACAATTTTTCAATAAAAGGCCTATAGTTTAATAAATATAATAATTAAGTCCTAATTTCTAACAGAGTGCCAATTAAGTCCGTGATTAATTTTCATCTTTAAAATTTAATAAAAATAATATGAAACCATATACATAAGCATTCACTACAACTGAAAGTATTGAACCATATTTAAACATTAATTAACAAACTTTACATGCCTCGCATCAGAAACATCCCACGGTCTAAAATTTTGATGATTAAAATGCTTATTGATGTAAGCTTTTTAAATAAGGTATAATAATAATTGAATTTGTAGGCAGTATTAAATAATTATATGAGCGATTGTATTGAATGTAAGGTTATATTCACTAAACTATATATAGACTTTTAATTATAAGGTTTGAAGATACTGGGACTAAATTGGTTTCAGGCCCAAACTTGAAGGATCAAGAATATAATTAACTCTTTTTTAATGTATAAATCTTTTTGACTTGAGTCTTCTAATCTGGCCTAGGGATGCCAATACATACAGATACCTAAAATTTTATTCGAATCCGAATTCGAATGGAATAAATTTATCTGATATTAAATCGATATGAATTTGGATAAGGATATAAAAAATGAAACTCGAAGGATTTGGATTTGGATATAAATTTTGACTGTATACGATCCAAATCCGAACCCAATCCTAAATTAATTTTATATTATATAATATATGTGTATATAAATATTTAATATTATATTTAAATTTATATTTTAAATTTTAGATTTAATTTAATATATTTTGCAATATTATAAAAAAAAAAGAGAAATAATTATTTTAAATTTGAATTTTAAATTTTTGGTCGGATTCGGATTTGAATATAAATTTTTTAAATTCGTCGAATTTAAATTTAAATTTGATTTTGAATTTGAGTTTTGAATTTGATAGTCTGATTGGAGTTCGGAATTTTAAAAATCTGCCCCGAATCCCACGGTTGACATCTCTAATCTGGCCGAGCTAGTGGTTGTTTTGGACTTACTAGACTTCCTAGTCTTGCCGTGTTAATTAATTAACACCATTTGACTTTGGATTTTATTGTCTTGTCGTGTAAATTTCTTTGGCTGAGTAAAAAGAAAGTCCATCACAGAGAGACAAAAACTAGCTTAAAAAGAAAAAAAAGAAGTTTACATGGTCTTAGTTTTGGATTGCAGTATTCAAACACACATATTTTTATATTTTAAATTGTGACACCCTACTTTTCAGGAGACATCCTTTCTAAAATAAAACCTTTCTTGATCTGGTCTATATTTGTCACGCCCCAAGTTTTAAAATCAGATCTAAATTTTTTTTTTTTTTTTTTTTTTTTTTAAATCAGAGTTCGCAAACTGGGCGTAACAGACCGCCACACATATAGAAAATCCTCTATCCCAAAGGACAGAGTCTCCCCTATACATGCACGGCTAGGCTAGTACAATAATCATCAATCAGAGAGCAATAAATATCTTAACTACACAATAAACGAATCAACATGAATAATCCGAGATAAAACATGCTAACATCAATTTTAATATCTAAATAAACAGGAACTGAAATGCTATAAATAAAAGTCAGCTACAAATCCTCGAGAATCTCAATCATAGATATATCATCAGGGGGACAGTTCTATCGTGACGGCCTCACTCGATCGTCCCGACATCCCTCCACCCGACGGACCTAAAAGTGGTCACCCAGGGGGTGTGAGATACAACGACAGTGTATCCCAATGGGCACGACGAGCCGAGAAATAGCTAATCGTACCTAATGGGTACTAAAATCTGCGGATAGTAATAATCGATGGGTAAAGCTGAAATAACAAATAATGTCTACTGGAAATCAGAATATAATTGTAATAATCAGGCATAAGGAGACTGTAGATAAATAATGCTGGAATCAGGATATAACTGTAAGAATCAAGCATAAAGAACTGCAAGTGATAATACTGAAAATCATGGTATAACAGTGACAATCATGCAAGAGGATAAGGGTATAACTGCAGATAATAAATGCTGGAAATCAACATGCAACTGAGCAGCGATGGTACAAGGTAAGAATCAAGCGTCAAGAACAGAAACCCAAGTACCCAATCATATGCCACTATTGGTCTCACAGAACCTCAGGCAAAAGCCACTGATCCGCACCCCATCTGCTGACATAACCCTGCACTCACAGATGCTATCGGGGGCTCACGGGTCTTTTCTCTAGACCACTTTACCGGTAAAGAACACTACGACGGTGGTCAAACCGTCAGTGTACGTGAAGTACAGCAGTGCGTGGCAATCATCATGTTATGCTCAAGCTCGCGGTCTAATGACCGGGTAGTCGGCAACAAGCCGAGATCCCAACGGGGAATCAACTATCTGTAATATCAATCAGGGTCTATCATGCATATCTGAATATAAAGCAGTATAATAAGTGACATGAAATAGCAGGAATAATCGATCATGACATCTTTATACTAAGATATAAAAGCTGACAAGCAAATATATATAATGTGTCTACGGGATCAATGTCTATCAGGAAAAGTCAAATGGCATATAGATAAAATCATCAGGTCTAGTTAAGAACAGGTGTCCGACTGGACTAAAGCAACCAGAGGGCCGAAAAGCTAAAGCCCGGATCGAAGATAACCCACCTGAATGTAGGCAGATCCCCGAACTCTCGCTCGGCTACTGGGAGGCTGGTGCTGAACAACTGGGACCTGAATAAAAAGCTATAGTCAGTAACAGACTCACACATACCCATCCCGACGACACTACAATAGCGCAACGCTAACACGGGACAAATAAGCCGATTTACGGAACAAAATCCGATTCCCGATCAACGAGAGCCCACGGGACTCTAACAAAATGCCCAGTAGATATGAAAGTACTGTCTAAAGACAGCCAGCGTGTCCCAATTACATTTAGGTCCATAATAAATCTTAAATTGCATAAAAACAATAAGTTAATTACTTGTTTCGATTCGTTCTTGCAATCCGGGAACTCAAAAGCATTGCCGTAAATTCTGTCGCATCCGTTTCGACGAGACGAAGCTCGTGCTCACAAGCTTGGGCTGACATGGGGCCCGAGGGCAATGTAGGCCCATAAACTATTTGGCTCCATTTGCAGCTATGCAACAACTCAAGATTTACTTGACCAAAAGGAGAAATAACTGGAGCATCATGTTCAGAAGGATGAATAGGGTTGGGGGCTCACCTCAGGTGCGCCGGAGGGTGGCCGGAGTAGTCGCCGGAGCAACACCAAAAAAATAGCAAGAGCTCGGTTTGGCCCAGGCTTAATGCAGCCCTGCTCTGCCTACAACCAAGGTGAGCACCAGTTACATTACCCTCCCAGAAGATGGTTGGTCCATGCTGGGTCAACCGCCGGCGGCCGGAGGCGGCGGCGGCCGGAGGCAAAAGCCCGAAATGGATAATTCGGGTGCAACTATTGGAATCATGGAACAGGGCCTCCTTGGTCCAAAACAAAAATGCTGGGAGTCTTAAGAGGGGTGTTTAGATCCTACCTGGGCAAGTGGCCGGAGCCCGGAGTGCCGGAGGTGGCCGGAGGTCGAAGTTGGGTGTATCTCGGGTGCAACTGCAGAGGTTATAATCCCGACGTCAAAAATCCCATGCAACACCACGAGGCGTCAAACAAAAGGGTCACGGAGCTTACTTGCAGCGTTGGCTGACGTCTGGAGGCGACGGCGACGCGCGGCGGCGGAGCTCGGTCGAGCTTAATGGCCGTTAATGGCGGATTCCGGCCGAGTGCCTCTGGTCCCTCAATTCTTCATATTTGGAGCCCAGTCCCTCACAGCAGCTCCCTTTCACATTTAAGTCCCTCGCCCAAGAGAAGCACGCAAAACGGAGCATAAAATGTAGGGTGTTTTGCGCAAAATACCGCATTTTCCATTGTATTTCACACTTTTCTAGGCATTTTAGTCGTCGAATCGAAAAACGGACTTCGCCACGACGTCCGGCTCGACGAATCCTATCAGGTACCGATTTTTGTTTTTCCAGAAAACACCTGGATAATTTCTCGGTCCATAAACACTGTACCAAAATACAGTTTATCGCGTTTTTCGAGACTCTAGGGTCGTCAAACGGAAATTCCGTCAGCGCCATTGCGTTTAGAACGATGAAACCGATCAAATCGACTACCTAAAGTGCTATGTTCGGAGTCCAGACGGCGAATTGGCCAATGTTGGCACTAAGGGAATTTGAAAATAGGGTTTACTATTCATCTACTGTTCATAGCCCTATTCACCTAAGTCACGGGTCCCGCCCGCTTCTCCGCTGATTTCTGGAAGATCCGACCGTTGGATCTGAACTTGCTTAATATCATTTTCGATCAGTTCGACGAGATGGCCGCACTGGTGATCTCGAATTTTCGAGATTCGGCTCGGATTTGAAAGACGATATTTCTCCCTCGTAAACTGTGCAATTTACACCGCAGGAAAAGGTCACTTACGCTATTTGTGCCATTTATAATTCAAAATCAACTTTGACTTTTATTCTTTTCCTTTTTATTTATTTACAATAAAATTCGAATTCTTACATCTCTCCCACCTAAAAAGAAGTTTCGTCCCCGAAACTTAATACAACTAGGAGTCAAATAAATGGGGAAAACGCTCCAACATGGCTGATTCACGTTCCCACGTGGCTTCGCGCTCCTCATGGTTCTCCCATTGTACCTTGACGTAGGGGATCGATCTATTCCTCAGCTTCTTTTCATCTCGAGCCAGGATCTTCAGAGGTACCTCGTCATAACTCAGATCCTCGCGAAGCTGGACGGCGGTGGGGCTGATAATATGTGAAGGATCCCTGATATACTTTCGTAGCATGGAAACGTGGAAGATGTTATGCACCCGGGCGAGGCTGGGAGGAAGAGCCAGTCGATATGCTACAGGGCCAATGCGCTCCAATATCTCGAAGGGACCGACAAATCGCGGACTGAGCTTGTTGCGAATCCCAAAACGCTTGATTCCTCGAGTTGGCGACACTTTCAGTAGGACATGGTCACCAACTTGGAACTCCAAGTATCGTCGTCGTTGGTCCGCATAACTCTTCTGCCTGCTTGCGCGGTTAGCAACTGCTGTCTTGCTACCCGCACCCTGGCCTCTGCATCCTCAAGTAGCTCTGGCCCGATAACACGGCGTTCACCGACGTCATCCCAGCAGATGGGGGAACGGCATCGGCTGTAATGATCCGGACCCCCGCAGAACCTCCGCAACATTAATAGTGACTGTAGAAGGCTTGTACTGTGAAACAAAACTTGTAGAATTGAAATTGGATATTTAAAATAGACTCGGCGCGAAAATCGGAGCAAATGGAATTTTCTGGGAGCTTTCGGCGAAATTTTGGATGAGAATTTGGCGAAACGGATGTCGTATTTGGACTCAGCGCGCGAAAACGGTCGAAACGGTATATTCGCTTTATTTTTTTCGGCACTTGGTACTGTTCACCGGAACAGTAACCGCCGGCCGGAATTACTGTTCCGGCTGGCGGCGGCCGCCGGCGAGCGGCGGCGGGCGGCGGCGCACGGCGGCGGGCAGCGGCGCAGCGGCGGGGCAGCGGCGGAGCGCGGAGGCGCGCGGCGCGGGCAGCGCGGGCAGGCACGGGCAGGCGCGGGCAGGCGCGGGCAGGGGGCGCAGGTGCGCGGTCCACGGCTGCTTGTGCACCGGGTGCACCGAAAGTTCCAGCTGCCACGTGGCAGTTCCCCATTGGCTGGCCGGTTTCTAGAAGCTTCTGGATGGTTGACACGTGGCAGCATCCTATGGGCCGACATCTTCCGGAAAACCCGGAGCGCGGAGCAACCACGTGCACCACGTGGACACGTGGCAGAATCCCAGTGGCCCTTGCACCGGCTGTTTCCTGTTTGGGCAACGCGTGGCGCAATACGGTTGGCCCGTTTCGTTGTTTCCTGTTCGGATCCGATCCCGTCTGGGAATATTCCCTTTGGCCCATTATAAATAGGGAACCCCACCCCCTCTCATTCCCACCTCATTTTGCGCGCCGAAGAGAGAGAATCAGAAAAAGTGTTCAATACAAAAGTTTTTCCTCTCTCTCTCCTCTCTCTCTCTCTACAATCTCAGAAATTTAGGAGTTACAGATAGTGAGATATCTGCGACGCGGCGCACTGCGACGATTTTCTTTTTCGGCCCATTTCCCGTCGCAGTTCCGTCGAAAATTCACTGCGGGCTAACCGGGTGGAATTTTTGGACGATTTTTGCGGCAGCGTGACCGTAAGAGGTAAGGCTTCGATTTCCATGCTGATCATTTTGCTCCATTTCGTACTTTTGGCATGATTCCCGAGTCCTCTTTGACCCCCCTTTTTGCTGTGGAAATTTCTGGACAGCACCGACTTCTCCGATTTTTATCTTGGCGTAGGAGCATCAGATCGAGGCGTTCAAAGAGTCGATTTTGATCTACTCTTCGCGAGGAACGCAACCGTGATTTTTCTGGGATTTTAGGAGCTCATTTTAGAGGTGAAAAATTCCTCTTTTCTCGTGCTATCTGAAAAACAGCGAATAATGTACTTTTTGGGATTTGTATTTATACCGAGAGCATTGATTTGCAGGATTTGAGGACTGTGGACAACCAGGAGACTACCTGGGGTGTTGTTTGAGCTGCTCGAGGTGGGCGGTTGTTGCTTACCTCATTTTTGACAAGCTCACTGGGATTACTAGAAATCCCCTAAAATATGACAATTAATGAGAACCATTGGGACAACTAACAGGACTACTAACAGGACTACTAACCGGACAACTAACAGGACAATTAATAAGAACTATTGGGACAAATTAATATGACAAATGACAAGGACCGCTGGGACGAACTCCCCTAAAATTTAATATAAAGGATATGATGACTTATATTGGGACACTGTGATTGAGACAAAGGCTATGATCTCGCATGCAAATGACTTTTATTCAGTAAATCAATTGTTTTAAACCTTTGACACTATTTTACAACTTCTAAAAATAAAGACAGTTGCATGCATGCCCGGACATCAGGTAAGGCCACTATTCATTGCTACACTATCATATTGGGATTTGAACATGTTTCATTGTTGTCCTTTGCATTCATATGTTGTTGCTCAAGTGTGAACAGGGGTTTGGGATAGTGTAGCCAAGGTTGTGCTAGATTGTGGACTTGTGGGGTATTGCGGTGACCACGGACAGTAGGCGGTCGACCAGAGGTTTATCCTTGCATCAGATTGGGGTTGAGTCTGGTCTATTGCGTCAGTTGGGGATCGGGTCTTCCTAGCGGATGGTTTTTCCCACTTTGATCATAGTCATGATCCAGTCCTGCTGTTTTATGGCACTTCTGATACTTATTACTGAGATATTTTACTCGTGTGGGTCGCTCCCCTCGAGTGCCACTCCGGAGTGTGTTGCAGACATGCTTAGAGTCTTTAAGACTCCTATCCCCTATCGGTGTTATGCATACCCGATTCGGCAACTATCCCCTATCGGTGATAAGGCATTGGCCAGCACACCCGATTTGGCAAGGCACAGCAGGCAGTACCAGTTTTACTAGTGACACAAGACTGAGTTATTTCAGGCAGGCATGTTTGGTATTGTTGCATACAGTCATTTCGTGCTACATGGCATTTAGAGGCATAGTGGTGATAGTTTCCTTTTTTTCAGCAGCCTTTATAGCTTACCACTGTTCTTTCCTTTTGCCTCTAGTAGTCCTAGTGGGTGCGTCAGAGTTGAGGTTTTACCCACTAGGGGAGGCTACTGGTTTATCTGGTAGTTCTCACCCCCATTGTTGTTTTTCTCTTTCTTCTTCTTTATTTTGCAGAGTCGTCTGCGGGAGCTGCTAGGCCATCGGCAGCTGATAAAGGTAAGGGGATCGCTGAATAGATAGATCTCCTGTGAGACTGAGAGCTATTAGACAGATATTGTACTCCACTCAGACTGTGATATTCTCCTTTTTTTTGGGTCTGGCTTAGCCAGCTGGATGTACTATTTTGGTGAGCTGGGAGATTATTGTACTTATTACAGTTTTATTTGTATTTCCAGTCTGAGATACTATGTGGTTCTTCTATTTCAGCTCTGTATTATGCTCTGTTATTGTTCATATTGTATCCGAGCAGGTTACCAGCGCTTCGTGTACGCGGGAAATCCCGTGTGCACGGCGGATCTGTTGGCGAGCCCGGGTTCCGGGGCGTGACAGATTAAAGTTGGTATCAGAGCTTAGGGATAGGTCAGTTGGGACTTAGGAAACCCTAGGCTTTTGGCAGACCCTAGGATAATAGGGTATGAGAGGCGTGATAATTTTGCGAAAGTCGTTGGGTTACTTATTTAACTCTTCCAGTAAAGTAAAAAGGATCGACTTAGCCTACTTCTGGTGAACATTTATGTTGGCTGCAGACAACATAAAGTCACAGAAATAGGAGAATGTCTTTGACTTTCGCTAAGATTGGGTCGTATGGGGTGATGATACTGAGTATGGTTTCTTGTGGTAGGATGCCTCCGCGACGTAGAATGTTGACGCGTTCTCAGCCTGATTCCCCTGAACCCGATCAGGAGGAGTCCGAGCAGGGCCAGCAGAGTGAGGTGCAAGAGCTGCAGGCTCAGATGGCCCAGATGTCTGAAGCTGTTCGGCGTCAGGAGGAGGCCATGAGCCGGCTGACGCAGATGTTAGAACAGAGGGCGCAGCCTGTTGTAGCACCCTCGGAGAATTCTCCCGTACCTTCTTCCCCTGCCGTGAATCCCCCAGTTGTACCAGTGACCCCGGCATCCCCTGTTGCTCAGGGAGCAATCCGGCCATTGACTCCTGCAGAGGAGCAGGAGTTTGCTGACAAACTTACTCAGTTCTGTAAGCGGGGACCGCCCAGGTTTTCAGGGCGGAATACTCAGCCTTGGGAGATCGGGACTTGGCTTTCCTCAATGGAGAAGTTATTTCGGGACTTCTTCATTGACCCGAAGTACAGGGTACATATGGCTGTACACTGCTTAGACGGGGATGCTGATGCATGGTGGCGCCGGGTGGAGCCCCTGGAATTTCAGATCACTCGACAGCTACCCTGGTCAGAATTCAAGAAAATGATCCTGGATACGTACTTCTCCACGAGTGTGAAGAAAAAGCTGGAAGATGATTTGAAGAATCTTCAGCAAGGCAACCGGACAGCATTAGACTACTCTCAGGAGTTCACGCGGTTGCTCAACTGCGTGCCGTATGTCGCCAGGGACGGACCTCACCAAGTGGAGCTCTTTGAGTCGGGCCTGCGCCCAGAGATCTATACGTTGGTGCATGCTCAAAGGCTACAGACCTTGGAGGAGGCAGCAGAGCATGCACAGTGGGTTGAGAGGGGAGACCGCGTCATCGCCAGACGTGGGGGCTTAGTCGCTCAGAGTTCTGACAGAAAGCGACCAGCACAAGACGACGGGGGACAGGCCAGTTCCTGGAGGCCGCCACGACCGCCACGGCCTCAGTTTTCCGGCCGCGGGCGTTTTGAGCGGCAAGGGCCTGGTGGATCCCAGAGGCCACCGCAGCATCAGCAGCAACAGCATTCGCATCAACAGAGATCGCAGTCGCGGCAGCAAGGGCCTCCGCGACAGAGGCAGCAGGCGAGGCAGCCCCAGGCTACGGTTAGGTGCATTTTCTGTCAGGGACAGCATAACTCTGATACATGTGATCTGAGGTTTGGCCGCTGTTATCGATGTGGACAGTCTGGCCACCTCCGAGCTGCCTGCCCATATGCACCATCGACGGCTCCTTCTTCAGCATCTGCTCCTTCTTCGTCTCAGCAGTGGTCGACAGCTCAGCGACCATATGCTCCAGCAAGCAGGCCATCTTCTTCCTATCCCACGGAGTATCGCCCTCCAGCTCAGAGTGGGCGAGTGTATGCTGCGCAGGTAGAGGACTCTTCAGCAGCAGATCATGTGGTGGCAGGTATCACCTTACTTTCTGGCATTAGGACTCGTACATTATTTGATACTGGAGCATCGCATTCTTTTATTAGTAGATCATTTGCATCATTACATGGGTTAGAGGTAGGACTTTACCACGTGCACGAGAGGTTCAGATTCCCGATCACACCTTGCACGTGGAGGAGTGTTGTTGGTCCTGCCCGATGCAAATCGAGTCCTGGATTATGCCAGCAGACCTGTTGGTCTTGAGACAGCTGAAGGACTTCGATGTGGTCCTCGGGATGGACTGGCTGGCTCGGTATTTCGCAACTATTGATTGTGCCGCGAGGACTGTCACTTTTAGAGAGCCAGGCCAGGAGATGTTGGTATTCCGGGGATGTCAGAGTGCTTTCTTTGCCTCTATGATTTCGACTTCCCGAGCGAGGCAGATGATCCATCGTGGATGTGTAGCCTTTTTGGCTAGTGTTGTTGAGGGGCCTACGGCGGCGCCGGGACTCGGGGATATCCCTATTGTCCGCGAGTTCCCGGATGTTTTTCCACCTGAGCTGACTAGCATGCCGCCAGATAGGGAGATTGAGTTCGTGATTGACGTAGTTCCAGGAACTGCGCCAATCTCAAAGGCTCCTTACCGGATGGCACCGGCTGAGTTGCGAGAGCTTAAGGCGCAACTCCAGGATTTAATGGATAAGGGCTTTATTAGGCCGAGTGTGTCGCCTTGGGGAGCGCCGGTGCTATTCGTGAAGAAGAAAGATGGGTCACTTAGACTATGTGTAGACTATAGGGAATTAAATAAAGTGACCATCAAGAACAAGTACCCTTTGCCGCGCATTGATGATCTTTTTGATCAGCTGCAAGGGTCTTGTGTCTTCTCTAAGATAGATCTGCAATCCGGTTACCACCAGTTGAAGGTGAAGGCCGAGGATATTCCTAAGACGGCATTTAGATCACGGTACGGGCATTATGAGTTTACAGTTATGCCTTTTGGACTGACTAATGCCCCTGCCGCATTCATGGATTTAATAAACCGAATTTTCCGACCATACTTAGACCGGTTTGTGGTGGTGTTCATTGATGATATCTTGATCTACTCCCGAAGTGATGCCGAGCATGAGGAGCACTTAAGGATTGTGCTGCAACTTCTGCGAGAGAAGAAGTTGTATGCCAAGCTGGCAAAGTGCGAGTTTTGGCTTCGGGAGGTAGTCTTCTTGGGCCATGTGATTTCTGCCGCAGGTGTGGCGGTGGACCCGGCGAAGATTGAGGCAGTCCGTGATTGGCCCCGACCGACGACGGTTTCTGAGGTACGTAGCTTTATGGGTTTAGCTGGGTATTACCGTCGGTTTGTGGAAGGCTTTGCGAAGCTTTCCACACCCCTCACTCGCTTGACGCGTAAAGAAGTGAAGTTTATCTGGAGTGAGGACTGTCAAAGGAGCTTTGAGGAGCTAAAGAATAGACTGATGACCGCTCCTATCCTTTCCCTCCCTGTTATGGGAAAAGGATATGTGATCTACAGCGATGCATCACACAGCGGACTTGGTTGTGTGTTGATGCAGGAAGGGAGGGTAATTGCTTATGCATCAAGGCAACTCAAAGATTACGAGAAGAATTACCCTACCCATGACTTAGAGCTTGCTGCTGTAGTGTTTGCACTAAAGCTTTGGCGTCATTACCTGTATGGAGAGCATTGTGAAATCTACACCGACCACAAGAGCCTAAAATACCTGTTCACGCAAAAGGAGCTGAATTTAAGGCAGCGTAGGTGGTTAGAGCTATTAAAGGATTATGATGTAGATATTCTCTACCACCCAGGAAAGGCTAATGTGGTCGCTGACGCCTTGAGTAGGAGGGCGGTGCAAAGTTTGTCTATGTTGATCACAGACCAGGCACCGCTATTAGAGGAGATGAGACGGCTCGAGTAGAGGTTGTGTCCCCTGGGGTCTCTGCTAGACTGACGTCTTTAGTCGTGCAGCCCACTCTGCTAGACAGGATCAAGGAGAAACAGAGTGAGGACCCCCACTTGACCAGGATTAGAGATCAGATTCCGAGTGATCAGTCAGGGGACTTTACGGTAGATGCCTCGGGAGTACTAAGGTACAGGAACCGAGCATGTGTGCCAGTGGATGCGGAGATCAGAGAGCAGATATTGCGAGAGGCCCATTATACACCTTATACCCTACATCCTGGTGGGACTAAGATGTATAAGGACCTCAAGGCACACTTCTGGTGGAATGGCATGAAAAGGGATATCGGGAGATTTGTGGCTCAGTGTTTAACTTGTCAGCAGGTGAAAGCTGAGCATCGAGTGCCAGCTGGCAAGTTACAGAGTCTCCCAATTCCCCAGTGGAAATGGGACCACATTACGATGGATTTCGTGGTCGGACTTCCGAGGGCACAGGGAGGAGCAGACGCTATCTGGGTAGTCGTGGATCGACTTACCAAGTCGGCGCACTTTCTGCCCATGCAGACTACGTGGCCACTTGAGCGACTAGCCCAGTTATATCTGGATGAGATAGTGAGATTACATGGAGTACCCGCCTCCATTGTATCAGATAGAGACCCGAGGTTTGTTTCGCGTTTCTGGGGGAGTTTGCAAACAGCCTTGGGGACTCAGCTCAGATTCAGTACAGCTTTTCATCCGCAGACTGATGGGCAGTCTGAGCGGACGATACAAATCCTGGAGGACATGCTGAGGGCTTGCGTCTTGGATTTCGGCGGAGGGTGGATTCGACACTTATCTTTAGCTGAGTTCGCGTACAACAATAGCTTTCAAGCGAGCATTCAGATGGCTCCGTTTGAAGCATTGTATGGACGCAAGTGTCGATCACCGCTTTATTGGAGTGACGTGGGCGAGAGGCGGACCTTGGGACCAGATGTCTTGGTAGAGGCAGAGGAGAAGGTCCGAGTGATTCGAAAGCATCTTCAGACCGCCCAAAGCCGACAGAGGAGTTATGCCGATGTTCGGCGACGAGACTTAGAGTTTCAGGTTGGTGATCATGTATTCCTGAAAGTCTCGCCGTCCAAAGGAATCAGGAGGTTCGGCATTCGTGGAAAACTTAGCCCCCGATATATTGGACCCTTTGAGGTATTGGAGCGTATCGGGCCAGTTGCCTACCGACTTGCACTTCCTCCGAGGCT
This sequence comes from Tillandsia fasciculata, assembly GCA_029168755.2. Classification (NCBI taxonomy): domain Eukaryota; kingdom Viridiplantae; phylum Streptophyta; class Magnoliopsida; order Poales; family Bromeliaceae; genus Tillandsia; species Tillandsia fasciculata. Next base: position 9,221,257 of record CM054943.1, on the reverse strand, counting down.
TGCTGGTGTCCATAATGTATTTCATGTCTCTACTTTGAGGAAGTATGTCTTCGACCCATCGCACGTCATCGACTTCACACCGCTTGAGATCAGCGAGGATTTGAGGTATGAGGAGCGCCCACTGCGAATTCTGGATCGAGAGGTAAGAGAATTGCGCAGTCGGGCCATTCCCTATGTGAAGATCCAATGGGGCAATCATGACGAGCGCGAGGCTACATGGGAGCTCGAGTCGGAGATGAGAGATGCTCACCCCTACTTATTCGAGACATCGGACTGAGGATTACTGTTTAGTCTCGTTTCGAGGACGAAACTCTTTTAGTGGGGGAGGATGTGATGATCCGGACTCCCGCAGAACTGTGCAACATTAATAGTGACTGTAGAAGCTTGTACTGTGCAAAAGCTTGTAGAATCGAAATTGGATATTTAAAATAGACTCGGCGCGAAAATCGGAGCAAATGGAATTTTCGGGAGCTTTCGGCAAAATTTCGGATGAGAATTTGGCGAAACGGACGTCGTATTTGGACTCAGCGCGCGAAAACGGTCGAAACGGTATATTCGCTTTATTTTTTCGGCACTTGGTACTGTTCACCGGAACAGTAACCGCCGGCCGGAATTACTGTTCCGGCGGCGGCGGCCGCCGGCGAGCGGCGGCGGGCGGCGGCGCACGGCGGCGGGCAGCGGCGCAGCAGCGGGGCAGCGGCGGAGCGCGGAGGCGCGCGGCGCGGGCAGCGCGGGCAGGCGCGGGCAGGCGCGGGCAGGCGCGGGCAGGGGGCGCAGGTGCGCGGTCCACGGCTGCGTGCACCGGGTGCACCGAAAGTTCCAGCTGCCACGTGGCAGTTCCCCATTGGCTGGCCGGCTTCTAGAAGCTTCTGGATGGTTGACACGTGGCAGCATCCTATTGGCCGACATCTTCCGGAAAACCCGGAGCGCGGAGCAACCATGTGCACCACGTGGATACGTGGCAGAATCCCAGTGGCCCTTGCACCGGCTGTTTCCTGTTTGGGCAACGCGTGGCGCAATACGGTTGGCCCGTTTCGGTGTTTCCTGTTCGGATCCGATCCCGTGTGGGAATATTCCCTTTGGCCCATTATAAATAGGGAACCCCACCCCCTCTCATTCCCACCTCGTTTTGCGCACCGAAGAGAGAGAATCAAAAAAAGTGTTCAATACAAAAGTTTTTCCTCTCTCTCTCCTCTCTCTCTCTCTACAATCTCAGAAATTTAGGAGTTACAGATAGTGAGATATCTGCGACGCGGCGCACTGCGACGATTTTCTTTTTAGGCCCATTTCCCGTCGCAGTTCCGTCGAAAATTCACTGCGGGCTAACCGGGTGGAATTTTTGGACGATTTTTGCGGCAGCGCGACCGTAAGAGGTAAGGCTTCGATTTCCGTGTTGATCATTTTGCTCCATTTTGTACTTTTGGCATGATTCCTGAGTCCTCTTTGACCCCCCTTTTTGCTGTGGAAATTTTTGGACAGCACCGACTTCTCCGATTTTTATCTTGGCGTAGGAGCATCAGATCGAGGCGTTCAAAGAGTCGATTTTGATCTACTCTTCGCGAGGAACGCAACCGTGATTTTTCTGGGATTTTAGGAGCTCATTTTAGAGGTGAAAAATTCCTCTTTTCCCGTGCTGTCTGAAAAACAGCAAATAATGTACTTTTTGGGATTTGTATTTATACCGAGAGCATTGATTTGCAGGATTTGAGGACTGTGGACAACCAGGAGACTACCTGGGGTGTTGTTTGAGCTGCTCGAGGTGGGCGGTTGTTGCTTACCTCATTTTTGACAAGCTCACTGGGATTACTAGAAATCCCCTAAAATATGACAATTAATGAGAACCATTGGGACAACTAACAGGACTACTAACAGGACTACTAACCGGACAACTAACAGGACAATTAATAAGAACTATTGGGACAAATTAATATGACAAATGACAAGGACCGCTGGGACGAACTCCCCTAAAATTTAATATAAAGGATATGATGACTTATATTGGGACACTGTGATTGAGACAAAGGCTATGATCTCGCATGCAAATGACTTTTATTCAGTAAATCAATTGTTTTAAACCTTTGACACTATTTTACAACTTTTAAAAATAAAGACAGTTGCATGCATGCCCGGACATCAGGTAAGGCCACTATTCATTGCTACACTATCATATTGGGATTTGAACATGTTTCATTGTTGTCCTTTGCATTCAGATGTTGTTGCTCAAGTGTGAGCAGGGGTTTGGGATAGTGTAGCCAAGGTTGTGCTAGATTGTGGACTTGTGGGGTATTGCGGTGACCACGGACAGTAGGCGGTCGACCAGATGTTTATCCTTGCATCAGATTGGGGTTGAGTCTGGTTTATTGCATCAGTTGGGGATTGGGTTTCCTAGTGGATGGTTTTTCCCACTTTGATCATAGTCATGATCCAGTCCTGCTGTTTTATGGCACTTCTGATACTTATTACTGAGATATTTTACTCGTGTGGGTCGCTCCCCTCGAGTGCCACTCCGGAGTGTGTTGCAGACATGCTTAGAGTCTTTAAGACTCCTATCCCCTATCGGTGTTATGCATACCCGATTCGGCAACTATCCCCTATCGGTGATAAGGCATTGGCCAGCACACCCGATTTGGCAAGGCACAGCAGGCAGTACCAGTTTTACTAGTGACACAAGACTGAGTTATTTCAGGCAGGCATGTTTGGTATTGTTGCATACAGTCATTTCGTGCTACATGGCATTTAGAGGCATAGTGGTGGTAGTTTCCTTTTTCAGCAGCCTTTGTAGCTTACCACTGTTCTTTCCTTTTGCCTCTAGTAGTCCTAGTGGGTGCGTCGGAGTTGAGGTTTTACCCACTAGGGGAGGCTACTAGTTTATCTGGTAGTTCTCACCCCCATTATTGTTTTTCTCTTTCTTCTTCTTTATTTTGCAGAGTCATCTGCGGGAGCTGCTAGGCCATCGGCAGCTGATCGAGGTAAGGGGATCGCTGAATAGATAGATCTCCTGTGAGACTGAGAGCTGTAGACAGATATTGTACTCCACTCAGACTGTGATATTCTCCTTTTATTTTGGGTCTGGCTTAGCCAGCTGGTTGTACTATTTTGGTGAGCTGGGAGATTATTGTACTTATTACAGTTTTATTTGTATTTCCAGTCTGAGGTACTATGTGGTTCTTCTATTTCAGCTCTGTATTATGCTCTTTTATTGTTCATATTATATCCGAGCAGGTTACCAGCGCTTCGTGTACGCGGGAAATCCCGTGTGCACGGCGGATCTGTTGGCGAGCCCGGGTTCCGGGGCGTGACATCGGCGCCCGTACAGTGCCTCATAAGGAGCCATACCGATACTCGCCTGATAGCTGTTGTTGTAGGCGAACTTCACCAAGGGAAGATACCGGTACCAACCGTCTCCGTACTCAAGTACACAGGATCTCAGCATATCCTCCAGTGTCTGAATGACTCGCTCAGACTGCCCATCACTCTGAGGGTGGAAAGCAGTACTGAATTTCAGCTTCGTACCCATAGCTTCCTGTACATTCCTCCAGAACTGAGACACAAAGCGAGTGTCCCTATCCGAAACGATCGATGCCGGAGTGCCATGGAGTCGCACGATCTCATCAATATAGAGCTGGGCGAGTCGATCACGGGTCCATGTCGTGTGTATTGGCAGAAAGTGAGCCGACTTGGTGAGTCGATCCACAATAACCCATATCGTGGCCTCGCTGGGATCGAGGCAGACCGGTAACAAAGTCCATCGTGATATGCTTCCACTTCCAAACTGGTACAGGAAGCGGTTGCAATTTCCCCGCCGGTCTCTGGTGTTCCGCCTTCACCTGCTGGCAAACTAGGCACTGTGCCACTTGGTTCGCCACGTCAGCCTTCCTCCCAGGCCACCAGTAATGCTGCTTCAGATCCCGATATATTTTTGTCCCACCAGGATGTACCGTATATAAGGACCGATGAGCCTCAGTAAGGATATCCTTCTTCAATTCACTGTCATTTGGAACACACCAACGGCCCCTGAATCGGATAGAGCCATCGGCGTGCAGCTGGTAATCGTCAGTCTGTCCCAGCGATATCAGCTCTCGAATCTTCTGGAAGGAGGGGTCCGACTGCTGTCTCTTCTTTATGCGATCAAGCAGGGTAGGCTGCACTACCATCGCTAAAAGTCGAGCGGTCGACCCCGAAGGAACAACCTCCAAGTCTAGACGCTGAAACTCAGAAATCAGGCGGTCCTGTTCCGTGATCATTAGCAGCTCTGGCGCCACATGCTTTTGGCTCAAGGCATCAGCTACCACATTGGCCCGACCTGGATGATACTGGATAGTAAGATCATAGTCCTTCAGTAGTTCGAGCCATCGGCGCTGCCTCAAGTTCAACTCCTTCTGAGTAAAGAGGTATTTAAGGCTATGGTGATCAGTAAAAATCTCGCAGTGGACTCCATATAGATAATGCCTCCATAGCTTGAGAGCGAAAACCACCGCGGCGAGCTCGAGATCATGCGTTGGGTAGTTTTTCTCGTACGGCTTCAGCTGTCGAGAGGCGTAGGATATCACTTTTTCGTTGTGCATCAGAACACAGCCCAACCCGATTCGAGAAGCATCACAGTATACCACATAGTTCTCGCCTTGGACCGGTAATGTCAATATAGGTGCCTCAGTCAATATCCGCTTCAACTCATCGAAAGCGAGCTGGCACTCAGGAGTCCATACGAACTTCTCCTCTTTTCTCGTCAGACGGGTCATTGGAGCGGCGATTTTAGAAAAACCCTCGACGAATCGCCGATAATACCCCGCATGACCGATAAAGCTGCGCACCTTCGTCGCATTGGTTGGCTGGGGCCACTCCTTAATAGCTTCAATTTTCTTGGGATCCACAGCGACACCCTCAGCAGATATGATGTGCCCAAGAAATGCGACTTCCCTGAGCCAAAAATCGTACTTCTTGAACTTGGCATACAGATTGTTCTCTGGCAGGACTTGGAGAACCTGTCGAAGATGATCCTGATGCTCCAGATCGCTCCTCGAATATATAAGAATGTCCTCAATGAATACCACGACGAAACGATCGAGAAAGGGTTTGAAAACCCTGTTCATCATATCCATGAAAGCAGCTGGGGCATTAGTAAGCCCAAACGGCATCACTGTGAACTCGTAGTGGCCGTATCTGGTTCGAAAGGCGGTCTTCGGAACATCCTCCGCCCTAACCCGCAACTGATGATAGCCGGATTATAAATCGATCTTGGAAAATACCACCGACCCTTGGAGTTGGTCGAAAAGATCGTCAATCCGCGGGAGGGGATAGCGGTTCTTGATAGTAACCTTGTTCAACTCCCGATAGTCGATACACAGACGCAGGCTGCCGTCTTTCTTCTTTACGAATAGAACAGGTGCGCCCCAAGAAGAAACACTGGGTCGGATAAAACCCAAAGCCGTCAAGTCTTCTAGCTATGTTTTTAACTCCTTTAATTCCGCAAACGCCATGCGGTAAGGTGCTCGGGAAATAGGAGTCGTGCCGGGTATAAGATCAATGACGAACTCGATTTCCCGCTCAGGTGGCATTCCCGGAAGCTCAGCAGGAAATACATCTGGAAAACCCCGCACCACAGGAATATCCTTAATCCGACGAGTAACCGTAAGGGTGTTGATAGCCATGGCAAGATATGCCACACACCCCCTCTCTAGGCGACGAACTGGGGTCACAGAACAGATCCCCAAATAGGCCGAAGGCTCGAAGCCACAATAAATCAACTCCGCTCCACCAAGCGGATCCAAGGTCAATCTCCGGAAGGTGCAGTCAATGGTCGCTCAATACTTAGATAGCCAGTTCATCCCCAAGATCACGTCGTACTGACGAAGTTTGAGGACGAATAGAGATATAGGGAAACTCCGTCCGCCAATATGAATCGGGCATAACCGGAGCTCTTCGCTGATGAGAACACTATGACCAGGAATCTCTACCCAAAAATAATGTCTAGTCGGTTGGACGATAATACCATGGGCGGCAATAAAATGGGTGGAAATAAAAGAGTGCGAAGCCCCCGTATCAAATAAAGTTCTAGCATGATGACCAAAAATAGATGTAGTACCTGCTAGGTTGTCCTCCGGAGTAGGCTCGCCATGGGTCAGGGCAAAAACACGCCCTCCCGCAGTCTGTCGCAACCCAGTAGGTGGTCGAGGAAGAGGTGGACGCCCAGAGGAAGCAGAACTCGGCGCCGGGGCTTGTCGTCGAGGTGGTGGTGTTGGTAGAGGAGCCGCCATCTGCGCGGGTGCAGACCCCCGCGGGCACGTCGCTGAAACATGTCCATGCTGGCCGCATTTGAAGCATCGGCCATGCCTCTGATCACAGTCGCTCGCACGGTGGGTACCCTCGCAGAAGACACATGGCCGGGGGCCCAGTTAGGGTTGACGAAGGCACCAGCAGCCGGAGATCTCTTGGGCCATTTCTTCAGTCGGGGTTGTTTCGCCTTCTTGTTTTGGTTGGAGTGCCCACCGCCGCCCTCAAAAGACGCTCTTTTCTTGCCCTTTTCCTTATCTGCAGCGTTCCGCTCAGCGTGGGAGATAAGGACATCCGCCTCGATGGATAAACACCGCTCCACGCAGTTGTCAAAGTCGGTGGTCAGGTGGGATGAGAGCTGGCGGCGGATCTCGTGTCTCAACCCCTGCGAGAAAAGGCGTACCTTGCGGCGTTCCTCGCGCACTGCCTGAGGAACCAGGTCGGCAATGCGCAGGAACTCTTGCTCGTACTCGCGGACGCTTTTGTCGCCCTGCTTAATGTTCTCCAGCTCCCGCTCGAGACCCTCCTTGGTGGTCTCCTTCAGGTGGTGATGGTACATAGCAGCCTTGAAATCTTCCCAGGTGGGTTCAGATGGACCCACGAAATGGCGCTCTCGGTGACGTCTCCACCACTTGGACGCCCGGCCCTCAAGGCAATGAATAGCGATGTGTACTTTGTCACGCTCCTCCGTGTACACATCTTGGAACAGCTTCTCCATGTGGTCGATCTATTGCTCGACCGCCCAGTGATCATCGTCCTTGCCCTCGAAAATTTGCGGCTTGAATTTCTTGAATTCCAGCAGAACCGCCTTTGCTCGAGCCTTCTCTGCTCGAGCAGCCTCGTCAACGGCCACAGGATCAACAGCGGGGGAAACAGACCGGGATGACGCGGACGCTGTCGAAGCAGTGGCAGCAGGGGCAGCAACAACCCCCGGTACCGCCCTGGAAGTCGCGGCAGGGACTGGAACTGGAACTGGCCCCGCAGGTGGCGGTACGGGGTCAGCATCTGGCTCCGCCAAACCCTCAGGCTCGGCGACGGCCGGTGCAGCAGGAGGTGCAACCGGCGGTGTAACCTCCGGAACAGCGGGTGGGGGAGCAGGTGGGGCAGGAGCAGCAGTCTGCTGCTGAACAAGATGCTGGACCATCCCAGCCAGGGCCGCAAACTGAGCCTCCAATCGATCCATACGGCCCTGATCCGCGGGCTTACTCGGCGCGCTGGGTGGTCGGCCGACACCACGGCCCGTGCCCGCACCCCGTCCACGCCCACGACCTAGAGGACGAGCCATAACTGCAATAATACAACCAGGTTAGAAACAGACTCCAATAATATATCTTGAGTTTCTAACCCTTATACTCGACACACCCAACGCTCTCACGTGACAAGTCATCCTAGGATTCATCCTAACCAGTTTCTAATCAACTTTTCCTAGGTACCGTGTACATATTGCTCTGATACCATAAAATCTGTCACGCCTCGAGTTTTAAAATCAGGTCTAAATTTTTTTTTTTTTTTTTTGAAATCAGAGTTCGCAAACTGGGCGTAACAGACCGCCACACATATAGAAAATCCTCTATCCCAAAGGACAGAGTCTCCCCTATACATGCACGGCTAGGCTAGTACAATAATCATCAATCAGAGAGCAATAAATATCTTAACTACACAATAAACGAATCAACATGAATAATCCGAGATAAAACATGCTAACATCAATTTTAATATCTAAATAAACAGGAACCGAAATGCTATAAATAAAAGTCAGCTACAAATCCTCGAGAATCTCAATCATAGATATATCATCAGGGGGACAGCTCTATCGTGACGGCCTCACTCGATCATCCCGACATCCCTCCACCTGACGGACCTGAAAGTGGTCACCCAGGGGGTGTGAGATACAACGACAGTGTATCCCAGTGGGCACGACGAGCCGAGAAATAGCTAATCGTACCTACTGGGTACTAAAATCTGCGGATAGTAATAATCGATGGGTAAAGCTGAAATAACAAATAATGTCTACTGGAAATCAGAATATAACTGTAATAATCAGGCATAAGGAGACTACAGATAAATAATGCTGGAATCAGGATATAACTGTAAGAATCAAGCATAAAGAACTGCAAGTGATAATACTGAAAATCATGGTATAACAGTGACAATCATGCAAGAGGATAAGGGTATAACTGCAGATAATAAATGCTGGAAATCAACATGCAACTGAGCAGCGATGGTACAAGGTAAGAATCATGCGTCAAGAACAGAAACCCAAGTACCCAATCATATGCCACTATTGGTCTCACAGAACCTCAGGCAAAAGTCACTGATCCGCACCCCATCCATTGACATAACCCTGCACTCACAGATGCTATCGGGGGCTCACGGGTCTTTTCTCTAGACCACTTTACCGGTAAAGAACACTACGACGGTGGCCAAACCGTCAGTGTACGTGAAGTACAGCAGTGCGTGGCAATCATCATGCTATGCTCAAGCTCGCGGTCTAATGACCGGGTAGTCGGCAACAAGCCGAGATCCCAACGGGGAATCAACTATCTGTAATATCAATCAGGATCTATCATGCATATCTGAATATAAAGCAGTATAACAAGTGACATGAAATAGCAGGAATAATCGATCATGACATCTCTATACTAAGATATAAAAGCTGACAAGCAGATATATATAATGTGTCTACGGGATCAATGTCTATCAGGAAAAGTCAAATGGCATATAGATAAAATCATCAGGTCTAGTCAAGAACAGGTGTCCGACTGGACTAAAGCAACCAGAGGGTCGAAAAGCTAAAGCCCGGATCGAAGATAACCCACCTGAATGTAGGCAGATCCCCGAACTCCCGCTCGGCTACTGGGAGGCTGGTGCTGAACAACTGAGCCCTGAATAAAAAGCTATAGTCAGTAACAGACTCACACATACCCATCCCGACGACACTACAATAGCGCAACGCTAACACGGGACAAATAAGCCGATTTACGGAACAAAATCCGATTCCCGATCAACGAGAGCCCACGGGACTCTAACAAAATGCCCAGTAGATATGAAAGTACTGTCTAAAGACAGCCAGCGTGTCCCAATTACATTTAGGTCCATAATAAATCTTAAATTGCATAAAAACACTAAGTTAATTACTTGTTTCGATCCGTTCTTGCAATCCGGGAATCCAAAAGCAGTACCGTAAATTCTGTCGCGTCCGTTTCGACGAGACGAAGCTCGTGCTCACAAGCTTGGGCTGACACGGGGCCCGAGGGCAAAGTTGGCCCATAAACTATTTGGCTCCATTTGCAACTATGCCACAACTCAAGATTTACTTGACCAAAAGGAGAAATAACTGGAGCATCATGTTCAGAAGGATGAATAGGGTTGGGGGCTCACCTCAGGTGCGCCGGAGGGTGGCCGGAGTAGTCGCAGGAGCAACACCAAAAAAACAGCAAGAGCTCGGTTTGGCCCAGGTTTAATGCAGCCCTGCTCTGCCTGCAACCAAGGTGAGCACCAGTTACATTACCCTCCCAGAAGATGGTTGGTCCATGCTGGGTCAACCGCCGGAGGCAAAAGCCCGAAATGGATAATTCAGGTGCAACTATTGGAATCATGGAACAGGGCCTCCTTGGCCCAAAACAAAAATGCTGGGAGTCTTAAGAGGGGTGTTTAGATCCTACCTGGGCAAGTGGCCGGAGCCCGGAGTGCCGGAGGTGGCCGGAGGTCGAAGTTGGGTGTATCTCGGGTGCAACTGCCAAGGTTATAATCCCGACGTCAAAAATCCCATGCAACACCACGAGGCGTCAAACAAAAGGGTCACGGAGCTTACCTGCAGCGTTGGCCGACGTCTGGAGGCGATGGCGACGCGCGGCGGCAGAGCTCGGCCGAGCTTAATGGCCGTTAATGGCGGATTCCGGCCGAGTGCCTCTGGTCCCTCAATTCTTCATATTTGGAGCCCAGTCCCTCACAGCAGCTCCCTTTCACATTTAAGTCCCTCGCCCAAGAGCAGCACGCAAAACGGAGCATAAAATGTAGGGTGTTTTGTGCAAAATACCGCATTTTCCACTGTATTTCATGCTTTTCGAGGCATTTTAGTCGTCGAATCGAAAAACGGACTTCGCCATGACGTCCGGCTCGACGAATCCTATTAGGTAGCGATTTTTGTTTTTCCAGAAAACGCCTGGATAATTTCTCGGTCCATAAAAACTATACCAAAATACAGTTTATCGCATTTTTCGAGACTCTAGGGTCGTCAAACGGAAATTCCGTCAGCGCCATTGCGTTCAGAACGACGAAACCGATCAAATCGACTACCTGGAGTGCTATGTTCGGAGTCCAGACGGCGAATTGGCCAATGTTGGCACTAAGGGGATTTGAAAATAGGGTTTACTATTCATCTACTGTTCATAGCCTTATTCACTTAAGTCGCGGGTTCCGCCCGCTTCTCCGCCGATTTCTGGAAGATCCGACCGTTGGATCTGAACTTGCTTAATATTATTTTCGATCAGTTCGACGAGACGGTCGCACTGGTGATCTCAGATTTTCGAGATTCGGCTCGAAGCTCGGATTTGAAAGGCGATATTTCTGCCTGGCCAGCTTTTTCGCCTTAAAATTGCCCCGTGCGGCGCTCAAGTGTCGCACACCCGAGCCAGCCTTCCCGAGTCCCTTGCCACGGACACGCCCTCGAACTTAAACAGCTGGATCACAACTCAAGCATTAACCAAGCATGCTCATCCACGAGCCTGACTGCCCGGCGCTGCGCCTTACGTCGAACCCCTTGTCGAACTCCGCGAGTTCTGAACAAACAACCCCGCCACCGAGGTTGGCCTTCAAGCCGAGTATATTCCGCCTAGCCGGACAAACTCTCCTCGAAAGTGCTACCTAACCGAATGCCCCTATGCCTCCGAAGCAAGCATCCAGGACAGTACAAGTTCTCACAACTTAGTCCATTTGAATGGGCCCGAGCGAGCTGCCCATGCGCGCTCCGCTCGTCTGCTTGTAAACTATACAATTTACACCGCAGGAAAAGGTCACTTACGCTATTTGTGCCATTTATAATTCAAAATCAACTTTGACTTTTATTCTTTTCCTTTTTATTTATTTACAATAAAATTCGAATTCTTACAATATTATTATTATTATTAGCAGTAGAACAATTATTATTAAAATAAATATAACGATCTGATTCACTAGCAATAATAACTCGTTCGATCCATACCGCAGCCCAAAATACTTAAGCCCAGTTATTATTACTAGTGTCCATATCTTTTATAAACCGTATCACAATTCCATCCACATCCGATGTGGGATTATTGGGAGCGTCAGAATAAAATAGCTTGTATTCTAACATATAATATATTAAAATATATTATTTTATATTATTTATTTATATTTTTTATTATTCTCAACTATTCTTGAAATAGCCACCCAACATATTTTTTTGTTATTCTTAAGAATAATAATTTTTTTTTAATCAAACACAAATTTAAATATATTCCAAAATAACAAATTATTTTAAAAATAAAAAAAAAAATGTTTTTAAAAGTGTTAAACCTCCTGAAAGAGAATAATAGTCCGACTCAACAATATGTACACCCATATTTGAACATATTGACGATTAGATATATGATTTTTCAGCTTGGACAGTTAGTTATTGACTTACGTACGTGGATCATAAGGTGCCACCTGACAAATTTATAGACTATATAAGTTGCCCCAACAAGCTTCATATTTAGACATATCTGCCTTTAGTGAGATTCAAGGCATACACAAACATGGGGCTTTACTATCACCACTCTAATGATTTTTCACGGCGACCTCTGATCACCTGGATTGCGCTAGTAATAACAATAATCATGATGTTCATCAGCGGCGTATTTGGATGTCCTCTCGAAGAGTATGAAGCTCTTTTAGAATTCAAAGCTTCTCGCAACGGAACGTCTCCTTTGTCGTGGGAAAAGCATAAAGATTGTTGCCTCTGGGAGGGAGTTATCTGCAGTAACAGCACCGAACATGTGTCCGAACTGTATCTATCAGAGCTTTTTTGGCAGGAAGGCCAAAGTTGGCAATTGAATTTGAGCATCTTTTCTTCAATCCGTGAGCTACGACATCTTGATTTATCTTGGAATTCTTTCACAGGCCCAATCTCAAGCACTTGTAAGCCACTTGCATACTCCCCTTGGGATCGTTTGGTTCAACATAATTATACATATAATTAATGTAGTTGAAGATGCATATGATACGTCATTTTAAAAATACAATAATTTTAATTATATGTATTTTATTTGGTTGAACGTAGTAAAAGATACAATAGGTATAAATATTTTATTAGGCTATATGTGGTTGAGAAGTGCATTTATGAATTTATATTATTTTATACATGGGACATTGAAATTATCTCTCATGTTGAAAAGAAAAAAAAATAAAAATCTATTTGAAAAGTTATTAGAAAGGTAATTTTGCTTTTGTTTAAAATTACTCTTTTGAAGTGTTGCAAGTCAGAATTGCGGTCAATTTGGATGTAGTTCCAATTGTTAGAGTTGAGCCTTCTCGTACAGTTGCAACTGTAATAGTTGAATTTATATATATATATATTAAAATAAATACGAAATTTGAATATGTATATAGTTACAACTACATACAACCAAAAAAATCCCTTTATTTTGGTTTTCTCTTTTTTTTAACTAGAAGTTAATAATTTTCTCTCTTATTTTTTTGCGTCTTCCTTTCTACTTCGTAATATTTTATAAGTACTATATTATTATTTACAGACGTATATATCAGGCCTTAACAAATAAGTAAGTCCTCTATTTGAGCAATAATCAAACTACTGTTAATTAGAACCTGCTATCTTTTTATAACTAATGCTCACTAAGAGTCCTAAGATATATATATATATATATATATATATATATATATATATATATATATATATATATATATATATATATGCTGTTGATGTTGATACTTTTTCTTGCTGACTTTTTGTGTCTTCTTTCCAACCTTAGTAGGATTGAAGAAGCTAAAGGTGCTTGATCTTGAAGGAAACCTACTTACAGGAGAGATCTCGACATCTTTGGGATATCTACCATCTCTGGAAGTCTTGAATTTGAGGGACAATGAACTAAATGCATCTCTTTCTTCTTTGAAAGGTATGGTTTTAATACTGTGACTTCAAAGTTACGACATGCCTCTTTTGAGGATTATGCAATATAATATGTATATATCTTATAAATACTTAATTAGTTATATGCAGTTAAGAAGTGCATTTAGAAATTTTTATTATTTTATATACGGGGCAATGAAATTACTCGTTATTTATGAAAGGAAAAAAAAAAAAAAAATCTATTCAAAAGTTATTAGAAAAGTAATTTTGCTTTTGTTTAAAATTACTCTTTTCAAGTATTCAGCGACCAATTTGGGCATATTGTTTCAATTACTGTTGTTGAATCTTCTCATACAATTGCAACTGTAATAGTTGAATTTAAATGTAACGACCCGGCTCACTGGCAATAATAACTTGTTGGGTCCAAACTACAGCCCAAAATGTTTAAGCTCAGTTACTATTACTAGTGTCCATATCTCATATAAACACAATCATAATTCCATCCATATCTGATGTGGGACTATTGAGGGTGTCACATTAAATGCCTGAAAGCAAAAATCGAATTTGAATATACATACAGTTACAATTGTAGTATAGTTGCAACTATATACAACCAAACGGCTCCTTATTTTAATTTGTTGGGTTTTTTAAAAAAACTAGAAGTTAATAATTTTCTCTTTTATTTTGCATATTCTTTTCTATTTCAATTTTTTTTTAATTACTATATAATTATTTACAGACTTTTATATATTACTAGTTTATACTTCACATGTAAGAATTTGAATAAATAAAAATTATTTATAATTTATGCTAATGTTTATTTTTATAAATCAAATTATTTGTAAAATATAATTTAAAATTTTGAATAATTATTTTAATGAAATAATGTAAATTTTAATACTACAATAATTTTATAATAAATTTGTATTTATATGGTTAATTGATAAAAATATTTATTTAATTGGTTAATTTTTTCATGAAATTTACACTATCTATTTATTTATATAAATAAATTGAGTTATTTAATTTTCATAAATACATATAACTCTAAGTTAGTCATAAAAATATTTACTTAATAAATATATAAAGGACCAGAAAAATTACTATAATTAATAAAATAAAATAATTTTACTTAGTAAGAAAGAAAAATCAATATAATTATTAAAATAATTATGCTTATTGAGAGAGCACACTTAAGATTATAAAAATTCAGTTTTACATTATTTTACTTTAATATTATAATTTTATTTTTAATCCATAAAGAGGGTACATAAAAGATTTAAAAAAACTATTTATACCTAAAAATAATTTACTTTCATTTTGATTATACATAAAAGATTGAATTGAATTGAATTATTTATACATAAAAGATTGAATTGAATTATTATAGGTCTTTTGAATTTCAAAACAGAAGGCAAGTCTAATGTCACGCCCCGAGTTTTGAAAAGCAGGCTAAATTTTTTTTTTTTTTTAATAAATCAGAGTTCGCAGACCAGGCGTAACAGACCGCCACATGTATAGTAAATTCCCTGCCCAACTGGACAGAGCCTTTCCTATACATGCACGGCTAATCATAATCAGTCAATATTAGAGTAGTCTAAACTACGCATGCAAAACTAGTCAATTTATAATAATTAAACTGAAATACGGAAAATAAAATATACTGACTAAATAAGGGTCGATACTATCGCAATCGTCTCACCAACGTGTCCCGACATCCCATCACCCAGCGACCTGAAAAATGGTCACCCAGGGGGTGTGAGATACACTGTACATGTATCCCAGTGGGCACGACGAGCCGAGAAATAGCTAATCGTACCTACTGGGTACAATAATCTGCGGATAGTAAGAATCATAGGGTAAAGCTGAACAATAAAGCAGATCTACTGATAATCAACCAAATCCACAGATAACTGAATAAGCAGGTAATCAAGGGTAATGAAACTGCAAGTAATAAATGCTGGAAATCTATGTATGTAAACGAGATAATCAATCATGAACTGAGCAGTAAGGGTACAGGGTAAGATATCTATCAATAACAGCGCAAGATAATAAGAATGCGTCAACAAATGAACTAAAGTACCCAATCAATGCCAGTATTGGTCACGAGGACCTCAGGCTCATGCCACTTTACGGCACCCTTACGGCTGACATAACCCTGCACTTCACAGACGCCAAGCAGTCTCGATGCAAAAGGGCTCACGGGTCTATCATCAGACCACTCTACCGGTAAAGAACAATCTCCACGGGAAGCGACCCCGGCCATGTTCGTGAAGTACAGTAGTGCATGGCAAGTCATAATGATCAATCTCACGGTCTAGTGACCGGGTAGTCGGCAACATGCCGAGATCCCAACAGGAAAATCATCTATCATATCGATCAGAATCTATCATGCGTATCGGAACATCAAGTAGTATCTATCAATCATGCATATCGGAACGTCGAGTAGTATCTATCAATCATGCATATCGGAATATCCACAATATATCGGCTGACAGGAATCAACAAGTATCCTCGAATCATGCAAATCTATGTAACAAGATATGAAAACTGACAAGTAGCTGTATATCATGTATCTACGGAATCAATGTCTATCGAACAATCATGAGGTATATAGATCAACTCATCAGATATAATCAAGAATAGGAGTACTGACAAGCAGATGTATATGGTGTGACTAAGGAATCACTGTCTATCAGGAAAATCATATGACATAGTCAAGCATAGGGATACATGATAAAATCTACAGGGCTAATCTCAAGTACAGGTCTAACAGAGTCAATGTCAATCAGAGGGATCATGATATGTCAAAAGAGATCAGCATATGTCAAGATAGGTCATGTAGATATAATCAGCAGGGCAAATCAAAAACAGGGGTCCGACTGGATTAAAGCAACCAGAGGGCCGAAAAGATAAAGCCCGGACCGAAGATAACCCACCTATCGTTTGCAGGCGAACTTCGACTCCAACTGAACGCTCGAATACTCTGCCAACCTAAGTCAAGATTATGATCAGGGAACAACTCAAACATACTCATCCCGACAAAACTATAATACTCTGTTGATTACACGAACTCGCACCGTAATTCGTAAAACCGACAATTTTGTCGTTTTACGAAACAGGATCCGTTTCCCGCTCAACTAGAGTCAACGGAACTTTAACAAAAAGCTTAAAGGGTGCGTAAATACTGTCTAAAGACAGCCAGCACAATACATTTGCAACTTAATCCATAGTTTTTCTTAAAATCGCATAATTACCCCAATTTGAACACTGTTTTGACCCGTTCTTCCAAACCAGGAATCCAAAGACAGCACCGTAAATTTCAGCGTGTCCGTTACGACAAGACGAAGCTCGTGCTCACCATTTGGAGGCAGCACGAGATCCGAGGAAAACTTCGGCCCATAAAATTCCTCTCTAACATAGCCAAATAGCATTTTAGTTTCTCCGGCTCATCAAAACCAAAATCTAACGCGAGCATCGCGTCCAGTGACCCCAAATTAGCTAGGAGCACACTGTCGGGGCTTCGCAAACAGCCCCAAATGCTAAAACGAGCATCTTTTAACATAAAACCTAGTTTTTAATACAACTTTAAATCCATTCATCAAAAACCAAAAAGTTATATATCAAAGTGTCTCTGGACAGTGCCAGGACCCCAGGGCTCACCTCATTTTAAGTCCAAAACTGATGGATCAACCAGATCCAAGTTCCTTGCTCTCTGACACTTTGACAATGCACCACACACACATCCACTCAGATCCAATTTGATCTGAAGTGAGCACTGAGCTCAGAGGATGATTTAAAACAACTTTTATATTTTAATCGAAATCTAATTCCCAACTTTTTTTTTTCTTTGTGACATTTAATCAAACACCTTATGTGCATAATCTAAACTGAACAAGTAACCAAGTTTTCCCGAGCTTGTTCTCAATAGGGACACCATCTGGGACTTCTTAAGATGAAAAAGAAGCAAGCATACAAGGTTTAGAGATTACCTGAGTGGTTAGCCGGCGACCAAAGGCGGCGGCGACGAACCCCAGCCATGCTTGGTGGAGCTCGGGCAAACCAGTCATGGTGAAATCCAGAAGAGAAAACCCCACGTTAGGATTCACATGCAAGTGCATGAGAGGCTTTACTGAGGTCTAGGGATCATACCTGAGCCGTTCACCCACTTGACGGAGCTCCGGCAATCGCCGGAGATCAAATTCCAAACCTTAGTGATTTCCGGCCACCATTAATGGCGGAATCCGGCCGGCGACCCACGGGCCGGCGCAAGATGGACCAATTTGCTCCTCTTGGTCCCCCGGTGCTTCCTGGGTGGTTGGCCGGTGGCTCGGTGCACGGCGGCGCCGGACGGCGAGGTACGGCCGCGGTGCATTATTGGCCGGTTCTAGGGCTTCCTCGTACCGCAAGGATCCTCGACCGATCGATTTGCAACTTTGGGAGCACCATGCAGTCACCGAGAAGACTAAGATCAACGGTCTTGATCTTGATTTTGTCGGTTGGATGAAGCCCGGGATCATCCTCGGCCGAAACAAATAATTCCGGCAATAATTTGCTCCCGCCGGCGGCCGGGGTGACGGCAACGGCTCGGACTTCACAAGGAGGATTCACTCGGCATAAGGATAAGGTTTGGTAGGGCCTATGGGTCTTTTTAAATAATTAGGTTCCAATATCTAACCTTGCCGGAGAAGAAGAAGGGCGGCGCACGGCGGCGGCTGGGGCCGGAGTCACCTCAGCCCGGTTGCGGCTCCACGAGGAAGTCCTCTGGACCAGGTTTCGATGGTTAGCACCCTCTCGATCACTCTCCTCTCCTTCCCAACGAGAGAGGAGTGATAATCTTGCTCTCCACCTTCTCCGGCGACGAGGGGCGGCGGCCGGTGCGGGGAAGCTCCGGGAAGCACGGCAGAGAGGGGGAGGTCTGTTGAGGCTTGCGGCCAGGGCTGAGGGCATTAGGTTTAGGGTTCATGAAACCCTCAACTCGAATACATGCATTATATAAGGTTTTGCAACTTTGCATTTTAGGCCTTCTAGCTTTGCCATTTGCTGCTAGGTCCTCCACAGTAGCTTCCTTTTGCATCCAGGTCCCTCCCACAGAGGTGGCATGCAAATCGAGACAACAAACATAGGGTTCTAAGTGCAAATATCACCTTTTTCGCCTTGTTTCACGCTTTTCGAGGCGATCCGCTCGTCGAAACGAAAAATGGACTGCGCCATGACGTCCGGCTCGACGAGACCTATCAGGTAGCGATTTCTGATTTTCGAAAAACTGTCCGAATAAAATTGCGGTCCATAAAATACCGTTCCGGAATACAGTTTATGCGCTTTTCAAGGCTTTAGGGTCGTCAAACTGAAATTCCGTCAGTGCCATTGTGTCTAGAACGTCGAAACCGTTCGAAATGACTACCTGAAGTGCTATGATCGGCTTCCAGACGGCGATTTGGCGAACGTTAGCACTTAGGGTATTTGAATTTTAGGGTTTACTGTTCATCAACAGTCCCCAAGCACTATGCACTTAAGTCGCGGGTCCCGTCCGCTTCTTCGTCGATTTTTGGAAGATCTGACCGTCGGAGCTGAACCTGCTTAATATGGTTTTCACTCGATTCGACGAGACGGTCGTGCTGGTGATCTCGGATTTTCGAGATTCGGCTCGGATTGAAAAGCGACATTTTTGCCTTACAACTGTGCAATTTACACTGCTGGAAAGGGGTCAGCTTATGATTTCAAAAATCAACTTAACTTTTATTCATCTTCCTTTATTTATTTACAACGAAAATTCAAATTCTTACATCTCTACCACCTAAAAAGAAGTTTCGTCCCCGAAACTTACAACTTAAAAAAAAAAATTGTTCCCGAAGCTTAAGGTCAACTAAGCCACTATTAAGCCTCTAACAGGTTCGCAGTAGTGACAATCAGTCACAAAATATCAGCAACTCTTAGGCTACTCTTTTAGACCCAATCTGATACTCCCCATTACAGGGCAGAGTATTTCCTCAGTTCTTTCGACAGTACGTTGTCTGCAGCCAACGTGCTTACCAAAAGAAAAGCGAAATACCCTAGATCTGTCGCCAACATCCAGTTGGGACCAACTCCCATCAGAAGGTCTGTCACATACCTCCCAACACAGTCTCCATGCTGTTGGGTTTAGGTTAATAAGGATCTAATAGGGGAAAAAACACCTAGAGGGGGGTGAATAGGTGTAAACAATAAACACTCAAAAAATCATTGTGCGATAAAACCCAATGCGGAAAAATAAAAGAACACACAAGATTTTTACGTGGAAAAACTCCAAACCGGAGTAAAAAACCACGGGACCGATAACACGGCGAAATCCACTAGAATTAACACACGTACAAGGTGATATAACGTACTCACAGACGACTCAACCTTTTACCATACGCTCCTAGTAGATCTTCCCGCTCGCTCCACGACGCTTCTCGAATCCACGATCCGCGCCCAACGCTGAATCCACAGCGTCCAACGTCGAGTCCACGACGTCCAACCGAATCCACGGTCTTCACCCAATGGCACGCTTCGAATCCACGAACGCACCTCGCTCCGAATCCACGAGAGCGATAACACCTTGAATCCACAAGGCCACGCGAGTCCACGCGCCGATTTTGGGTAAATCGTTGTTTGTTTGGGTGGTGATGATCCGCCGAATACTTAGATTAAGATAGATCGGAAATACCATCTAAGTATTCATTGATTTGATTCTACTCAAGATGTGAGTATGAAAAACCTAGAATCAAACTAATCAATATAGATGAAGAACCATAGAATAGATCTAATGATTTCCTTCTTCTCTATATATGTGGATTTTTCTTTTCGGCTATCTTTTCTCAATCAGCCGATCTATTGCGGATGCCCTAGAAATGAAATGGAAGGGCTATTTATAGGTTAGAAACCCTAGGAAGAATATTCGGATCAAAAACAAACTTTTCTGGAAAGTTTTACCGACGGCGATCCGGATTGGAAAGCCACGATCCGGATTGCAGAAGCACAAAAGACGATTTCCAGAAAATTGCCTGTTCGGGATCCGGATCGTAGTCCCCGATCCGGATCGTTCATACAGTTTTACCAGAACATCATGTTCGGGATCCGGATTGCAATTCCTGATCCGGATCGAAGAAGCAAACAGGTAAAACTAGTGTTCGGGATCCGGATCAGAGAGTGCTGCGATCCGGATTGAACCAGTGTATGAACAAACACCTTTCGGGATCCGGATTGAAAGCTACGATCCGGATCCTGAACATGTCCCATGTTCAGTTTTTGATGAATAAGCAATTAAAACCACTTCCAGGTGTTTCTACACTATAAGAAGTATTCGGATCATCAAAATTCTTTAGTTAAACGTACCTGATCCTTTTGAATTCTTCTTTCTTGAGATTGAGGTAGACGATCCAAAGTTTCTTCATCTTCAATCTTCAAAACATATTACATTCACGAAATACGCCAACTCAAATTCCGTAACACATGCTAATGACATCACCTTTATCAAGGATTACTACCACCTCGTGGTCATAAATATCACCATGACTAACTCATAGGAGAGTCCATGTCGGTCCACAAAATCTGTGCAAAAGGTGGGGCCAATTTGAATCCATCCCAAAACAGGGTTACCATCGGGCCCATAGGCCATTGTATTATGACACGGGGACACTGAAGGATCAACAACTTGTTCAACCTCTAAGCAACCTGTGAGGCTAGTGCAAATAATAGCAGTCATCTACTGCTGTGCCATCAGCTAGACGATTAAGACAAGAACAGTGATTTAACCTTTAACCACTGTAACTGATCCGAGCGCTCTGGCTCCACTGAAACATCAAGCCCACAGCCGAAACCATGACCGCGGCTAACCCTGCACTAACAACGATCTCAAAAACCAGAGTGCGTACGCCTAATAACCAAAACAACGAGACTCAACTGTGTGAAACACACCTGAGCTCCAAACCACTATGCCAATACCCTGCGCTCTCTCGTGAACACAAGTCATCCTAGGGTTCGTTCCTAACCAAATACCTAGGTATCGTGTACCTATGCTCTGATACCATCTAATCTGTCACGCCCCGAGTTTTGAAAAGCAGGCTAATTTTTTTTTTTTTTTTTTTATAAATCAGAGTTCGCAGAACAGGCGTAACAGACCGCCATATGTATAGTAAATTCCCTGCCCAACTGGACAGAGCCTTTCCTATACATGCACGGCTAATCATAATCAGTCAATATCAGAGTAGTCTAAACTACGCATGCAAAACTAGTCAATTTATAATAATTAAACTGAAATGCGGAAAATAAAATACACTGACTAAATAAGGGTCGATACTATCGCAATCGTCTCACCAACGTGTCCCGACATCCCATCACCCTACAGCGACCTGAAAAATGGTCACCCAGGGGGTGTGAGATACACTGTACATGTATCCCAGTGGGCACGACGAGCCGAGAAATAGCTAATCGTACCTACTGGGTACAATAATCTGCGGATAGTAAGAATCATAGGGTAAAGCTGAACAATAAAGCAGATCTACTGATAATCAACCAAATCAACAGATAACTGAATAAGCAGGTAATCAAGGGTAATGAAACTGCAAGTAATAAATGCTGGAAATCTATGTATGTAAACGAGATAATCAATCATGAACTGAGCAGTAAGGGTACAGGGTAAGATATCTATCAATAACAGCGCAAGATAATAAGAATGCGTCAACAAATGAACTAAAGTACCCAATCAATGCCAGTATTGGTCACGAGGACCTCAGGCTCATGCCACTTTACGGCACCCTTACGGCTGACATAACCCTGCACTTCACAGACGCCAAGCAGTCTCGATGCAAAAGGGCTCACGGGTCTATCATCAGACCACTCTACCGGTAAAGAACAATCTCCACGGGGAGCGACCCCGGCCATGTTCGTGAAGTACAGTAGTGCATGGCAAGTCATAATGATCAATCTCACGGTCTAGTGACCGGGTAGTCTGCAACATGCCAAGATCCCAACAGGGAAATCATCTATCATATCGATCAGAATCTATCATGCATATCGGAACATCATGTAGTATCTATCAATCATGCATATCGGAACGTCGAGTAGTATCTATCAATCATGCATATCGGAACGTCGAGTAGTATCTATCAATCATGCATATCAGAATATCCACAATATATCGGCTGACAGGAATCAACAAGTATCCTCGAATCATGCAAATCTATGTAACAAGATATGAAAACTGACAAGTAGCTGTATATCATGTATCTACGGAATCAATGTCTATCGAACAATCATGCGGTATATAGATCAACTCATCAGATATAATCAAGAATAGGAGTACTGACAAGCAGATGTATATGGTGTGACTAAGGAATCACTGTCTATCAGGAAAATCATATGGCATAGTCAAGCATAGGGATACATGATAAAATCTACAGGGCTAATCTCAAGTACAGGTCTAACAGAGTCAATGTCAATCAGAGGGATCATGATATGTCAAAAGAGATCAGCATATGTCAAGATAGGTCATGTAGATATAATCAGCAGGGCAAATCAAAAACAGGGGTCCGACTGGACTAAAGCAACCAGAAGGCCGAAAAGATAAAGCCCCGACCGAAGATAACCCACCTGTCGTTTGCAGGCGAACTTCGACTCCAACTGAACGCTCGAATACTCTGCCAACCTAAGTCAAGATTATGATCAGGGAACAACTCAAACATACTCATCCCGACAAAACTATAATACTCTGTTGATTACACGAACTCGCACCGTAATTCGTAAAACCGACAATTTTGCCGTTTTACGAAACAGGATCCGTTTCCCGCTCAACTAGAGTCAACGGAACTTTAACAAAAAGCTTAAAGGGTGCGTAAATACTGTCTAAAGACAGCCAGCACAATACATTTGCAACTTAATCCATAGTTTTTCTTAAAATCGCATAATTACCCCAATTTGAACACTGTTTTGACCCGTTCTTCCAAACCAGGAATCCAAAGACAGCACCGTAAATTTCAGCGTGTCCGTTACGACAAGACGAAGCTCGTGCTCACCATTTGGAGGCAGCACGAGACCCGAGGAAAACTTCGGCCCATAAAATTCCTCTCTAACATAGCCAAATAGCATTTTAGTTTCTCCGGCTCATCAAAACCAAAATCTAACGCGAGCATCGCGTCCAGTGACCCCAAATTAGCTAGGAGCACACTGTCGCGGATTCGCAAACAGCCCCAAATGCTAAAACGAGCATCTTTTAACATAAAACCTAGTTTTTAATACAACTTTAAATCCATTCATCAAAAACCAAAAAGTTATATATCAAAGTGTCTCTGGACAGTGCCAGGACCCCAGGGCTCACCTCATTTTCAGTCCAAAACTGATGGATCAACCAGATCCAAGTTCCTTGCTCTCTGACACTTTGACAATGCACCACACACACATCCACTCAGATCCAATTTGATCTGAAGTGAGCACTGAGCTCAGAGGATGATTTAAAACAACTTTTATATTTTAATCGAAATCTAATTCCCAACTTTTTTTTTTCTTTGTGACATTTAATCAAACACCTTATGTGCATAATCTAAACTGAACAAGTAACCAAGTTTTTCCGAGCTTGTTCTCAATAGGGACACCATCTGGGACTTCTTAAGATGAAAAAGAAGCTAGCATACAAGGTTTAGAGATTACCTGAGTGGTTAGCCGGCGACCAAAGGCGGCGGCGACGAACCCCGGCCATGCTTGGTGGAGCTCGGGCAAACCAGTCATGGTGAAATCCAGAAGAGAAAACCCCACGTTAGGATTCACATGCAAGTGCATGAGAGGCTTTACCGAGGTCTAGGGATCATACCTGAGCCGTTCACCCACTTGACGGAGCTCCGGCAATCGCCGGAGATCAAATTCCAAACCTTAGTGATTTCCGGCCACCATTAATGGCGGAATCCGGCCGGCGACCCACGGGGCGGCGCAAGATGGACCAACTTGCTCCTCTTGGTCCCCCGGTGCTTCCTGGGTGGTTGGCCGGTGGCTCGGGTGCACGGCGGCGCCGGACGGCGAGGTACGGCCGCGGTGCATTATTGGCCGGTTCTAGGGCTTCCTCGTACCGCAAGGATCCTCGACCGATCGATTTGCAACTTTGGGAGCACCATGCAGTCACCGAGAAGACTAAGATCAACGGTCTTGATCTTGATTTTGTCGGTTGGATGAAGCCCGGGATCATCCTCGGCCGAAACAAATAATTCCGGCAATAATTTGCTCCCGCCGGCGGCCGGGGTGACGGCAACGGCTCGGACTTCACAAGGAGGATTCACTCGGCATAAGGATAAGGTTGGTAGGGCCTATGGGTCTTTTTAAATAATTAGGTTCCAATATCTAACCTTGCCGGAGAAGAAGAAGGGCGGCGCACGGCGGCGGCTGGGGCCGGAGTCACCTCAGCCCGGTTGCGGCTCCACGAGGAAGTCCTCTGGACCAGGTTTCGATGGTTAGCACCCTCTCGATCACTCTCCTCTCCTTCCCAACCGAGAGGAGTGATAATCTTGCTCTCCACCTTCTCCGGCGACGAGGGGCGGCGGCCGGTGCGGGGAAGCTCCGGGAAGCACGGCAGAGAGGGGGAGGTCTGTTGAGGGTTGCGGCTAGGGCTGAGGGCATTAGGTTTATGGTTCATGAAATCCTCATCTCGAATACATGCATTATATAAAGTTTTGCAACTTTGCATTTTAGGCCTTCTAGCTTTGCCATTTGCTGCTAGGTCCTCCACAGTAGCTTTCTTTTGCATCCAGGTCCCTCCCACAGAGGTGGCATGCAAATCGAGACAACAAACATAGGGTTCTAAGTGCAAATATCACCTTTTTCGCCTTATTTCATGCTTTTCGAGGCGAT
This sequence comes from Tillandsia fasciculata, assembly GCA_029168755.2. Classification (NCBI taxonomy): domain Eukaryota; kingdom Viridiplantae; phylum Streptophyta; class Magnoliopsida; order Poales; family Bromeliaceae; genus Tillandsia; species Tillandsia fasciculata. Next base: position 9,196,044 of record CM054943.1, on the reverse strand, counting down.
CCGCTCGTCGAAACGAAAAATGGACTGCGCCATGACGTCCGGCTCGACGAGACCTATCAGGTAGCGATTTCTGATTTTCGAAAAACTGTCCGGATAAAATTGCGGTCCATAAAATACCGTTCCGGAATACAGTTTATGCGCTTTTCAAGGCTTTAGGGTCGTCAAACTGAAATTCCGTCAGTGCCATTGTGTCCAGAACATCGAAACCGTTCGAAATGACTACCTGAAGTGCTATGATCGACTTCCAGACGGCGATTTGGCGAACGTTAGCACTTAGGGTATTTGAATTTTAGGGTTTACTGTTCATCAACAGTCCCCAAGCACTGTGCACTTAAGTCGCAGGTCCCGTCCGCTTCTTCGTCGATTTTTGGAATATCTGACCGTCGGAGCTGAACCTGCTTAATATGGTTTTCACTCGATTCGACGAGACGGTCGTGCTGGTGATCTCGGATTTTCGAGATTCGGCTCGGATTGAAAAGCGACATTTTCGCCTTACAACTGTGCAATTTACACTGCAGGAAAGGGGTCAGCTTATGATTTCAAAAATCAACTTAACTTTTATTCATCTTCCTTTATTTATTTACAACGAAAATTCAAATTCTTACATCTCTACCATCTAAAAAGAAGTTTCGTCCCCGAAACTTACAACTTAAAAAAATTTTTGTTCCCGAAGTTTAAGGTCAACTAAGCCACTATTAAGCCTCTAACAGGTTCGCAGTAGTGACAATCAGTCACAAAATATCAGCAACTCTCAGGCTACTCTTTTAGACCCAATCTGATACTCCCCATTACAGGGCAGAGTATTTCCTCAGTTCTTTCGACAGTACGTTGTCTGCAGCCAACGTGCTTACCATAAGAAAAGCGAAATACCCTAGATCTGTCGCCAACATCTAGTTGGGGACACAACTCCCATCAGAAGGTATGTCACATACCTCCCAACACAGTCTCCATGCTAATGACATCACCTTTATCAAGGATTACTACCACCTCGTGGTCATAAATATCACCATGACTAACTCATAGGAGAGTTCATGTCGGTCCACAAAATCTGTGCAAAAGGTGGGGCCAATTTGAATCCATCCCAAAACAGGGTTACCATCGGGCCCATAGGCCATTGTATTATGACACGGGGACACTGAAGGATCAACAACTTGTTCAACCTCTAAGCAACCTGTGAGGCTAGTGCAAATAATAGCAGTCATCTACTGCTGTGCCATCAGCTAGACGATTACGACAAGAACAGTGATTTAACCTTTAACCACTGTAACTGATCCGAGCGCTCTGGCTCCACTGAAACATCAAGCCCACAGCCGAAACCATGACCGCGGCTAACCCTGCACTAACAACGATCTCAAAAACCAGAGTGCGTACGCCTAATAACCAAAACAACGAGACTCAACTGTGTGAAACACACCTGAGCTCCAAACCACTATGCCAATACCCTGCGCTCTCTCGTGAACACAAGTCATCCTAGGGTTCGTTCCTAACCAAATACCTAGGTATCGTGTACCTATGCTCTGATACCATCTAATCTGTCACGCCCCGAGTTTTGAAAAGCAGGCTAAATTTTTTTTTTTTTTTTATAAATCAGAGTTCGCAGACCAGGCGTAACAGACCGCCACATGTATAGTAAATTCCCTGCCCAACTGGACAGAGCCTTTCCTATACATGCACGGCTAATCATAATCAGTCAATATCAGAGTAGTCTAAACTACGCATGCAAAACTAGTCAATTTATAATAATTAAACTGAAATACGGAAAATAAAATATACTGACTAAATAAGGGTCGATACTATCGCAATCGTCTCACCAACGTGTCCCGACATCCCATCACCCAGCGACCTGAAAAATGGTCACCCAGGGGGTGTGAGATACACTGTACATGTATCCCAGTGGGCACGACGAGCCGAGAAATAGCTAATCGTACCTACTGGGTACAATAATCTGCGGATAGTAAGAATCATAGGGTAAAGCTGAACAATAAAGCAGATCTACTGATAATCAACCAAATCCACAGATAACTGAATAAGCAGGTAATCAAGGGTAATGAAACTGCAAGTAATAAATGCTGGAAATCTATGTATGTAAACGAGATAATCAATCATGAACTGAGCAGTAAGGGTACAGGGTAAGATATCTATCAATAACAGCGCAAGATAATAAGAATGCGTCAACAAATGAACTAAAGTACCCAATCAATGCCAGTATTGGTCACGAGGACCTCAGGCTCATGCCACTTTACGGCACCCTTACGGCTGACATAACCCTGGACTTCATAGACGCCAAGCAGTCTCGATGCAAAAGGGCTCACGGGTCTATCATCAGACCACCCTACCGGTAAAGAACAATCTCCACGGGGAGCGACCCCGGCCATGTTCGTGAAGTACAGCAGTGCATGGCAAGTCATAATGATCAATCTCACGGTCTAGTGACCGGGTAGTCGACAACATGCCGAGATCCCAACAGGAAAATCATCTATCATATCGATCAGAATCTATCATGCATATCGGAACATCAAGTAGTATCTATCAATCATGTATATCGGAACGTCGAGTAGTATCTATCAATCATGCATATTGGAACGTCGAGTAGTATCTATCAATCATGCATATCGGAATATCCACAATATATCGGCTGACAGGAATCAACAAGTATCCTCGAATCATGCAAATCTATGTAACAAGATATGAAAACTGACAAGTAGCTGTATATCATGTATCTACGGAATCAATGTCTATCGAACAATCATGCGGTATATAGATCAACTCATCAGATATAATCAAGAATAGGAGTACTGACAAGCAGATGTATATGGTGTGACTAAGGAATCACTGTCTATCAGGAAAATCATATGGCATAGTCAAGCATAGGGATACATGATAAAATCTACAGGGCTAATCTCAAGTACAGGTCTAACAGAGTCAATGTCAATCAGAGGGATCATGATATGTCAAAAGAGATCAGCATATGTCAAGATAGGTCATGTAGATATTATCAGCAGGGCAAATCAAAAACAGGGGTCCGACTGGACTAAAGCAACCAGAGGGCCGAAAAGATAAAGCCCGGACCGAAGATAACCCACCTGTCGTTTGCAGGCGAACTTCGACTCCAACTGAACGCTCGAATACTCTGCCAACCTAAGTCAAGATTATGATCAGGGAACAACTCAAACATACTCATCCCGACAAAACTATAATACTCTGTTGATTACACGAACTCGCACCGTAATTCGTAAAACCGACAATTTTGCCGTTTTACGAAACAGGATCCGTTTCCCGCTCAACTAGAGTCAACGGAACTTTAACAAAAAGCTTAAAGGGTGCGTAAATACTGTCTAAAGACAGCCAGCACAATACATTTGCAACTTAATCCATAGTTTTAAAATCGCATAATTACCCCAATTTGAACACTGTTTTGACCCGTTCTTCCAAGCCAGGAATCCAAAGACAGCACCGTAAATTTCAACGTGTCCGTTACGACAAGACGAAGCTCGTGCTCACCATTTGGAGGCAGCACGAGACCCGAGGAAAACTTCGGCCCATAAAATTCCTCTCTAACATAGCCAAATAGCATTTTAGTTTCTCCGCCTAATCAAAACCAAAATCTAACGCGAGTATCGCGTCCAGTGACCCCAAATTAGCTAGGAGCACACTGTCGCGGCTTCACAAACAGCCCCAAATGCTAAAACGAGCATCTTTTAACATAAAACCTAGTTTTTAATACAACTTTAAATCCATTCATCAAAAACCAAAAAGTTATATATCAAAGTGTCTCTGGACAGTGCCAGGACCCCAGGGCTCACCTCATTTTCAGTCCAAAACTGATGGATCAACCAGATCCAAGTTCCTTGCTCTCTAACACTTTGACAATGCACCACACACACATCCACTCAGATCCAATTTGATCTGAAGTGAGCACTGAGCTCAGAGGATGATTTAAAACAACTTTTATATTTTAATCGAAATCTAATTCCCAACTTTTTTTTCTTTGTGACATTTAATCAAACACCTTATGTGCATAATCTAAACTGAACAAGTAACCAAGTTATCCCGAGCTTGTTCTCAATAGGGACACCATCTGGGACTTCTTAAGATGAAAAAGAAGCTAGCATACAAGGTTTAGAGATTACCTGAGTGGTTAGCCGGCGACCAAAGGCGGCGGCGACGAACCCCGGCCATGCTTGGTGGAGCTCGGGCAAACCAGTCATGGTGAAATCCAGAAGAGAAAACCCCACGTTAGGATTCACATGCAAGTGCATGAGAGGCTTTACCGAGGTCTAGGGATCATACCTGAGCCGTTCACCCACTTGACGGAGCTCCGGCAATCGCCGGAGATCAAATTCCAAACCTTAGTGATTTCCGGCCACCATTAATGGCGGAATCCGGCCGGCGACCCACGGGCCGGCGCAAGATGGACCAACTTGCTCCTCTTGGTCCCTCGGTGCTTCCTGGGTGGTTGGCCGGTGGCTCGGGTGCACGGCGGCGCCGGACGGCGAGGTACGGCCGCGGTGCATTATTGGCCGGTTCTAGGGCTTCCTCGTACCGCAAGGATCCTCGACCGATCGATTTGCAACTTTGGGAGCACCATGCAGTCACCGATAAGACTAAGATCAACGGTCTTGATCTTGATTTTGTCGGTTGGATGAAGCCCGGGATCATCCTCGGCCGAAACAAATAATTCCGGCAATAATTTGCTCCTGCCGGCGGCCGGGGTTACGGCAACGGCTCGGACTTCACAAGGAGGATTCACTCGGCATAAGGATAAGGTTGGTAGGGCCTATGGGTCTATTTATATAATTAGGTTCCAATATCTAACCTTGCCGGAGAAGAAGAAGAAGGAGGGTCCTCCCGCGGCGGCGCACGGCGGCGGCTGGGGCCGGAGTCACCTCAGCCCGGTTGCGGCTCCACGAGGAAGTCCTCTGGACCAGGTTTCGATGGTTAGCACCCTCTCGATCACTCTCCTCTCCTTCCCAACCGAGAGGAGTGATAATCTTGCTCTCCACCTTCTCCGGCGACGAGGGGCGGCGGCCGATGCGGGGAAGCTCCGGGAAGCACGGCAGAGAGGGGGAGGTCTGTTGAGGGTTGCGGCTAGGGCTGAGGGCATTAGGTTTAGGGTTCATGAAACCCTCATCTCGAATACATGCATTATATAAGGTTTTGCAACTTTGCATTTTAGGCCTTCTAGCTTTGCCATTTGCTGCTAGGTCCTCCACAGTAGCTTCCTTTTGCATCCAGGTCCCTCCCACAGAGGTGGCACGCAAATCGAGACAACAAACATAGGGTTCTAAGTGCAAATATCACCTTTTCGCCTTGTTTCACGCTTTTCGAGGCGATCCGCTCGTCGAAACGAAAAATGGACTGCGCCATGACGTCCGGCTCGACGAGACCTATCAGGTAGCGATTTCTGATTTTCGAAAAACTGTCCGGATAAAATTACGGTCCATAAAATACCGTTCCGGAATACAGTTTTCGCGCTTTTCAAGGCTTTAGGGTCGTCAAACTGAAATTCCGTCAGTGCCATTGTGTCCAGAACATCGAAACCGTTCGAAATGACTACCTGAAGTGCTATGATCGGCTTCCAGACGGCGATTTGGCGAACGTTAGCACTTAGGGTATTTGAATTTTAGGGTTTACTGTTCATCAACAGTCCCCAAGCACTGTGCACTTAAGTCGCAGGTCCCGTCCGCTTCTTCGTCGATTTTTGGAATATCTGACCGTCGGAGCTGAACCTGCTTAATATGGTTTTCACTCGATTCGACGAGACGGTCGTGCTGGTGATCTCGGATTTTCGAGATTCGGCTCGGATTGAAAAGCGACATTTTCGCCTTACAACTGTGCAATTTACACTGCAGGAAAGGGGTCAGCTTATGATTTTAAAAATCAACTTAACTTTTATTCATCTTCCTTTATTTATTTACAACGAAAATTCAAATTCTTACATCTAAATTTACAATTTGAATATAAAATTTCAACTAAAATATTAAAAAATTAACCTTAATAATGTATTTATTTAATATTTGAAATCATATTTTCATTAAAAAAATTTACCACACTCTAATTAACAACTTTATATTAGATTATCCTTTTAATATATCTTATATCAACAAAGTTTTTATTAAACTCAAATTTATATTTACCATTTATATATAATTCAACGTAAATAAAATTTAAGTTTAAAAGTTACTCTTAGATTAATATTCACATTTTATATTTCAAAAATTAAAGTTCGAATAGGAATTTAAACTTTAATTAAAAATTTAAATTTATAATTTAAATTTTGATTATAAAATAATCTCTTTGATATATTTTTTTTCTCAACTTTCCTTTAGTAAAAAAAGTTATTTTAGTATATTACTTTTAGCAGCTTTTAAATATTAAAAAAATTTGACATGATCTCTTAAAATATTTTTTTATAAAATAGAAATTTAAATTATTTTGTATAAAATAAAATTTAAAATTCAAATTAAAAAATTGAAATCTCAACATATCTCACAAATAATACTGAACAATTATTTTAATATCTTTTGTATTAAAATATATTCAAAATTGCCAAAATAAATCAAATTTAAATTAAAAAATTTAAGCGTAACTTCAACTTCAAATTAAATATTTGAAATAGTAATATTTTTTCAAGATAAAATATAAATTTGAACTATAATTTAAACTTTCAAATCACAACCCATATAAAAATTTATTTTTTAATATTTTTATGCCATAACAAATTTTTAATTAATTAAAATTTGAAATTTGAATAAGTTCAACTTTGAATTTAAAAAATATATATATAGCAACACAACTAACGAAATAAAGTAAAAATTCTTAGTTGATTTAAAAATATGAAATTACAACCTATTTAATTAATTTATATTAGATTAACTTTTTTTTATTTGTTATACCAAAATAAATTTATAATTAATTAAAAATGTTAAAATTTGAGATCAATATCTAAACTTAATTTTGAATTTGAATAAAATTTAATATTGTAACACATCCAACAAATTGAATATTATATTAAATCAAATAGAAAATTTTTCAGTAATTAATAAAAAGTATAGAATAAAATTTGAATGAGGAGCACTCTTAACGACAATGATAAGATGAAAAAAAAAAAAAAAAAAATTTAAAAATAACTTAAGTTTAAGTTCACAATTTGAACATAAAATTTTGTTTAAAATATATAAATTAAAATTTTTAAGTTATAGTTTAAATGTAATCTCAAGTCTAATTATAAATTTATAATTAATTGATTTCTAAACAAATTTCATCAAACAATACTAATGAAAATATTATAATTTCACACATACCTAACCTTATTGGATTTGTTGGATGCTAGGAGAACTTGGTACAAGATAATTTTCTGGCTTAGTAGTTTGACCTTACTAAAACTCTAAACTTAATCATTTATACATACTCAAGTGACCTTTCATCTAGTCTTATAAATTTATAAGGTTATTAGATTTTTGTATAAATTCTTAAACTACCAACTCTTGGAATTCTTTAGGTTTAAGAAATTTTAGAATTCTTCAAAAGAAAAATTGACTTCTCAAAATAAATTTTATATTCCTAAATAAATTTATAACTAATAAACTAATTTAGATTTTGAATTCAAAATTAAAGCTCAAAGTCGACTTTGAATTAGATATTTGAAATAAAATCATAATTAATAAAATAAAATGCAAATTTAAATTTTAATTAAAAATTTGATATCCTAATCTATTTAATGAATTAATAGTAAATAATTTTTTAATATTTTTATAACAAAATATATTTATAATTAATTAAAAATTTTAAAAACTAATTTCAAACTTAAACTCAACTTTGATTTTAAATTAAAATACAAATTCAAAATCAAATTAAAATATTAACTTATATAATTAATAAAAATAAATATATTTATTGAGAGAGTATGTGAAAGGCCGTAAAAATTTAATTTTTATAAGTATTTAAATAATATTAAAAATTATATTTATGAAGAGGGTATGTGAAGAGTTTTAGAGACATTTATTAATAGGTAAATATAATTTACTAAAATATTTTTATTAATAATAAATGATTTTTTTAATATTTTTATAATAAAATATATTTATAATTAATTTAAAATTTTAAAATTTAATTTCAAACTTAAACTCAACTTTGAATTCGAATTAAAATACAAATTCAAAATCAAATTAAAATATTAACTTATATAATTAATTAAAATAATTAAATATATATTTATTAAGAGAGAATGCGAAAGGTCATAAAAATTTGATTTTTATAGATATTTAGCTTAATATTAGAAATTATATTTATGAAGAGGGTATGTGAATAGTTTAAGAAACACTTATTAATGGGTAAATGTAATAGTTTTAAATTTGAACTATAAATTTAATCTTGAATTAAAATTTGAATTAATGGGTAAATATCATTTACACAAAAGGGTGAGAATAAATTATTAATACTAATTAACTATAATAATTTTAAATTTGAACTATAAGTTTAATCTTGAATTAAAATTTGAATTTCTATTCTAAATTTCAATTGTACATCAAGATAGTAAATCTAAATTTAATTTTAAATGTTTAATTAAAATTTTATTTAAATTGAATTAAACCATCCGAAGTTCTTTGAATAAAAAAAAAAAAACTCATGTTTAAATTTTCAATTTGAGTATAATATGTCAACGAAACTAAAATTAGAATTAAAAAAATAACTTAAATTTAAGTAAACAATTTAAATATAGAGTTTTATTTTACAACATATATTTGAATACTAAAATTGGAATTTAAAAAATAACTTAAATTTAAGTAACCAATTTGAATATAGAGCTTTATTTTACAACATATATTTGAATCTGAATTTAAATAGTAAACTAAAATTCAAATTTTAAACTCGTATTTTGAATTTAACTTTCAAATATAATTACAAATTAATAATTTTTATTGAAATTTAATTGAATAATTTAAATTTGAATTCACAACAAATATTATTCAATAATTATTATAAAATTAATTATGTGAAAAAATTTTAGTAATTTGCACGTACCGATAAAAAAAGGTGAGACAAACCAACAAATATATTTGTTTATAATAATAAGAATAGATATATATAAGACCTTAACAAGTTAGTAAGTCATCCGTTTAAGCAATAATCAAACTATTGCTATCTTTTCATAACTAACGCTGCTTATTAAGAGTCATGAAGTTGGAAAACAATAAATAGTTCAAAGAGCACAGTAGATGTCAAAGGTAATATGTTGTACTCCACTATAATAAGTTCTCTAATGGGAAGATATATGCTATTGAGATCCTAATCGATACTTTCTTCTTTTTGACCTTTGCCTTTCTTGTGTCTTCTTTCCAGGATTGAAGAAGTTGAAGGAGCTTGATCTCAGTGAAAACCAATTTACTGGAGAGATTCTGACATCTTTGGGATATGTAACTTCTCTCGAAATCTTGAAATTGGGTTGGAATCATTTAAATGGTTCACTTTCTTTTGAAGGTATGGTTTTTTTACTGTCATTTCAAAATTACTATATGCCTCTTTTGAGGATTACACAATATAATATGTATATCTTATTATCATGTACAGTTTTTCAAGAATTTTTAAGCTGGAGTTCAATTCAACAATTACAATTGTAAATTCTTATGCTGTCTATTCGGATAAAAGAAATTAAATTAATTTTTTTTTTAAAAAAGGAGTAAAGAAAATAAATATAAAAATAGTGAAAGGAAGAAAATAAATAAATTGTGATTAATTTGATGACAACTTTTTTTAGAGGACTGGATATCAACAAAGAAAGAGATAAAGCAATGTAGTGTTGTCTTGTTTTAAATTTTTTAATTATTTTTTAAAAGGAAAAGATTTTAAGATCACTATAAATTGGACCATGAGATTCAAAAAAATAATTCTTTAAGAGAAAAAGGAAGAGGAGGTCTCTTGTCCGTACGCCAAGAGAGAATGAGTTCATAATGAAAGGTGCGACGATCACGATGACAATGACGATGCTCGAAGGTTCTTGAATCCGCTCCTCCTTCTCCGACAACGGCAACAGGGTTTAAGGAGGCCTCATAGCCTCTTCTTTCTTCTTCGACAGTGGCGGCGACGATGACGACTCCAGGACTACCCAAAAGATTGGTGTATGTGTGCAAATGATATAGTGGCGATTCTCTTGTCGGTTTGATTACACGACCGTCTTTGTGATAGGCTCGACCAATCAAATCCGTCATTAAGTCGTTACTACGCGCGGCACGCATATTTACTAAGCGCCAATTTCCCTAATATCGTGTCCACTTTTATGACTACAAAATATCAATATGTGCGCACAAACGACGTGACAATAATTCTTTAACCAATTTGATTGTGCGGCAGTCTTCATGATAGGCTCGACACGATAAAATCTTCATTCAAAAAAAATAAAAATAAAACAAAATATAAAATAAAAATAATTGTATAAATAAAATAAAATAATAAATGTTTGTCTTGTATTGCCGTCTTTGTGATAGGCTTGATCCAGTTTAGCTTAAACTAAATCGTCATTTTTGTGATAGTCTTGACTTGGATTCGTTTCTACCGAATTGCCGTTTTAATTTGTGATAGACTTGATATGGTTTGATTTTAAATCAAAACGTCTTCTTTGTGATAGTCTTAATTTGAGTTTTGTTAAACCAAAATCGTCGTCTTCGTAAATGCACGGATCAAACCAAATCGTCGTCTTCGTGGTAGGTTTGATTTGGATTCGGTTAAACCAAAACTGTCATCTTCGTGATAGGCACAATTCAAACTAAATTGCCGTCTTCGTGATAAACACGATTTAAACTAAATCGTCGTCTCTTGATAGGCACGATTCAAACTAGAGCCGAGTCTACGTCAAGCCGGCTTGGACACAATCTCAAATTGAACTAAATCTAAGTCGACGGTGAATCATGCTGATGATGGATCAAAGATAAACTAAATCAAAGTTAGTGAATCAAACCCAAGACGTTGAATCACACCAAACCGAATCTAAGACAGGTGAAATGAACCCACCGCGATAATAGGAAGATATGCACTATTGAAATCGTAATCAATACTTTCTCTTCTTAATTTATACCTTTCTTGTGTCTTCTTTCCAGCTTTAGCAGGATTGAAGAAGCTAAAGGAGCTTGATCTTAGTGAAAACCAATTTACAGGAGAGATCCCGACGTCTTTGGGATATCTGATATCTCTGGAAGTCTTGGATTTGAGCAGAAATGATTTAATTGGATCACTTCCTTTGAAGGGTATGATTTTTGTACATTAATTTCAAAATTTCTACAAACTACTTTTTGAGGATAATGTGATATAATTTGTATTATCTTATTATCTTGCACAGGTTTCCAGGAACTTACGAACTTGCAAGAGTTGTACCTTGAATATAATCAATTTAATGGAAATCTTCCTCCAACTCTTGGAAACTCTACATTCCTGCAGTATGTGGATTTCTCTAATAACTTCTTGGAGGGAACCGTATCAAAGCAACTCTTCAGAGGGCTTGTCTCACTTCAATATCTAGACCTTTCCAACAACTCTCTTCATGGAGAGTTTTCACTGCACTCTTTCGCCAACATGTCAAAGCTTGAAGGAATCGTGCTTTCAAACAACGAGGGACTAGAGGTGGATATCAATAGTTGGAGTTCAATTCAACAATTACAATTGCGGATTCTTATGCTGTCAAGTTGTAAGCTGGAAAAGAATGCCATTCGCACCCCTACGTTTCTCTGCTCTCAACATCACCTCGAGGCACTCGATCTCTCCTACAACAATTTACAGGAAACATCCCTACTTGCCTACTTAACAACAATACCAATATGGAATACTTGAACTTAGGAAGTAACGTCTTAACGGGGACAATTCATCTTCCCAGTCATCAAATAGAAAATATGGCTATATTTGATGTCTCCGAGAATCTCTTTAGTGGTTCACTACCTTCTAACATTAGTATGGTTTTTCCTAATCTGGAGGTTCTTAACTTTTCGTCAAACCATCTAATAGGAAACATCCCTCTATCATTTGCTAACATGAGCGGATTGCAGATTTTGGATCTTTCAGACAATTATATCTCAGGGAAAATTCCTAGTCTAAATTTTACAATTTGGCCGTTTGTTTACTTGGGAGGTAACGAGCTCTCTGGAGCACTACCAAGTAATATATTTGGCATAGGTTCTCTAGATGTCCATGACAACGATCTGAGCGGTTCAATCCCAGAGACCCTTTTTGACGCAACCGCCCTTATTCTTAGAGGGAATCATTTCGAAGGCCCAATTCCACAATGGCTATGTAATGCAACAAATCTTAACATATTAGACCTCTCCAACAACAGTCTGTCTGGTTCTTTACCTCTTTGCTTCCCTCCAGGAATATTGCATCTCAATTTGGCTAATAATGCTTTGACAGGAGAAGTTCCAAGTGTTCTTTTTAATCTCTCGAACCTTGTAGCACTAGACATTAGCAAAAATCATCTTTCCGGGCCGATTCCAAAGCAAATAGGAAGCGAGCTTAGTATGCAGATTCTCATTTTGAGGGAAAATTCTTTTAGCGGGCTAGTACCTCTTCAGTTGTGCAACCTGCAAAATTTACATATATTAGACCTATCATACAACCACTTTTCTGGACCAATACCATCTTGCCTTGGTACAATGTCATTCAGATTCATTGATTCACAATACACATTTTCATACGGTATGATTTCGCTCCTGAATTCAAATAATATGATCATAACTATCTCTCCTTCTCCGATAGCAACGGAAATTACTATGGAACTACAAGAGGAAGAGTTTCGGACAAAAGGCAATTTCTATATGTACCGAAGGGATCATTTGATTTCTATGACCTTAATTGATATGTCGGCAAACCGATTGACAGGAAAAATTCCGCCGGAAATTGGAAATCTTAGCGGACTTGTATCACTGAACTTATCCTACAACCGACTTACAGGACCAATCCCTGAAGCCCTGTCAAATTTAAATCAGATTGAGAGCCTTGACATATCCAACAACAAGTTAAGCGGCGGCATTCCTTGGCAATTAGTTCAGTTGAATTTCTTGGAAGCGTTCTCTGTTGCCCAAAACAACTTGTCCGGCTGCATACCAAAATTTCAAGGTCAATTGGCCACTTTTGATAAGGCTGCTTACGAGGGCAATGTTGGCCTACACGGATTTCCACTAGATCAAACGTGTACTTCTGCCTCAAACACAACAACACCACCTGAAGAAGAAGATAAAGAGGTTAGTAGTATCAACGAAGTCATTTTCTATGCAATATCTGCAGTTGCATATGTAGGAGGGTTTTGGTTTACAATATATGTCTTGTTTTGCAATCGCTGGGGACGAAATGTGCGCGTTAGACTCGATAGTTATGTTGATATCTTGTATGGAAAAATTTTGATGATTGTACATAAAATAATTTCTCTGTAGGCAATAGAAACAGAGCAATCCTTGTGTAATAAAATGCAAAACATTTTCATTATATATAGTGATAACTACTCTTGCTTACTGCACCATTGTCAAAACTGTTCAGTATATATACTGCTAACTTGTTTTACTGACTGGAAAAATAGCAAAAGATGTAACTCCTAATACACTGATTTTATAATGGTATAGAATTAGTTTCCTTGGCCTTCTAGATTATGTAACGCTATATAATATAGCAAATTTCTCTATTTGAGTGTTGATTCCTAATGTTTTTTTGGCATACACTATAAAAGACTAGATGTCTTTATAAGGCTAAAATACAAACAATCCCCTTATAAATATCTAGGTTTTTACTTTCCCCTACCACCTTTAAAAAACCTCGATTTTGACTCTTACAATTTAGAATTGTAATACTTAACTCAATATTGTTATAATTTCACCACTATTCAATGCATAAATTTTGTGGTATAATTAAGAGCCTTAATAAGATACCTATTTTATTCTTAACATTGGTTGAAATGTATTAAAAAATTCTCTTTTCTCTCAAATTAAGTAACTTTATGAAATAGATTCTCTAATATTTACTAATTAATTCTTTTTATTTTTTACTCATAGCTAAAATGAATATATTGTACTTTTTTAGTTATATCACATAATTTAGGTACGAAATTATAACGCACTTAGCTGAATTAAGTACTCTAACTTTAAATTTTAAGAGGATAAAAATGAATATTTATAAGAAGTTTTTTGTATTTTAGCCTCTTTATAAATATTTTTTTCAAAAGTCCTATTATATACTTCTTAAAAGAGAAGGTCAACTACTGCAAACCCAATGGATGTACATTGTAAGTTAGGTAATGTTAATTATTATTTTTTTTTTTTGAGAGAGATAGAGAAAGGTAGCAAACTTTTTACTTTGTTTATTTTTTTAAAAAATCTCGAATATTAATCACCAAACTCTTTGCCTTACTTACTATAAAAAACAATATAGTAAAATTTAGTTATTACGATCTGTTGGGTTCTCTATAGAATAAAACTGCATGGTTGACCTACTAACAATATATTCATATGAATAATTAATTCTATGCTTACGAATAGTAGGATTTCAAACTTTCCACAGACTCATCAGTTTAAATTTTAAAAATAATAAAACTATCATGAAAACAACTCTTTTATAGATCATTTTTATTTTAGAAAGATTTTTAAAAAATAATATTTTTAAAAAATAAAATCAAATTTTTTTTAGTTTAAATACTAATCCAGATCAAAATTTGGCGAGAAAGATTTATAATAAATTCAGAAGCGATGATTTTTTTCACCATCTCCTGCCACAAGGGTTAAGAAATTGCCCCTATTTCAAATCTGTTTATTGATTTCATTTTCTTTCTCATTCGGGGTGGCTCAGGGCAGGAGCTTCTAATTTGATACATCGTATCTCTCTTGCACCACTGTTATTCTATTCTGAAAATAGATTTGAAAGGCAATATGTAGAATGATTCTAAAAGCCCTCAAAAACTGCCAATAATATATGTAAAAAATATCTCAAATAAACAATATTTGTACGAAAACTAAGATCAGATGCGAATTAAAACTTTCCATGTAAAAATTCGCAAGAAAAACATAAATTTCAATGGAAACAATTAAACAAAAAATAGAAAACTATAGTGAAGGGGTCATATGCATTCAACCAAGCACACAACAAAACCAGTAAAATTTCAAGTAATCAATAAAAAATAATATTTGAACGAAAACTATAAAACATTTTACAAAACATTTACAACAACAAAACAACTTACATCTAAAAGAATTTGAACAAAAATAATTACTTTATTGCATTTGGACTTCACTCCGCACTGACTAAAACATAGCACCGCTTCTGCTCCGATAACACTCTCCACCCACTTAGAAAATACAAGCAAAAGAAATAAAGAGAGAAAGAGAGAGAGAGAGAATGATAACCTAACTAACTATATCTTTTCCAGGCGATCGTTCCGTCTGTGAAAAAAAAATGACTCCCTTCCAATTTACAAAGAGAGGTGAATGTTGTTTGTGTATAAAGAATGAATACATAAGAATACAAACATCATTCTGCTACCATCCCAAAAACCGAGAAACCCGATCGGAAAGGTTAGCTATTACAAACCCAGCAAATACCTGTAGCACAACAAAGATATATATAGAACATGAGTGAGAAATACTGTTGATATATGCATGCCTTGAAAAGCCGAAAGTCGTAATAAAAAATAAACTAGGGGTCCAATAAAAATGTTGACGCTACTTGTCTGAATAGTACAAGTGAATTCATAAGCACGACATACTAAAGTATCAAATAGATAGAAGAAAGAGGAAAAGGGACGGTAGAAATTTAATAGGCCAACAAATTTAAATTACTTGTCATTCATGGGGAAAGTCACGCATTTGCTAAGAATAACTCGATAAACATATGCATGCTGATTCTAGTTTAGTTAGTTGTAGTTATAATTTATAACTCAAATTATTTTACAAATGAATGTAATTTGGTCATCTACACTAGTTTTAGCCATTTTGGTTTGGCCCTCTAAGCCGTATTTAAAGCAATTCTAGGTAAACAAAGTGTTCTAATTTTAAGCCCTAGTTTCAGATCAGCACTAAATGGATTTCAAATGTTTCGGTTCCCATTTCCAAGTTTTGATTGGAAACTTCGAGCAATGCCTAAAAGGTGTGCTGACAAAGTCACCCTCAAACACTGATTATATATACAGCAATATCTAATAGTAGGAAATGTAAATATAAGTGCTACCTTCCTTGCTAACACAAAATGTGAACAAGTATGCTGGCAAGAAAATTTCTCGCAGGATCGCTTGATTTCAGTTGATTGTATAAGATAGACAATATATAACAGAATAGAACATATATATAAGCATAAATTAATGTAACCCCATGATGAGAAAGAAATAGTATAGAATCACCTGAGCTGAACCTAGAATATATATAGGTTGCTGAATAATGCCGACCGTGAATTAATGACCATGTCAGCAACCATTGCAAGGGGTATAGTGAGGTACATGCCTAAGGTAGCTACCAATGGAGTAGTCACAGAGAGCCCTGCATATATATATATATATGTGAGTTATCCTTTAATTAGATAACATTTTCATGGGAACTCATAAAAGGCCAAAGTTGCTCCACACGTACCGGAAGGGGTCGGAGAGTACACTGCCAAAATAAGCCATAAACTAGCACTACCTCGTCCATTTTAGCAGAATGGGGTACATGTGAACTTGGGTTCGATCCCTAATGCAGTCAAGGGCCACACTGAAAGAGAGACAAAAGAAAATGTTAGATAAGGAGAGTAGGCTCATCAATAATTGCATTTAACCCCCTTATGAGAGAGGAAATTACTAAGCAAACTAGTTTATCAAGATATGACTGAGCAAATTAGAAAATGTGCTTTTTATCTGATCCTTTGGACTCAATTGACAATACTAGCGACTTGCTAATTTCAAAGTAATTTCCCAAAGACAACACAAGATTTAGTTATATTAAGGGTTACCATTTATTAAGGAAACACAAATCCCCTCAAAAAGTATGTCTCAATTTCACGAAATTAAACCTTTTAAAGCAAATGCATGGGCAATGCTTTTGCAAGTGTTCATCGAATTAGAAAATAAGAGTGAAAAAAATTGGAAAATCAAATGAAACTATATAGTCTGGAACCGCTACTACTGTCCCAAAAGTATGAAAAGAGTAAAGAGTCTGGAAGTAGAAGATAGTACAGTAGTGCTAATTGCAACGCTGGTTCTTGCCAGTGCTGTATTTGACAAATACTACAAGGATCCAATATATATCAGACGTATAAGTAGCTAGTACGCTTTAACTCCAACAAAAATTATAAGCAAATTATATATATTTATTAAGTTGATAAATTCTATTGCTTTTTTTTTTTTTTTAAAGCAAAGAAAAATGAATGGAAAAGACAACAGCAAATCCACTATATTCTTTTATTCAGTTTAGTCCCTTTCATGTTGGAGATTTCCAATTTTTAATGAAATTAACCTTATTCTCATTCGGTATAACTCTGCAATGCAATTATGAAACATGCTCTATTTTACACCAAATCCAAAGGTGAATACGTATGCGATGGTGGAGGAGAAATTTTTGAAATCTGACTATATTGAGTTTAGTTATAATTTTCGCAGATACCCAGTCGGATGCCAAATACATACATTCATCTCTCATTATTGAGGTTAGGAGTTAACATCAGTCAGTTTGATTTGGTTTTTATAGTTTTTTAAAATCCGACCGAATCTAATTACAAGTATGACCAAACCAAACAGAGCCGAGCCGAGCCGAGCTAAACAGGAATAACTCAGTTGGCTCGGTTCAAATTATTTGGTTTCGATCAAATATTTTTGTTTAGTTTAAAATGATTTAAACTACTACAAATAACATATAATAATCATTATTATTTTTATATTAAAAATTATTAATTTAAAAATAATAATAAGTAACATTTTCTAAATTTTTGCTTATTATGAATGATTAATACATATTTATTTTAAATTTAAGACTAATGTGCATTAAATTACTAAAAGTTTGATTAATTAGGTATTTCCATATTTTAATTATTATAACCGAGCCAAATCGAATCGCATATAAAATCGAACCGAACCGAATCGAACCGACCAATTTCCGTGATAATTCAATCTGTAAGGCCCAAACTACATATGTATAGATTTAAGCACATTTGACTGGCTTTCCGTTTAGACCCGGTTCCATCTGTTAGTTAATTAGCCAATTATTCGTCAATTATTTACGTATTATTAAAAATTTGAATTAAACGGTCTGTAACTAAATTTTTGGAGTAGTTCCAATAATTCACAAATAATTCGGCAGACGCAAAGTATCCGGTGAAAAATAGGGATAAAATTTTTTGATAAAATTTTTATATTTCTGACTCTCCGTTCGCTCACCCTAAAAAAAAAAGAGAAAAATCTCTTGCTCAAAAAAAAATTCTCTCTCACTATCTACTTTATTTTATAACTCTCTATTTTTATATTTTTAAGATTTATAGCTATTTATACTAGTAGTATAATTCTAGAAATTTTTTTTTAATTTAATAGTCAAATTTTTTATCCTGAATTTTTAATTGATGAACGTATAATTTTCGTATAAATCGCATATCAGAATAATTGACGAATTTATTTTTTAAACTGTATTTTTTAACAAATTTAAAAATTAAAATACTAACTTTATTTATATTATATTCATATCGAATTTTTGTTGAATTCGAATTAACTAACTAAACTATGATCCATGCCTGCATGCCCACTACGATATGCATTGACTGTTGGTGTCCCTCTCCAACGCTCACTAGTTTAGTTGTTGGTCTCAAATCACAATGGAGTCCTTTAAGACTAGAAACTTATTGAGCTCAAATCATCTGCCAAATTTTACTTAAAAAATTTTACTTAAGCCCAATATAATAATATTAGAGTTTTTCTATAACTGATGAGTGACAACCACTCCAAAATTCGCTAATACTGATCATTTGTGGAGCCATGAACTCCAAACATTTGAATAGAAGTCATTAATGATTAGAGTGCATACTCCTTATAATATACCCATTTGAAAATTTTACATATGACTACAAGAAAAGGCGCATATAGAGGCGGTTTTCAGGCAATGGTAGAGGCGGTTTAAACCGCCTCTACAAATCGTAGAGGCGGTTCCCGCAACCGCCTCTAAACCGCCGGCGTAGACGCCGCCTCTACAACGTAGAGGCGGTTTTAGCGACCGCCGGGGGAGCGTAGAGGCGTTATGTAGAGGCGGTTATGACCGTCCCCACATTTTTATTTATTTATTTTTTATTTATAATCAGTTAATAAATGTTAACATATAGAGGCGGTTTAAACCGCCTCTACGGATTAATTTTTGTAGAGGCGGTTTTAAACCGCCTCTACAAAAATTAATCCGTAGAGGCGGTTTAAACCGCCTCTACATTTTAATATAGTAAAGACAATATGTAGAGGCGGTTTAAACCGCCTCTACAAGCCAAACCAGAATAAAATATAATATTAATATATATGAAAAAAAATTACATTTCTCATCAAACAACAAAAAAACATAATTAATACAAGTCTCAACAACAACAGAAAAGATATATCATCAACACTCTAAACATTAACACAAGTCTTAACAATAAATTAACATTCCAATTTTCGATCAAAATATCCAAAACACAATCTCATGCATTCAATGTATATCCAATAGCATATAGCAAAATACTAAATAACAAAAAGTGTAAATAGTTTTAAGAGTAGTCAACATTCGAGTTTTCTACATTACAAAAATTTAAATTGTTCGACGGTTTCCTTCACTTGTAGGTTCATGACTTGCATTCGATGATTGATGATGATTAGGAGAAAATGCATCAATCGGATTGATATTGCCACCCGCACCCTATCCAACAATGTAAAATATATATGTCAATGATATGAAAATACAAAAATATTTAAGTATACTACTAATAATGACTTGTGATCAAATTAATATACCTGAGTATCATTTGAGAGGTAAAATCAATTATGTTGCAATTGCGTAATCTTCTTGATCTCGACGTCATTTCTTAATTCTCCTGCAAATAAAAATAAATTAGTAAAAAAAAATAAAATTATACTAATAAGATGAATAATATAAATCAGGTATGAGAGTGCATATTGATCTAGTTCTACTGTCGCTTGTTGTGGGTCTACCATTTCATCAAGTTCATTCATAGGTATTTCTGCTTCATTAGTTGTCGCACTGTTAAGACCAACAGTATCACGTAAAAGTCCATATACATCATCCAACCTTTCAAAATTTTGGGTGATAGAATTATACTCTTGCACATGTGAAACTTCTTGCATAGGTTGAGAAGTTGAAGTACTATGAACGGTATTAACTGAGGAAGTAAAGGATAAAGGTTCCTCTCCGTGGCAAACCCATCTAGTATATCCTCTTAGAAACCCATCACATATCAAGTGTATTTTGGCATCCTCATAAGTTTGTAATAAACAATTAACACAACGTATGCAAGGGCACAATATCTTTCCACTGTGGGATGCATTACAAAATGCAAATTCAAGAAATTGTGAGACTCCATTTTTATAATCATCACTATTTCTATGTTTTGTCATCCAACTCCTATCCATTATAGAAAAAGTTCTGGAAAACAACAAAAACTTTGTTTACTACCAATGCATAGTACTGAAGCTAATGACTAACTTAGCAATAATAATTAACTTAATAATAAAAAAAATAAAATATTAATACAAATTAGAAATAAAAAATGAGATATGGTATAACTTACCTAATCTTCAAACAGAAGAAATGTAGAAGATGACCTCAACCGCGACAGTCCCACAAATGACTTCTTCTCTCACTTTTCTTTCTAATTAAAAAAAAAAAAATTGTCACGAATCAGTCAAAGATATCCATTCACTATTTCCATCATAAATTTGACATTCTACATGAAAAATATTGAATTCTTTTTTGTGATTAGCACGGATTTACCTCAACAATTGTAATGTCCAAATTACCAAAGCGCGAAGAAGAAGCAAAAATCCAAGAGAGATCTAGTGTGCCAACTTTAATACGCTCACCGTTCATTTTCATATAGAGAGGGAAAATAAAAACTTAGCACTATAAAATAAAAGAAAAAACTAAAAAACTAAAAACTAAAAGGAAAAAGTAAAAAACTAAAAATTCACTGTGTACTTTGTTTTCATTATGCACCTACTTTATTTTGATTAGGCATCAAGTATAGTTTCTAAATCTACTTTTTCTGTTTTCATTATGCACCTACTTTATTTTGATTAGGCATCAAGTATAGTAACAAAACTACTTTTTCTGTTGTTTGACTTCTGATTTACCTAAATTGATCATTAAAGGGAACCAAACTGACTACAGAGTTGATGAAAGCAGAAAAAGGCATCTCATTATGTGATAATGCACCCACCCAAAATTTTTGATCCTTTCTTCTGAGTAACCGAGCGCCACAGAGTCTACAAGAGCTTTGCCCTTAACCTCTTTCCCCCCTGGAATCCATTACAACAACTAGTATTCAGGTATATCATAATCGCAATATGTTTAACTGTTGAAACACCAAATATCCTGCAATTCTCAGGAAAAGCACAAGTAGAATTAAACGTCAAAGCTTGTTTGTTCTCTGCAGAGAAACACTTGCAACCTTTACCTTTTGGCCTACTCACTCTCAGGTTTTATTATACGAGAACTTTTGATAGGAAATTATAGCCACTCCAAATATAAAAAAATGCTAGAATTGGATCCTAAGTTAGTATTAGATATTGATACGGCTTTTCCGTAACTTCAGCGCCATGAATACATAGATGCCTTTAATTTTGTGAAAGGCTATCTCAGAACAAGTGTTAGAGCTTGATATCTATTTTCTAAACACAACGCCATCATAGCATAACAATTAAGGTACTTAATGCTGCAAATTAGTTTCTTACTAGATTGAAAAGAATTTCAGGAACTTCTTCTGCAAAAGCAGATATGGGATCGGAACGCATAACAACACATTTGATTGAATAAACTAATTAACATTCTCAAATTGTCACCAGATGGGTAGAATTGAATAAGAACCAGCAATTTAATATAATTGCCAAGTATACTGAGTAGGTAATAAACAATTCACATTATATAAAGAAGATAAATCGAAATCCACTGATCATGAATAGCCGATCATCAATGTTGTACAAATCCGAGCTGTATGATTCTATTGTACATCACACATCATCAAATCCACGGGGGGTCGCGCGGAGGGGTCGCTGCGGGGGGGTCGCGCGGGGGGCTGCGGGGGGTCGCGCGGGGGGGTCGCGCGGGGGGTCGCGCAGGGGTCCCGCGGGGGGGTCGCGCGGGGGCTGCGGGGGGGTCGAGCGGGGGGGTCGCGCGGGGGGCTGCGGGCGGCTGCAGCGGGGGGGTCGCGCGGAGGGGGCGGGGTGGGCGGCTGCAGCGGGGTGGGTGGGGGGGGGGGGGGGGGGGGGGGAGGAAGGGGGGGACATACCTCCTCTGACGGAAGAGGGGCCACGCCGGCCGGTGATGCCGCTAACGGGAGGGAGAGGGGAGAGTACGTGGGTGGGTGTGGGAGGAGGAGATGGTATTTTGGGGGGAAAAATTTAGGGGAAAAATTAGGGTTTTTTAGTTAAAAAGAAAAAAGGGGAAAAAAAAAATTATATTAGAATTTTTTTTTTTTACATATAGAGGCGGTTGTGCCAAACCGCCTCTAAGACGTCTCTATGGTAGAACATAGAGGCGGTTGAAACAACCGCCTCTACGCAACCGCCTCTACATGCACCTTTTCTTGATAATTCTCTATCCTAAAATGTAAATGATTTTTTTTAAATTTTCAATATTAAAAAATAATAAGATTAGTGTGAAAAATAAGTTAGCTCTTAATTAGATGGCGCCGTTGAAGGATACACATCCCATATTAAGTAGATTTATGTATAGCACAACTCGTGAATCAATTAATGCATTTGGAAAGTACTCTGAGAGTCTCATGCATTGCTTCCTAATTTTGACAATCAAAATCCAATCTGTTCTCTTCTTTTTTTTTTCTTTTCTTTTTTTTTTTACCAAAGGACAAGAAAATCTTGTAGGGATTTACCCACAACAAGATTTTGATTGTTATTAAAATCCAACTATATATATATGATAACAAAATAAATTAAACTTACAGATAATCGCTAAATCCAATATGAGAGATCCGGAAGCGCGCGAGGCACTGTCCTAAGGCGTATTTCCCTCCTTCGTGCGGAATTAATCGAAAACACCGCCCCAAGATACGACCGGAATTCCTCCTCCTACGGACACGAACGCGGAAGAGGTTGACGGAGCTTCTTCAACACCCAAAAAGAAATCGACGGAAAAAAAATTTCTAATAGAAATAAACTTCACTCAAACCCCTTTTTGTTTTTCTCTCTGCAAAAACCTTTTTTTAACTTCCCTTAGCACACCAGCCCATGTTTCAGTCGACATGTATATATATATATCTATATATATATATACACACAGGTGGATAGCCAACGTTAATTAGAACGTTGCCACGTTCTAATTAACGTTGGAGCAAAGAGTGGAACGGTGCGAAGCCGCGGCGCCCGCGAAGCCAAGTGACGCCCGCGCGTACCGGGCGCTACGCGCGGGCGTTGCGCGTTAAAAGGAAATTAAAAATAAAATATAATAAAAATAAAATAAAATAAGAATAAATAAAATTTTGAATTTTAGTCAACAATCCCCCACAAAATTCAAAATTACGAAATAAAATAAATAAATTAATTAATAAATCTTGGGTGTTTATACTATGTAATGGGTAAGGTATCTTTAAGAGACTTGACCTTACTTAGTGTAGATAGTTTCCATCAGAAGGAATCGGAGTGAACCAGGTCTTGAACTACGTTCCTTTGACCCTGATTTCAACTACCACACACACAGTACAGAAATCTCCGTCGCGGGTCTGTGCATTAAAGGCCATGCACAGTATCTTGATTTTTCATAAGAATTTCTATGGACAGCCCATATCTCATAGTCGCGGCCTTGTACGAATATTCTTATATAGGTGGTTTTCTCCAGGGATGTGTGTAGAGTCACATCTCGCGGAAATTACCGCCTTGGATCCCATTAAGAGTTATAAACTCAACCTCAACCACTACACAGAGCACTACTCATCATAGGGATGGAATTGGAACTAAAAGTTCCTCTTAATAAACTGTAGAAAGTGCTCTTTGGCCAACCTGACAGCTTGTTTTTACCACATTGAACCTTCTTCAAGGGATCTCCTATCACAAAGGTTGGGTTCCCACTGCAGGAAGGCTCTTTATGGGCAAAGTCCCATCCCCCTCGATGACTCTAGGACCTTAGTCCTATTCAGGCCTTTCGTCAAGCAATCTGCAAGATTCTGATCAGATCTGATAAAACTTAAAGAAACAACATCATGAGAAGTAAGCCATCTAACAGACTTTTTGTCTCAACTTAATATGTCTACTAGCTTTAGAATTTACCAATTTCTTTTTACAAAAATCAATTGCAGCTCGAGAATCACACCTAATAGAAATAGGTGGAATAGGAGTAGAAATCAATGGAATTGATGATAAAAGGTTCTTGAGCCACTCGGCTTCAAGACAAGTAGTGTCAAGGGCAACCAACTCAGCCTCCATAGTACTTCTGGCTATTATAGTCTGTTTGGTGGATTGCCAAGAAACTGCACTACCACCAAGAATGAAAACATAGCCTGAAGTAGATTTAATATCCAAAGAATCAGAAATCCAATTGGCATCGCTGTATCCCTCAATTACAGCAGGATAGCCAACAAAATTAAGAGCAAAAGAAAGAGTACCTTTAAGATAACGAAATACTCTTTCCAGAGCAATCCAATGAATCATACTAGGACTACTAGTGTATCTACTTAATCTTGATATGGCATAGGCAATGTCGGGTCTAGTTCTATTGGTTAGGTACATCAGAGAACCAATAATCTGGGCAAATCTTTCCTGATTCACAGGATTACTAGTGTTCTTCACAAGTTGAACACTAGGATCAAAAGAAGTAGAGACAGGAGAGCAATCAGAATAACCAAACTTATCAAGAACCATTTGGGTATAGTGAGATTGGGTTAGACAAATGGATTCAGATGATCTAATAATCTTCATCCCTAAAATTACATCTGCTTCACCAAGATCCTTCATCTCAAAATGAGTCGATAAAAAGGATTTAACTTGGTTAATCAGATCAAGATCAGGAGCAAGAATCAGGATGTCATCAACATAAAGGCAAAGAAGGACACAACGATCATCAAATCTCCTGAAATAGAGACAGTTATCATAATCGTTGGTCAAAAATCCATATGAAGCTATAACACTGTCAAATTTCTCATGCCACTATTTAGGTGCTTGTTTTAGTCCGTATAGAGAGCGAACTAATTTACACACCTTATCCTCTTGACCAGGCACAGAAAAACCTTCAGGTTGAGTCATATAGATTTCTTCTTCAGATTACCATGAAGAAAAGCGGTCTTGACATCCATTTGATGAATCAAAAGTTTATGAATGGATGCTAATGCAAGAAGAATTCGGATAGTAGCAATGCGAGCAACGGGCGCATAAGTGTCAAAGTAGTCGACATCAGCTTTTTGTCGAAAACCTTGAGCAACAAGTCGCGCCTTATACTTCTCTACTGATCCGTCAGTCCTAAGTTTCTTTCTAAAGATCCACTTACATCCTAGGGGTTTACAACCAGGAGGTAAATCAGTGAGAATCCAAGTGTTATTACAGATAATTGATTCAATCTCACTTTTTATAGCCTCCTTCCAAAAGGAAGTTTCAGGAGAACTCATTGCTTCTTTATAAGACGAAGGAGTACTTTCAATTAAAAAAGTAAAGAAGTCTTCTCCAAAGTTCTTCTCAAAGCGAGTTGTAGTGCACCGATTTCTGCGAAATAGCAAAACTCGGTAAAAATACCTGTAACGCATTTCAAATATGATTACAAGTGGGTTTGAAGCATTTTGAATCAACACAAAAGCCGTTGAGTCGAAAAGTGAGTTGTGGTTGAGAAACGAAGCCTCAAATTGCAAAATTGGGACTCGTGTTCGCCGAGTTCGCAAAATAGCAAAATTCGGCGAGAGGACTTGTAACGTGTTTTAAACATGATTACAGTCGAGTTCGGTGCGTTTCGGGCTGACGCGAAGGGCATCGGGTCGAAAAGTGACTTGAACCCGAGGACTTAGCCAAATCTGGAAATTCTGAATTTTTAATCGCGAAGCATTTTCGGAGCCCTGTTTCGGAAACTTTGAGTGCCCCAAAATTTTAAAAGAAATCGTGGGGTGTCTCACAAAAGTTTTCTTATTAAAAGGGGCGAAAAACCTAGGTATGTTATTAAGGAAAAATCGGAGAACGAAGCGAAGAAAAATGCTTCGTGAATTCTGAAAACTGCAGTTTTGACAGCGCAAGTTAATCGCGAAGCATTTTCGGAGCCCTGGTTCGAGGGCTTGGAGTGCCCCAAAAATTTAAAAGAAATCGTGGGGTGTCTCACAAAAGTTTTCTTATTAAAAGGGGCGAAAAACCTAGGTATGTTATTAAGGAAAAATCGGAGAACGAAGCGAAGAAAAATGCTTCGTGAATTCTGAAAACTGCAGTTTTGACAGCGCAAGTTAATCGCGAAGCATTTTCGGAGCTCTCTTTCGAGGGCTTAGAATAGTCCAAAAGTTTAAACAAAATCGTGGGAAGTTTAAGAAAAATTTGTAGATTAAAGGGGCGAAGAAAAATTTCGATTTGGATTTCTCAGTTGACGGGAAAACGTGGTGAAAGAGGGCTACCCGAAATTGCTCACTGCAGGAAATTCTGCAGGAAAAGAGGGCAATTTGGGAAAATGGGTTTGATTGGAGGGCATTTTTGTAAAATCCCCTCCCCTCCCAGCTACCCCCCTGCAGAGGCATTAATGCTCTCTCTCTCCCTCATTTTGAAACCACCTACTCTCTCTCTCTCTCTCTCAGCTGGGAAAAAACGAAAGAAAGAAAGGAGAAGGAAAGGAAGAAGAGGAAGAGAAGAAGAAGAAGAAGAAGAAGAAGAAGAGGAAGAGAGAAGGAGAAAGAAGGTACTAAAGGTCTCTCTCTCTCTCTCTCTCTCTCTCTCTCTCTTTCTCTCTCTCTCTCTCATGGCAGGATAAAAAAAAAAAAAGAGGGGGGTTGGGGTTGGCTGCGGCAGCAGCTTGGGCTGCAGCTGCTGCTGCTTCAATGCAGCAGCAGCAGCTGCTCCCTGCTGCTGCCCAGCTGCTGCTGCTGCTTAGCAGCAGCAGCTGGGCAGCATGGCTGCTGCGCAAGGCAGCAGCAAGGCTGCCTTGCGCAGCTGCTAGAGCTGCTGCAGCTGCTGCTGCTACCAGCAGCAGCAGCAGCTGCAGGCTCTGCTGCTTGGGCAGCAGCTTGCTGCTGCTGCCCAGCAGCAGGGTAAGTTTACAAAAAAAAAAAAAGAGAAAAGAAAGAAAGAAAGAGAAGAGGAAAGAGAAAGAAAAGAAAGAAAAGAAAAGAAGAAAAGAAGAAAAGAAGAACGATAGAGAATTCTTCTCTTCTCTTTTCTCCAATGAGGAAAATGCAATTTCTCAAGTTTGCCAAATGCAAAAATTTCAATTTCTCGATTTTGCAAAATGCAAAATTTAGGAATTTGGGGTGGGGGAAATTGCTTAATTTGAGCTCCTCTAAAATTTAGAGAGCATTGGGCTTGCTTCCAATGTGAAATTGCAATTCTTGACTTTCCAAGAAGCAAAATCGACGAATTGGGAGAAAATAGCTCAAATTGAGTTTTTTTCAAAATTTGGAGGGCTTTTTGACCCCGGGTTGAGTTGAGCAGGTTTCTTTTTGGCAACACGCCATAAGATAATTATTTCCCTCCCATTTGTATGAATCGATAAAAAGTTAGCCTTTTGGGGGGGGAAAACGATCAAATAGGAACTTTCCCCTCTTTGTTGTCAAAAGAGGTTAATTTAATCGTCTTATTAAATTTAAAGAATCATGTAAAGGCAATTACTTTATTTTGCCTTCCTTACGATTTAGGGAAGCCTCAAGGACCAAAGGAGCTGGAATTGCTTCCTGCAAGGACCGATAGAACACACCGAGGTGGGGGATTCTATCGAGCGAGGGTGACCTCTCCCCTTATCTTTTGCTTTTCTTAGAAGCATGTTAATAGAGTGGCTAGGATAGTATTTTCATGCTTATGTAGAAGTGGTTGTGGTTTATGGAAATCTTGACTTAGGAGAAAACTTAGATTAGGCTCTAATGTGTGGCATTCACTATAGGACTTCACGAGTGGCATGTTTGTTCGAGTCAAATAAGTGTGTGATGGAATTAGGGCATAATTTAGAGTCATGTCTCTAAAGAAAGCATAGTTTAGTTGAGGTTAGAGTCCAAAGTATTTGAAATCCCTAGAGTTGTCATAGGGAGTTGGGTTAATATACCTACACTTTAACTTCAACTTGAGCATAATGAAAGTCAAGAATTGAGTCTAAGGGACTCATGTATCTTAAGGCATGGACCTAGGGTAAATGCATGAGTATATTAAAAAGACAAGCTAAAAGCTTAATTGCAAAGAAGGAAAAAGGGCTAAGAGGCAATGTGAGCTATAAGCTCGATTGAGATGGAAGCTAAGTGCTAAAGAGTAAAAGAAAGGCAAAGGCTTAAAAGAGCAAAGAGGCTAAATGCAAAGCAATAAAAGAAATAATAAAACGAGCGTACCTACGGGGTGAAACGTGGCCCATGTTGGAGTAGCAGGCAGTGTCCCTCTCCCGGGTAGAGACCCGTTCGGGACGTTTCCCCGTAGGGCGGGGTAACACTTGCGGGTGTTATCGGCAACCTTAGAGGACTTGTCTTATGGCAGCATGTCTGCCGGGCTAGGGCCCGTTGGGCAAGCTTCTCCGAGGGTTTAGCAACTTGAATTGAAACACAAGAAAGTTAATGAAAGTAATTTGGCAAGGGACAGGTTGGTTAGTTTGGCATCCTATAGCGACATAGAGCAATGTCATGGCAAAGGTAAAAGTATTAAGCATGCTAGCTAAGATTTACAGCTTTTATTTACTGTATTTCATTCTCTATTATATTGCTTCCATTAGACTAAGCGGTGCAGGGCATTTTCTCTCGGTGGTTGAACCCACTGGGAACTTGGTTGTAGTTCTCACACCCTTTGGGTGACATCCCCACAGGTCCAGGTACATCGGGCGAGGCACGCGACAAGGGCAAGCGCCCAGCAGAGTAGCGACCTAGCAGTCTAGAGTCGCCAGCACCATTTTGGAGTTTCTTTTTCTTGAGCGAACTTTTGTATGTGAGGAACAATGTAAATTCTAAATGTTTAAGTTTCAAGTGGAAAAGAAAGAAAAAAAAAATATGGATGTATTTTGGTATTGTAGTTCATGCTAAAAGAGAGTTGTAATATTAAACAAAAGTGTATGTCTTCGCTCAAGTATTGTACTTTCAGTTCTTTTAACTACTTGTTGAATGATTGAAAGTTTAAACTTATAGTTCTTTCCTCTGATTGCTTACTCTTCCGCTATATTGAAATGATATTGTTGGATTAAACCGTTCCTTTCGGGTCTTGAAAGGTCATGCCCGATTGGCGGGTCTGTTGGCGCGCCCGAACTGTTCAAATTGACGGTCTCGGGGCGTGACAGATTAGAGTGGTATCAGAGCCTAGGAGATAGACCTAGGTGGTTAGCGAACCTTAGGAAGACCCTAGGGTTTAGGCACGAGAGCGTGTGTGGATCTTTTGGCGAAAGTACATAATTGGGTTACTTGATTCCCAAGAAGGACTTTGGGAATGGATTGAGGGAAAATGGACTTCCACTAGCTAACGTTATGTTGGGCGGCCGACAACGTAACGTTAGGGGTGGGAAGAAGTATTCCTTTTACTTTCGCATGATTGGGTTGACGAAGCCTTTTCTGATCGTTGAATTTTCTGCATTCAATTCCGCGAATGCCTAAGTTGTAAGCGTTGGACTAATGTTTTTGTGGCGTGCAGATAGCTATGCCACCGCGAAGGGAGACACGTCTTACGCGGCTCGAGCCGGGGGAGGGCTCCGGGTCGAGTGATGTTCGCGAACTGAGGGAACAAATGGCCGCGCTTATTGGCGTGGTACAGCAGCAGGCGGAGGCCTCTCAGCGACAGGAGGAGGCTTCCCGCCGACGAGAGGAGGAGACCTCTCGTAGGCTGGAGGAGGCTTCCCGCCAACGGGAGGAGGAGACTTCTCGCAGGCTAGAGGAGGCGCTGCGGCGCCAGGAGGAAGCGTCGAGGCGTCAGGCGGAGCAAATAGAGAGGCTCCAGGACATGTTGGCGCGGCAGATTGAGGCGGCGCAGACGACGCATGAGCGCACAGCCTCGCCCCAGGTGGGGGCAACTACTGAAGGAGTGGCTATGGCGGCCGAGCCTATGGCGGCGCGCCCAGCACCATCTGTCGGGGCTACTAGAGGAGTGCCCCGGCGGGCCGACTCGGAGGTGGGTGATGCCGAGTACGCGGCCCAGAGAGCGGAGCAAAATAGGGCGATGGAGGTCCTCGCCGACTTCCAGAAATTTCATCCTCCTACCTTCAGCGGCGACAAATCCGATCCAATGGTGGTGGAGTCGTGGATTGACTCCATGGAGCGAATGTTCCTAACCCTTCGGGTGCCGATGCGGGACCGTGTTACTGTGGCGGTTCCCCACCTCGACAATGTGGCACACCGTTGGTGGAAAGCAGAATTGGAGAGAAGGGCTGGGATGGCGTTGCCGGAGCCATCGTGGGAAGAATTCAAGGAGCTTTTCTTCGCCACATACTTCCCCGACAGTGCGAAGCAACAAATGGAGGATGACTTCAGAAATCTTCGCCAGGGAAGCCGCTCAGTTCAAGAATACGAGTGCGAGTTCTCTCGCATCGTTAGTTGCTTACCCACCGTGGTGCGCAACGAGTGGGACAAGGCGCGATGTTTCGAGAGGGGCCTTCGACCGGCGATCTACTCAAAGGTCCAACCTTTCAACATCGCAACTTATCGGGAGATTGTGGATAGAGCCCGCTTGGTAGAGAGGGGCGACATGGTGGTGCGCCGAGAGCGCGAAGCTTTTGAGAAAGATAAGGGTAAAGCGAAGGAAAAGAAGCGGCATCAAGGTGGCCCCGGGGGTCAGAGCCAATATCAACGGCCCCCGAAGCAACAACGACAGCAGCACTATCCTCGGGAGCCCCGACAGTTCACGGCCCCCGGGCGATGTGCCATTTGTGGTGGACCGCACCGACCTACTGAGTGTGCGGAGCGCGGGGGAGATGCTACAACTGTGGCCGGCCGGGTCACCTAGCTCGAGAGTGTTGGAGGGGCACGCACCCCGCCCCGGCCACGCCGACGATCCAGGCTGCCCCGAAGCAACACAAGAAGACGGTGCCAGCTCTACCAGCTGCACGCCCCGCCGCTCCTCAGCGACCGCCGAGCGGGCGGGCTTTTGCCGCTCAGGCGAAGGAGGAGGAGCCCGTGGCTGACGATGTCGTGGCAGGTATAATTTTTATTAATGATGTTCGATGTAGGGCTCTATTCGACACAGGTGCATCGCATTCATTCATATGTAGATCCTTTGCCATGAGACATGGGTTGGATATATTACAGTCTACTAGTACTAAAACGGTCCATGTGCCTGATGGTTCTTTAGAGGTATCTGAGAGTTGTCCCGCCTGTCCAGTTCGGGTTGGCGAGTGGATTATGACAGTGGATTTCTTAGTTTTGAGACGGCTAGGAGATTATGATGTAATTTTGGGAATGAATTGGCTCTCCAAGTATTATGCCACTATCGACTGCGAGCGGCGGGTTATCATCTTCCGAGAGCCGGGACAAGAGGAGTATGTATTCAAGGCATGTAGAGGCTCTCTATTTGCCGCTGTGGTCTCGGCTTCGCGGGCCAAGAAGCTTATCGATAAAGGATGTGTGGCTTACTTAGCTACCGTGGTGGAAGGGCACAAGGAGGAACCTAATGTACAAGACATTCCCGTGGCGCGGGAATATCCTGATGTATTTCCTGCGGAGTTGCCGGGCATGCCGAAGGATCGGGAGATTGAGTTCATAATAGACTTGGTTCCCGGGACGGCTCCAGTTTCAAAGGCTCCTTATAGAATGGCCCCGGCGGAGTTAAAGGAGCTTAAGGCTCAATTGCAAGATTTGCTGGAAAAGGGTTTCATTAGACCTAGCGTATCCCCTTGGGGAGCTCCGGTCCTATTTGTGAAGAAAAAGGACGGATCGCTGCGGTTATGTGTGGATTATCGGGAGCTCAACAAATTGACAATCAAGAACCGATATCCATTACCGAGGATCGATGATTTGTTCGACCAATTGCAAGGTTCCCGGGTATTCTCAAAAATTGATCTTCAATCGGGATACCATCAATTAAAGATTAAGCCGGAGGATGTGCACAAAACGGCTTTTAGAACGCGGTATGGACACTATGAATTCACTGTCATGCCATTCGGGTTGACGAATGCCCCGGCGGCATTCATGGACTTAATGAACCGCGTTTTTCAGCCTTTCCTAGACCGATTTGTCGTTGTCTTCATTGACGACATTTTAGTCTACTCTCGAAGTGACGACGAGCACGAGGATCACCTACGACAGGTTCTACAAGTGCTTCGAGAGCGGAGCCTATTCGCGAAGCTGAAGAAATGCGAATTCTGGCTCCGGGAAGTGGCATTCTTAGGACATGTGATTTCTGAGACGGGGGTGTCTGTAGACCCCAAGAAAATTGAAGCAGTGAAAGATTGGCCGCGACCGACAAATGTCACCGAGATTCGAAGCTTTATCGGACTCGCGGGCTATTATAGGCGGTTTGTGGAAGGGTTCTCTAAAATTACCATTCCACTCACCAGCCTTACAAGAAAAGGAGCTAAGTTCATTTGGAGTGATGCCTGTGAGAGAAGCTTCCAATTGCTCAAGGACAAGTTGACGACGGCTCCAATTCTTGCTCTACCCGTTGCGGGAAAAGGGTTCGTGGTTTATAGTGATGCTTCAGGGACTGGGTTGGGGTGTGTACTCATGCAAGATGAGAGGGTTATAGCCTATGCCTCCCGGCAGCTGAAGAGTTATGAAAAGAACTACCCCACTCACGATCTCGAGCTTGCCGCGGTGATTTTTGCACTAAAGATATGGCGGCATTACCTCTACGGGGAACATTGCGAGATTTACACGGATCACAAAAGCCTCAAATATTTGTTCACTCAGAAGGAATTAAACCTGAGGCAGCGCCGATGGCTGGAACTCCTAAAAGATTATGATGTTAGCATCTTGTACCACCCGGGGAAAGCAAATGTGGTGGCCGACGCGCTAAGCAGGAAGTCCGTGGAAAATCTTGCCATGATCATCACCGACCAATACCCGTTGCAATCCGAAATGAGACGGATGGGCTTGGAGGTTGTGGCTTCCGGTGCCCCCGCGAAGCTTATGACGCTCGTTGTGCAACCTACCTTGTTGGAGAGAATTAAAGAAAAGCAAATGGCAGATGAAAAGCTCCAAAAGGTGAGGTCTGATCTAGAAAGCGGGGAGGCAAGGGATTTTACTGTGGATTCTGAGGGAATCCTAAGGTTTCGGGGTCGCGTGTGTGTACCTAATGACGAGGATATTCGTGAAATGATCCTTCAAGAAGCACACCGATCGCCGTATACTATCCACCCCGGCGGCACAAAAATGTATAAGGACCTGAGGGCACAGTTTTGGTGGCCAGGCATGAAGAAAGATGTTGGACACTTCGTGGCTAGATGCTTAGTGTGCCAACAAGTCAAGGCTGAACATAGACTCCCTGCGGGCAAGCTTCAAAATCTGCCGATTCCCGTGTGGAAATGGGAGAACATCGCTATGGATTTTATCGTGGGCTTGCCTCGGTCTCAAGCAGGCCACGACGCTATTTGGATGGTTGTGGATAGGTTAACCAAGGCGGCTCATTTCCTGCCTGTCCACACCACCTGGTCTAGGGATAAATTGGCGCAGTTGTATATTGATGAGATTATGCGCCTTCATGGAGTTCCTGTTTCTATAGTGTCGGATCGGGATCCCCGATTCGTGTCACAATTTTGGAAGAGCTTCCACGAGACTTTGGGAACACGCTTGGATTTCTCTACGGCTTATCATCCTCAGAGCGATGGTCAATCTGAGAGGACCAATCAAATCCTCGAAGATATGCTCAGGGCGTGTGTCCTGGATTATGGCCCAGGGTGGCAGCGATATTTGCCGATGGCGGAGTTCGCCTACAATAACAGCTATCAAGCCAGCATTGGAATGGCACCTTTTGAGGCACTATATGGCAGAAAGTGCAGGTCTCCACTGCATTGGAGTGAGGTCGGCGAGAGATCATCACTGGGTCCTGATGTATTACAGGAAGCCGAGGAAAAAGTGCAAATTGCGCGTCAACGCCTGGTGACAGCGCAAAGTCGGCAAAAGAGCTATGCGGACAAAAGGCGGCGCGACCTAGAGTTTAAGGTCGGTGATCATGTATTTTTGAAGGCGTCGCCCATGAAGGGGTAGTGCGATTTGGGATGCGAGGAAAGTTGAACCCTCGTTTTCTTGGACCTTATGAGGTTTTGGAGCGGATTGGCCCAGTGGCCTATAAAATAGCTTTGCCCCCAGATTTGGCGGGAATTCATGATGTGTTCCATGTGTCACAACTCCGCCAGTATGTCCACGACCCGACGCACATAATCAACTACCCACCACTCGATCTACGGGAGGATATGAGCTACGATGAGTTCCCGTATAAAATTATCGATCGGCGTGATAGGAAGCTCAGGAACCGCTCCATTCCTTATGTGAAAGTGCTTTGGACGAGGCATAGCGAGGAGGAGGCCACGTGGGAGCCTGAGGCTGTGATGCGGGAGCACTATCCTCGCTTGTTCGAGGAATAAATCCCAAGGTACGTGAGTTTTAGTTTCGCGGACGAAACTCCTAAAGGAGGGGAGAATGTAGTGCACCGATTTCTGCGAAATAGCAAAACTCGGTAAAAATACTTGTAACGCATTTCAAATATGATTACAAGTGGGTTTGAAGCATTTTGAATCAACACAAAAGCCGTTGAGTCGAAAAGTGAGTTGTGGTTGAGAAACGAAGCCTCAAATTGCAAAATTGGGACTCGTGTTCGCCGAGTTCGCAAAATAGCAAAATTCGGCGAGAGGACTTGTAACGTGTTTTAAACATGATTACAGTCGAGTTCGGTGCGTTTCGGGCTGACGCGAAGGGCATCGGGTCGAAAAGTGACTTGAACCCGAGGACTTAGCCAAATCTGGAAATTCTGAAATTTTTAATCGCGAAGCATTTTCGGAGCCCTGTTTCGGAAACTTTGAGTGCCCCAAAATTTTAAAAGAAATCGTGGGGTGTCTCACAAAAGTTTTCTTATTAAAAGGGGCGAAAAACCTAGGTATGTTATTAAGGAAAAATCGGAGAACGAAGCGAAGAAAAATGCTTCGTGAATTCTGAAAACTGCAGTTTTGACAGCGCAAGTTAATCGCGAAGCATTTTCGGAGCCCTGGTTCGAGGGCTTGGAGTGCCCCAAAAATTTAAAAGAAATCGTGGGGTGTCTCACAAAAGTTTTCTTATTAAAAGGGGCGAAAAACCTAGGTATGTTATTAAGGAAAAATCGGAGAACGAAGCGAAGAAAAATGCTTCGTGAATTCTGAAAACTGCAGTTTTGACAGCGCAAGTTAATCGCGAAGCATTTTCGGAGCTCTCTTTCGAGGGCTTAGAATAGTCCAAAAGTTTAAACAAAATCGTGGGAAGTTTAAGAAAAATTTGTAGATTAAAGGGGCGAAGAAAAATTTCGATTTGGATTTCTCAGTTGACGGGAAAACGTGGTGAAAGAGGGCTACCCGAAATTGCTCACTGCAGGAAATTCTGCAGGAAAAGAGGGCAATTTGGGAAAATGGGTTTGATTGGAGGGCATTTTTGTAAAATCCCCTCCCCTCCCAGCTACCCCCCTGCAGAGGCATTAATGCTCTCTCTCTCCCTCATTTTGAAACCACCTACTCTCTCTCTCTCTCTCTCAGCTGGGAAAAAACGAAAGAAAGAAAGGAGAAGGAAAGGAAGAAGAGGAAGAGAAGAAGAAGAAGAAGAAGAAGAAGAAGAAGAGGAAGAAGAGAAGGAGAAAGAAGGTACTAAATGTTCTCTCTCTCTCTCTCTCTCTCTCTCTCTCTCTTTCTCTCTCTCTCTCTCATGGCAGGATAAAAAAAAAAAAAAGAGGGGGGGTTGGGGTTGGCTGCGGCAGCAGCTTGGGCTGCAGCTGCTGCTGCTTCAATGCAGCAGCAGCAGCTGCTCCCTGCTGCTGCCCAGCTGCTGCTGCTGCTTAGCAGCAGCAGCTGGGCAGCATGGCTGCTGCGCAAGGCAGCAGCAAGGCTGCCTTGCGCAGCTGCTAGAGCTGCTGCAGCTGCTGCTGCTACCAGCAGCAGCAGCAGCTGCAGGCTCTGCTGCTTGGGCAGCAGCTTGCTGCTGCTGCCCAGCAGCAGGGTAAGTTTACAAAAAAAAAAAGAGAAAAGAAGAAAGAAAGAGAAGAGAGAAAAGAGAAAGAAAAGAAAGAAAAGAAAAAAGAAGAAAAGAAGAAAAGAAGAACGATAGAGAATTCTTCTCTTCTCTTTTCTCCAATGAGGAAAATGCAATTTCTCAAGTTTGCCAAATGCAAAAATTTCAATTTCTCGATTTTGCAAAATGCAAAATTTAGGAATTTGGGGTGGGGGAAATTGCTTAATTTGAGCTCCTCTAAAATTTAGAGAGCATTGGGCTTGCTTCCAATGTGAAATTGCAATTCTTGACTTTCCAAGAAGCAAAATCGACGAATTGGGAGAAAATAGCTCAAATTGAGTTTTTTTCAAAATTTAGAGGGCTTTTTGACCCCGGGTTGAGTTGAGCAGGTTTCTTTTTGGCAACACGCCATAAGATAATTATTTCCCTCCCATATGTATGAATCGATAAAAAGTTAGCCTTTTGGGGGGGGGAAAACGATCAAATAGGAACTTTCCCTCCTTGTTGTCAAAAGAGGTTAATTTTATCGTCTTATTAAATTTAAAGAATCATGTAAAGGCAATTACTTTATTTTGCCTTCCTTACGATTTAGGGAAGCCTCAAGGACCAAAGGAGCTGGAATTGCTTCCTGCAAGGACCGATAGAACACACCGAGGTGGGGGATTCTATCGAGCGAGGGTGACCTCTCCCCTTATCTTTTGCTTTTCTTAGAAGCATGTTAATAGAGTGGCTAGGATAGTATTTTCATGCTTATGTAGAAGTGGTTGTGGTTTATGGAAATGTTGACTTAGGAGAAAACTTAGATTAGGCTCTAATGTGTGGCATTCACTATAGGACTTCACGAGTGGCATGTTTGTTTGAGTCAAATAAGTGTGTGATGGAATTAGGGCATAATTTAGAGTCATGTCTCTAAAGAAAGCATAGTTTAGTTGAGGTTAGAGTCCAAAGTATTTGAAATCCCTAGAGTTGTCATAGGGAGTTGGGTTAATATACCTACACTTTAACTTCAACTTGAGCATAATGAAAGTTAAGAATTGAGTCTAAGGGACTCATGTATCTTAAGGCATGGACCTAGGGTAAATGCATGAGTATATTAAAAAGACAAGCTAAAAGCTTAATTGCAAAGAAAGAAAAAGGGCTAAGAGGCAATGTGAGCTATAAGCTCGATTGAGATGGAAGCTAAGTGCTAAAGAGTAAAAGAAAGGCAAAGGCTTAAAAGAGCAAAGAGGCTAAATGCAAAGCAATAAAAGAAATAATAAAACGAGCGTACCTACGGGGTGAAACGTGGCCCATGTTGGAGTAGCAGGCAGTGTCCCTCTCCCGGGTAGAGACCCGTTCGGGACGTTTCCCCGTAGGGCGGGGTAACACTTGCGGGTGTTATCGGCAACCTTAGAGGACTTGTCTTATGGCAGCATGTCTGCCGGGCTAGGGCCCGTTGGGCAAGCTTCTCCGAGGGTTTAGCAACTTGAATTGAAACACAAGAAAGTTAATGAAAGTAATTTGGCAAGGGACAGGTTGGTTAGTTTGGCATCCTATAGCGACATAGAGCAATGTCATGGCAAAGGTAAAAGTATTAAGCATGCTAGCTAAGATTTACAGCTTTTATTTACTGTATTTCATTCTCTATTATATTGCTTCCATTAGACTAAGCGGTGCAGGGCATTTTCTCTCGGTGGTTGAACCCACTGGGAACTTGGTTGTAGTTCTCACACCCTTTGGGTGACATCCCCACAGGTCCAGGTACATCGGGCGAGGCACGCGACAAGGGCAAGCGCCCAGCAGAGTAGCGACCTAGCAGTCTAGAGTCGCCAGCACCATTTTGGAGTTTCTTTTTCTTGAGCGAACTTTTGTATGTGAGGAACAATGTAAATTCTAAATGTTTAAGTTTCAAGTGGGAAAAGAAAGAAAAAAAAAATATGGATGTATTGGTATTGTAGTTCATGCTAAAAGAGAGTTGTAATATTAAACAAAAGTGTATGTCTTCGCTCAAGTATTGTACTTTCAGTTCTCTTAACTACTTGTTGAATGATTGAAAGTTTAAACTTATAGTTCTTTCCTCTGATTGCTTACTCTTCCGCTATATTGAAATGATATTGTTGGATTAAACCGTTCCTTTCGGGTCTTGAAAGGTCATGCCCGATTGGCGGGTCTGTTGGCGCGCCCGAACTGTTCAAATTGACGGTCTCGGGGCGTGACACGAGTTCTCTTACTTCTCCTTAATTCAGGAATAGGATCAGGTTCTACAGGATCTAAACTATAATGCAAATCAGATGCTGGTATAGAAGCATGATCAAAAGTAGACTGATAATCAGAGGTAGATCTAGAGATGCGAGTTTTGAAAGGAAAAATATTTTCAAAGAAAGTTGCATCTCTAGATTCAATCAAAGTGTCATTGGAAATTTCAGAAATCTCAGAATTGATCACAAGAAATCTATAGGTATTACTATCTAAGGAATATCCAATAAAGATAGCATCTATAGTTTTAGGTCCAATCTTCTTTCTTTTGGGTTCAGGAATAGATACCTTAGCCAAGCACCCCCACACTCGGAAGTAACTCAACCTAGGTGCTCTTCCTTTCCAAAATTCATAAGGTGTCTGGGTTCTATCCTTAGAGGGAATCCTATTGAGGATGTAACAAGCTGATAAAAGAGCCTCCCCCCACAAGTTCTGAGGTACACCAGAGCTTAAAATCATGGCATTAACCATGTCCAATAGGGTTCGGTTCTTTCTTTCAGCTACACCATTAGATTGAGGTGAGTAAGGAGCAGTTACTTCATGAATTATTCCATGTTCCTCGCAGAATAGGTTTAATTCATTTGAAGTATACTCGCCTCCTCTATCAGACCTTAGAATTTTAATCCTCTTATCCAAATGGTTTTCAGCCTCAGCTTTAAAGACTTTAAACTTATAGAGGACTTCATCTTTGGTCTTCAAGAGATAGGTGTAACAAAACTTGGAGTAGTCGTCTATAAAAGTCACAAAGTAGCGACTGCCTCCACGGGTAGGTACTCTATTAGAATCACAGACATCACTATGAATAAGTTCAAGAATCTGGGTATCCCTATAAGGAACAGATTTAAAAGGTTTTCTAGGCTGCTTAGCTTGGGTACAAATCTCACATTTAGATTTGGAATCAATCTTGAATTTTGGTAAGAGATTAAGATTGGTCAATTTCAGAATAGATTTAAGGTTCACATGCCCTAATCTGCCATGCCATACATCACAAGATTCAGTATTTAACACAGTAGAAGAAGAAGTAGACACTGAATGTGAAAAAATTTTATTATCAACAAAAGAAATTACATTCAGTTTGAATAAACCGTCAGATACAAAACCTTTTCCAATGAACATTTCCCCCTTAGAAATTACAACTTTATTAGATTCAAGTACAATCTTATAACCTAATTGCACTAATAAAGATCC
The DNA here is from genome assembly GCA_029168755.2 of Tillandsia fasciculata. Taxonomy (NCBI): domain Eukaryota; kingdom Viridiplantae; phylum Streptophyta; class Magnoliopsida; order Poales; family Bromeliaceae; genus Tillandsia; species Tillandsia fasciculata. The sequence goes on along the minus strand of CM054943.1, from coordinate 9,156,198 downwards.
ACTAATCAGGTTCCGTTGGATCTCGGGAACATGCTGCACATTGTGAAGGATCAGAGTCTTTCCAGAAGTTAACTTCAGTTTGACTGTTCCGATCCCCAGCACATTGACAGCTTTTCCGTCTCCAACAGTCACACATCCTCCACCTGAGTCCTGATAGGAGGAGAATAGGGACCTATTAGTACAAACATGGACGTTGGCTCCTGAATCTAACCACCAATCTAAATCATGATAGGTGAGGTTAACATTAGGTATAAAGGAGACTGACCTAAAAGTGGAGTTTGAAGGTTCACCCTCAACCATGTTGACTTGAGGTTTAGGATAATTGTTCTGATTAGTTTGGCCCTTCTTGTAGACAACCTTCTCTTTTTTCCGATAGAAACATTTTGAAGCAAAATGATTGTCCCGGCCACAAACGTAACAAAATCCATCTTTCTTCTTATTCCCATTAGATTGGTAGGTGTAGGGTTTATGGGTACGGTTTGGGTTTCGGTTGGGTTCTTACCCTTAAAGCCTTTACCCTTAGGCTTAAAATTTTTACCTTTGGGTTTAGACTCATGGCTTTGATTCGAAATCTCGGTCAAGTTTAAGTTTGATCTGTTGTCGGTTGGTTTAACCTCTCTAAGTCGATATTGGTCTTCTATTCTAATAGCTTGAATTACAGATCTAAGTTGAAGAGTTCCCTGAGTTCTTCTAAGTTCATGGGCAAATCTTGAACAGGAAGGGGGTAATTTGTCCAATAGGCAGGTAGCTTGATAGGTGTCATCTAAAGTTGATCCATTTCTATTAATCTCTTGGACAAAATTTTGAAATTGGTGAATTTGATCGTTTATAGGAATGTTCTCTACCATTCTAAAATTGTTAAAATCAGTAATGGTGAATCTAGCAGCGCCTTCATTATCTCTAATGTAAGCATCTTCTTGAGCACACCATAAATCTTTGGCAGTTAAATATTTCCTATATGTTTCATAAAGTTCATCTGAAAGGCAACTTAGTATTCTAAATCTACAGTGAAATTCAATTTCCTCGGGGGATCTGTCAGATGCAGGTTCAGTAACTGAGGTAGTAGATTTAGAAGAATCAACAGAAGGAGTAGAAGAAATTTTAGAAGTAGGAAAGGGAGGTGTTTTGCCAATTGCAGTTATTAGGCCTAAGGTAATTAACCAAGCCTCTAACTGTTCTTGCCACCTTAAAAATCCTACCCCTCTAAATTTTTCTGGCTTAAGGCTAGAAGAATTATCATAAGCCATTTTGGACAATCTAATTGAGGGAATAAGAAAATTCAAAATGATAAAAATGAGCTGCAAAAAAGGTTCAAAAAACCTTTTTAGACAAACAAACATGTTGTTTAAGGTTTCTACCCTAGTCATCCAAAAAATTTTAGGGTTTAAGTATTCACAATTAGTTTATTATGAAAGTTCGTTCAGCAGCAAACAGATGGCCCAAACAATTTAAATTTAAATTTGATTTAAATTATTTTCGGATTTAAATGCAATCAAACAAAATATGTAAACTGCAGTAAATCAAATAAAATTAAACTAAAATATATAAAATAGGTTTTGAGCTTATAGGTTAAGTGTCTTTGCCACAAGACTAAGGTTGCAGGTTCAATTGGCACTTAAGATAATTTTAAAAAATTATTGTAATTATATATAAATATGCCCTTTTTTTTTCTTTCAAGTTAATAACAATATTTTTTTTTTCTTCTCTTTTCCGTAACTAAAATTTTTTTTATATATTTACTGTAGCTTTTTTTTTTTTTTTTTTTTTTTTTCGAAACAGTAAATAAATTTTCAATTAATTTAAAAAAATATTTAAAAAAAAACAAGATTTTACGTACAAGATAGATATGCGACTTGATTTTTTTTTTTTTTTTTTTTTAAATAACGTATTCGGGGAAGAAAAAAAATAGTAAATTGCAAATAAAATTATATGCGAATATAATTTAAAAATGCTAATCCCAATTTATTTAAATTTTGATGACAAACATACAATCAAGTTGACAAACAGATTATATGCAAAATATATTTCTTAACGGATTAGCACCGTCAGATTTTAATCACAATCAAAAGGAAGTATGCCTTAGACTGTTGGGATTTACCCACAACAAGATTTTGATTGTTATTAAAATCCAACTATATATATATGATAACAAAATAAATTAAACTTACAGATAATCGCTAAATCCAAATATGAGAGATCCGGAAGCGCGCGAGGCACTGTCCTAAGGCGTATTTCCCTCCTTCGTGCGGAATTAATCGAAAACACCGCCCCAAGATACGACCGGAATTCCTCCTCCTACGGACACGAACGCGGAAGAGGTTGACGGAGCTTCTTCAACACCCAAAAAGAAATCGACGGAAAAAAAATTTCTAATAGAAATAAACTTCACTCAAACCCCTTTTTGTTTTTCTCTCTGCAAAAACCTTTTTTTAACTTCCCTTAGCACACCAGCCCCTGTTTCAGTCGACATGTATATATATATATCTATATATATATATACACACAGGTGGATAGCCAACGTTAATTAGAACGTTGCCACGTTCTAATTAACGTTGGAGCAAAGAGTGGAACGGTGCGAAGCCGCGGCGCCCGCGAAGCCAAGTGACGCCCGCGCGTACCGGGCGCTACGCGCGGGCGTTGCGCGTTAAAAGAAAATTAAAAATAAAATATAATAAAAATAAAATAAAATAAGAATAAATAAAATTTTGAATTTTAGTCAACAAATCTGTAGGTTACATTAATAATGAGCTTCAATACAAGTTTGAGGAAAATATTGAAATATAAATCCCCACAACAAAAGGGGAAAAAATAAAACGAAAACTCCAGAAAAATTAAATAAGGGAAAGATAGTGGAGAAGAAACTGAAAAGATAATCAATTTTAAACAAAATCCTTTCTTGTCACGTCCCAGAATTTGAAAATGGGTAAATTTTTTTTTTTTTTTTCAGAGTTCTTCCTTTATCTTGGAACGCGATAAATCACCACGTGCATAGGAGACCTTTTGTTCACTGGGACAGAGTCTCTCCTATACACGTACGGCTAAGTGGCTAAATCTATCTACTATAAACATACTGAAACCAAAATTTCCACAATAACCAACTAGTGATAGAGTTATTATAATATTTACTCAATTGCTTATTAGATAGCAAATAGGAATGAGTCTAAAGCAGGAAATAAAAAACTGATCAGCAACTATCATGGGGACGTACAGCTCTATCGTAGCTGGCTCATTGAACCGTTCCGACATTCCACTACCTGAAGGACCTGAAAAATGATCATCCAGGGGTGTGAGATACAATATAAATGTATCCCAGTAGGCACGACGAGTCAAGAAATAGCAAATCGTACCTACTGGCATACTAAATTAGCGAATAGTAGAAATCAATAGGTAGAAACTGATATAAAAGGGAAATGATTGCAGGTAATCAAATCATAGTGCTAAGCATATATGGGTATAAGAATAAGAGCTAAGCATGTTGATATACAATAAGGTAACTATGCATCAATAGTAGAAACCGAGTACCCAATCGATGCCACTATTGGTCGCGAAGACCTCAGGCAAAACGCCGAACCTGGCACTAACCTGGCTGACATAACCCCGGCACCATCGGGTGCTAACCTGGGGGCTCACGGGTCATCCAATGGACCACTCTACCGGTAAAGAACACTGTGACGGTGGCCAAACCATCAGGGTATGTGAAGTACAGCGGTGTGCGGCGATCATAATGCTGATGCTCAAGCTCGTGGTCCGTGGCGATCATAATGCTGATGCTCAAAATCGTGGTCTAAAGTCCGGGTAATCGACAACAAGCCGGAATCCCAACAGGGATGCCATGTCTGTATATTAATCATATCTCATGCAGTATGGAGTACAAGGAACAGGTATATCTGAATAAAAGCAATCTACGTAATGTCCAAGCAGGCATGATATATGTCCAAGTATAAACTACTGTACTATCATCTAGCTAATGACCAATCAGGCATAATAATGTCCAAATGTAAGCAGGAAGTAAGCAATCGAAAGGAATAAACTCAAACTGAAATCAGGGCTAGCAAGAATAACAGGGGTCCGACCAAGACGGTACCCCAGAAGGCCGAGTTGATAAAACCTGGATCGAAGATAAACCCACCTCAGTGTAGGCAATCCCGATGCTGCTGAACTACTGGGGTGCTGGCGCCGAACTGCTGGGCCCTGGACAATAAACTCTAATCAGCAAACGACTCACTCATACCCATCCCAACAAAAGTCAACGGAACCTAAACGAAGGGTTCAGGGATCATGTGTATACTATTTTTATCCACCCATCATTTTACAATTACAAAAAGACCCCCAGACCCTTACAAAAGTGCATAAATACTTCCAATTTAACCCTAAATAGGCTTTTATATCTACTCCAAGGACTTCTAAACTGAAGTAATAGCATCAAGAGTTGGATTTCACTATTTTACATGTCGTGCTAGCTGTCCGAGAGTAGTTTGAGCCTTGCAAACAGCAAAATGCCTAAGCCTATCAAGCATTAAAGCACTAGTTTTCTACTCCCACAACAACAACCCATATTTGGGTGAGATAGGGTGAGCATCATGCTTAAAATGGTCAGGAGAGTCGAGGGCTCACCTTAGTCGGGTTGCGGAGCTTCTGGTGGAGTCGCCGGAGCAAGGTGGGGGAGGCACACCCTTGATGTAGAGCTCGAGCTGGCCAAGCATGATCAAAACCAGCGTCAGGCTTCCACCAACAGCAACCACCAGTTAGGTTTAGCTCCTAGACACAGCAGGACCTCCACCCGATGAGGCCACGACGCTCCGACATGGTGGGTGGCCGGAAAAGGTGAAATCTAGAGCTTCAACACCACAACAATGGCAGATTGTGACTCGACCCATATGGGTCACGTGCAACACGTCCAAACGACTAGTCTTGACCTAAGAGTACTCACCAGGGGTTGTGTCACGCCCCGGGTGTAAACCAGAATCCGGGCCCGTCTACAGATCCGCCGTGCACACGGAATTTTCCGCATACATGAAGCGCTGGTAACCTGCTCAGATAATATAAACAATAAAAGAGCATAATACAGAGCTGAAATAGAAAAACCACATAGTATCTCAGACTGGAACTCAGAGTAAAGCTGTAATAAATACAATAATCTCCCAGCTCACCAGAATAGTACAACCAGCTGGTAAAAGTCAGACCCAAAATAAAAGAAAAATACCACAGTCTGAGTGAAGGGTACAACATTTGTCTAATAACAACTCTCAGTCTCGCAGGAGATCTATCTACTCAGCGATCCCCTTACCTCAATCAGCTGCCGATGGCCTAGCAGCTCCCGCAGACGACTATGCAAAACAACGGGAAAGAGACAAAAAATAATGATGGGGGTGAGAACTACTAGATAAACCAGTAGCCTCCCCTAGTGGGTAAAACCTCAACTCTGACGGACCCACTAGGACTACTAGAGGCGAAGGGAAAAGGTGAAGTGGTAAGGTAAATATGATACTGAAATAAAACAGCTACCACTACTATGCCTCTCAATGCTTTGCCAAAGGTAACAGTATGAATGCAACTATGAACCCAATCAATGGACCAGTAATCACTGGCACTGCCTGCTCATCTGTCTCAAGTATCTGCTGACTAATCGGTACTCACTGACCGATGCTCACTGTCTGGCACTCACTGGCCAACAGGTCTGGCACTCACTGGCCAATATATCAATCGCCTACTCCGGAGTGGCACTCGAGGGGAGCAACCCACACGAGTAAAGTAACCAATGTCTCACAAGTATCACAATATAGCAGGACTGGATCACGACTATGATCAAAGTGGGAAACTCCATCCACTACAGTAAACCCAATCCCCAGCAGATGCAAAACCAGACTCAACCCCAATCTGATGCAAGGATAAACATCCGGTCAACCGCTTACTGTCCGCGGTCACCGCAATACCCCACAAGTCCACAATCTAGTACAATCTTGACTACACTATCCCAAACCCCTGCTCATACTCGAGCAACAAGCATCTGAATGCAAAGGAGAGCAATAAAACATGTCAAGTCCCAATCTGATAGCGTAGCAATAAATAGTGTCTAACTAGATGTCCAAGCAAGCATGCAATTGCACTATTTAAAAGCTGTAGAAAGGTGTCAAATATTTATTTTAAAAAGATTGATTTACTGTACTGATATAAAAATTATTTGCATGCGAGATTATAGCCTTTGTCCCAACCACAGTGTCCCAAAATAAGTTATCTGTGGGGTCATATGTATGGTTCCCATCAATTGTCACATTTAATTTTTAGGGAAGTTCGTCCCAACCACAGTGTCCCAAAATAAGCTGTCTGTGGGGTCATATGTATGGTTCTCATCAATTGTCACATTTAATTTTAGGGGAGTTCGTCCCAACCACAGTGTCCCAAAATAATCTGTCTGTGGGGTCATATGTATGGTTCTCATCAATTGTCACATTTAATTTTAGGGGAGTTCTAATAATCCCAGTGAGCACGTCAAAAATGAGGCAAGCAACAACCGCCCACCTCGAAAAGCGTGCACTACACCCAGATAGTCTCTTGGCTGTCCACAATCCCCTAAAACTGTTGTTTGCCGAAAAACGGTGCCCTACAGCAACACACATTGCACAAGGTGTAAATATGCTATTCGTAAAAACACAGCTTTTACTATTTTTCCAAACTGCACGGAAAACGAGGCATTTCACCTTTGTGCTGAGCTCCAAAAATCCTAGAAAATTCACGGTTGCGTTCCTCGCGAAGAGTAGGCCCAAAACTACTATTTATACGCCTTGATCCGATGCTTCTACGCCAAGATAAATATCGGAGAAGTCGATGCTGTCCAAAACACACCACAGTAAAAAGGAGGGTCAAAGAGGCCTCGGGAATCATGCCAAAAGTATGAAAAGGAGTGAAGTGATCAACACGAAAATCGAAGCCTTACCTCTTAGGAACGCGCTGCCGCAAAAATCGTTCAAAAATTCCTCCTGGTTAGAGCACAGGAATTTTCCGACGGAACTGCGACGGAAATGGGCCGAAAAAGGGGAAACGTCGAAGTACGCCGCGTCGCAGATAACTCGCTATCGGTAAGTCCGAAAATTCTGAAATTTCTAGGGGAGAGAGAGGACAGAGAGAGGAACAAATTTCGTAGAGGCCACTTGCTCAGATTCTCTCTCTACAATTCGCAATTGGCCGAGAGAGAAGGATGGGGTTTAAATAATGGGCCAAGGAATCTTCGGGCTCCACACCAGATCCGGGCCCAAACAGGAAACACCAAAACTACCCAACCAGGACGCGCCACGTGTCCAGAAAACAGGAAACATCCATGCAAGGCCGCTCATAAGTCGCCACGTGTCCCCGGGAAGCATGTGCCCGGTCCCCCGCTCCGGGTTTTCCGGAAAATGTCGGCCAATCGGAGTGTGCCACGTGTCACCACCCCAGCCGCCTTCTAGAAGCCGTCCAACCAATCAGAGGACGCCACGTGGCAATCCCCTGTTTCCGTGCATCCGGTGCACGCCATGCCGGTGGACCGACCAGCCTGCGCGCCTGCCCACGCTGCCCGCGCCACGCTCCTCTGCGCTCTGCCGCGCTCCGCCGCTGCGCCGCCGCCCGCCGGTCGCCGCCGCCCGCCGGAACAGTAATTCCGGCCGGCCGGAGTTACTGTTCCGGTGAACAGTACTTTTGCGCCGAAAAATAAAGTAAATATACCATTTTGATCGTTTTCGCGCGCTGAGTCCAAATCCGCCGTCCGTTTTGCCAAATTCTCATCCGAAATTTTGCCGAAAGCCCCCGAAAAGCCCACTTGATCTGATTTTCGCGCCGGATCCATTTCTGAGATCCGAATTCGACTCTACAAGTTCTGTTACACCGTATAAGCTTCCTACAGTCACTGTTTAATATTGCAACAGTTCCTGCGGAGGTCCGGATCATCACATCCTCCCCCACTAAAAAGAGTTTCGTCCTCGAAACAAGACTAAACCAAACAACAATCCTCAGTCCGATGTCTCAAATAAGTAGGGGTGGGTATCCCTCATCTCTGACTCGAGCTCCCACGTAGCCTCGCGCTCGTCATGATTGCTCCATTGGATTTTCACGTAGGGAATGGCCCGACTGCGCAATTCTCTCACCTCTCGATCCAGAATTTGCAGTGGGCACTCCTCGTACCTCAAATCCTCGCGATCTCAAGCGGTGTGAAGTCGATGATGTGTGATGGGTCGAAGACATATCTCCTCAAAGTAGAAACGTGAAATACATTGTGGACACCAGCAAGCCTCGGAGGAAGTGCAAGTCGGTAGGCAACTGGCCCGATACGCTCCAATACCTCAAAGGGTCCAATATATCGGGGGCTAAGTTTCCCACGAATGCCGAACCTCCTGATTCCTTTGGACGGCGAGACTTTCAGGAATACATGATCACCAACCTGAAACTCTAAGTCTCGTCGCCGAACATCGGCATAACTCCTCTGTTGGCTTTGGGCGGTCTGAAGATGCTGTCGAATCACTCGGACCTTCTCCTCTGCCTCTAACAATACATCTGGTCCCAAGGTCCGCCTCTCGCCCACGTCACTCCAATAAAGGGGTGACCGACACTTGCGTCCATACAACGCTTCAAACGGAGCCATCTGAATGCTCGCTTGAAAGCTATTGTTGTACGCGAACTCAGCCAAAGATAAGTGTCGAATCCACCCTCCGCCGAAATCCAAGACGCAAGCCCTAAGCATGTCCTCCAGAATCTGTATAGTCCGCTCTGACTGCCCATCAGTCTGCGGATGAAAAGCTGTACTGAACCTGAGCTGAGTCCCCAAGGCTGTCTGCAAGCTCCTCCAGAAATGCGAAACAAACCTCGGGTCTCTATCTGATACTATGGAGGCTGGTACTCCATGTAATCTCACTATCTCATCTAGATATAACTGGGCTAGTCGCTCGAGTGGCCAAGTAGTCTGCATAGGCAGAAAGTGCGCTGACTTGGTAAGTCGATCTACAACTACCCAGATAGCATCGACTCCTCCCTGTGCCCTCGGCAGCCCGACCACGAAATCCATCGTAATGTGGTTCCATTTCCACTCGGGAATTGGGAGACTTTGTAACTTGCCGGCTGGCACTCGATGCTCAGCCTTCACCTGCTGACAAGTTAAACACTGAGCCACAAATCTCCCGATATCCCTTTCATGCCATTCCACCAGAAGTGTGCCTTGAGGTCCTTATACATCTTAGTCCCACCAGGATGTAGGGTATAAGGTGTATAATGGGCCTCTCGCAATATCTGCTCTCTGATCTCCGCATCCGCTAGCACACATGCTCGGTTCCTGTACCTCAGTACTCCCGAAGCATCCACTGTAAAGTCCCCTGACTGATCACTCGGAATCTGATCTCTAATCCTGGTCAAGTGGGGGTCCTCACTCTATTTCTCCCTGATCCTTTCCAGCAGAGTGGGCTGCACGACTAAAGACGTCAGTCTAGCAGAGACCCCAGGGGACACAACCTCTATCTCGAGCCGTCTCATCTCCTCTAATAGCGGTGCCTGGTCTGTGATCAACATAGACAAACTTTGCACCGCCCTCCTACTCAAGGCATCAGCAACTACATTGGCCTTGCCCGGATGGTATAGGATGTCTACATCATAATCCTTTAGTAGCTCTAACCATCTACGTTGCCTCAAATTCAGCTCCTTCTGTGTGAACGGGTACTTTAGGCTCTTGTGGTCGGTGTAGATCTCACAGTGCTCCCCATACAGGTAATGGCGCCAAAGCTTTAGTGCAAACACCACGGCGGCAAGTTCCAAGTCATCGGTAGGGTAATTCTTCTCATAATCCTTGAGTTGTCTTGATGCATATGCAATTACCCTTCCTTCCTGCATCAACACACAACCAAGTCCACTGTGTGATGCGTCACTGTAGATCACATATCCTTTCCCCATAACAGGGAGGGAAAGGATAGGAGTGGTCATTAATCTATTCTTCAGCTCCTCGAAGCTTTTCTGGCAGTCCTCACTCCAGATAAACTTCACTCCTTTACGCGTCAAGCGAGTGAGGGGTGTGGAGAGCTTCGCAAAGCCCACCACAAACCGACGGTAATACCCAGCTAAACCCATAAAACTACGCACCTCAGAAACGGTCGTCGGTCGGGGCCAATCCCGGACCGCCTCAATCTTCGCCGGGTCCACCGCCACACCTGAGGCGAAAATCACATGGCCCAAGAAGACTACCTCCCAAAGCCAAAACTCTCACTTCGCCAGCTTGGCAAACAACTTCTTCTCTCGCAGAAGTTGCAGCACAATCCTTAAGTGCTCCTCATGCTCAGCATCACTCCGGGAGTAAATCAAGATATCATCAATGAACACTACCACGAATCGGTCTAAGTACGGTCGGAAGATCCGGTTCATTAAATCCATGAATGCGGCAGGGGCATTAGTTAGTCCAAAAGGCATAACTGTAAACTCATAATGCCCATACCGTGACCTGAATGCCGTCTTCGGAATATCCTCGGCCTTCACCTTCAATTGGTGGTACCCGGATTGCAGATCTATCTTAGAAAAGACACAAGACCCTTGCAGCTGATCAAAAAGATCATCGATGCGCGGCAAAGGGTACTTGTTCTTGATGGTCACTTTATTCAATTCCCTATAATCCACACACAGTCGAAGTGACCCATCCTTCTTCTTCACGAATAGCACCGGCGCTCCCCAAGGCGACACACTCGGCCTAATAAAGCCCTTGTCCATCAAATCCTGGAGTTGCGCCTTAAGCTCTCGCAGCTCAGCCGGTGCCATCCGGTAAGGAGCCTTAGAGATTGGCGCAGTTCCTGGAACTACGTCAATCACGAACTCAATCTCCCTATCTGGCGGCATGCTAGTCAGCTCAGGTGGAAAAACATCCGGAAACTCGCGGGCAATAGGGATATCCCCGAGTCCCGGCGCCGCCGTAGGCCCCTCAACAACATTAGCCAAAAAGGCTACACATCCTCGATGGATCATCTACCTCGCTCGGGAAGTCGAAACCATAGAGGCAAAGAAAGCACTCTGACATCCCCGGTACACCAACATCTCCTGGCCTGGCACTCTAAAAGTGACAGTCCTAGCGTCACAGTCAATAGTCGCGAAATACCGAGCCAGCCAGTCCATCCCGAGAATCACATCAAAGTCCCTCAGCTGTCTCAAGACCAACAGGTCTGCTGGCATAATCCAGGACTCGATCTGCATTGGGCAGGACCAACAGCACTCCTCCACGTGCAAGGTGTGATCGGGAATCTGAACCTCTCGTGCACGTGGTAAAAGTCCTACCTCTAGCCCATGTAATGATGCAAATGATCTACTAATAAAAGAATGCGATGCTCCAGTATCAAATAAAGTACAAGTCCTAATGCCAGAAAGTAAGGTGATACCTGCCACCACATGATCTGCTGCCGAAGAGTCCTCTACCTGCGCAGCATACACTCGCCCACTCTGAGCTGGAGGGCGATAACGTAGGATGGGAAGAAGATGGCCTGCTCGCTGGAGCATATGGCCGCTGAGCCGTCGACCGCTGCTGCGATGAAGATGGAGCAGATGCTAAAGAAGGAGCGGCAGAGGTCGAAAAGGGGCACGAAGCTCGAACGTGCCCGGGTTGTCCACATCCGTAGCAACGACCCCACCGCTGGTCGCAGGTGCTGGGGGAATGTTGACCTCCACAAAAAATACAACTGCCGGGGGCCCGGGGCTGTCGGGACTGCTGTTGCTGTTGAGACTGCCGCTGTCGCTGCGACCCACGCTGCGACGACTGTGATCTCCGCTGCTGCTGCCGATGCTGGGGCTTCTGGGATCCACCAGACCCTCGCCGCTCAGACCGTCCTTGGCCGGGAAACTGTGGCTGAGACGGTCGTGGCGGCCTCCACGAACTAGCCTGTCCCCCAACCTCCGGTGCCGGTCGCTTCGCCCCCGGGACCACTACGGAAGCTGGAGCTACCTCCTCCATCACTACCTCTCTGCACTCGACATAGAGTGCCTGCTCCATCGAGGCCTCCAAGGTCTGCAATCTACGCGAGCGAACCAGTTGAAAAAGGTCCCGGCGCAACCCTCGCTCGAACATGTAAATCCGGTGCGCCTCATCCCTGGCCACGTTCGGTACACACGCCAACGACTGATTGAAATTCGCAATATACTCGTGCACGGGCCGATCTCCCTGGCGAAGGTTTCTCAACTGCTCCTCCAACCTCTGCCGGACGCTTTTCGGGAAGAAAGCCCCAAGAAGGAGATTGCGGAACTCCGCCCAGGTCAGGAGCTGAGCCCCAGGTGGACCAGCCGGTCGAACACGCCGCCACCAAGCCTCGGCGTTGCGCTCCAAAAAGTTCGTCGCCAATAACACCTGGTATCGCTCCTCGATGAAGAGTTTCTCAAAACGTCGCTCCATCGCCGTGATCCACGACTCTCCCTCCCACGGCTCTGTACTCTGCCCCGAGAAATGGGGTGGTTCAAACTGGCGGAACCTCATTAACAAGTCAACCATCTCCCGCTGCTCTGCCGGGGTCAGAGGTCCCGTCAACCCAGACGGCTGTCTACCAGTACCCCGAATAACAGGGGATGCCGGGGTCACTGGTACAACTGGGGGAATCATAGCAGGGGAAGAAGGTACGGGAGAACTCTCCGGGGGTGCTACAACAGGCTGCGCCCTCTGCTCTAACATCTGCGTCAGCCGACCCATAGCCTCCTCTTGACGCCGAACCACCTCTGACATCTGGGCCATCTGAGCCTGAAGCTCCTGCACCTCACTCTGCTGGCCCTGCCCGGACTCCTCCTGATCGGGCTCAGGGGAATCAGGCTAAGAACGCGTCAACATCCTACGTCGCGGAGGCATCCTACCACAAGAAACCACAATCAATATCACAACCCCACACGACCCAATCTAGCGAAAGTCAAAGACATCCCCCTATTTCTGTGACTTTATGTTATCCGCAGCCAACATAACTGTTCACCAGAAATTGGGTATGTCGATCCCTCTTCCCTCACTGGAAGAGCCGAACTAATAAATCAACGACTTTCGCAAAGTGTCACGTCTCTCACGCCCTATCATTCTAGGGTCTGCCAAAAGCCTAGGGTTTCCTAAGTCCCAACTGACCTATCCCTAAGCTCTGATACCAAACTTAATCTGTCACGCCCCGGGTGTAAACCAGAACCCGGGCCCGTCTACAGATCCGTCGTGCACACAAAATTTTTCGCATACACGAAGCGCTGGTAACCTGCTCAGATAATATAAACAATAAACGAGCATAATACAGAGCTGAAATAGAAGAACCACATAGTATCTCAGACTAGAACTCAGAGTAAAGCTGTAAAAAATACAATAATCTCCCAGCTCACCAGAATAGTACAACCAGCTAGTAAAAGCCAGACCCAAAATAAAAGAAAAATACCACAGTCTGAGTGAAGGGTACAACATTTGTATAATAACAACTCTCAGTCTCGCAGGAGATCTATCTAGGCTAAATTACAGAAAACCCCTCTCTAATATCCCGCTTTTCCACTTTACCCCCCTGTCATTTAAAAGTCGACAATCTGCCCCCTCGTAATTACCGAATTGTGCAATAACCCCCCCGCCGTCAGTTGACCGTCAGTTGACCGTCAGTTTTTTTGAAAATATAATTTCATATACCCAAAATACCCTTGAAAAATATCCCCTAAAAAAAAAAAAAAACAAAGAAAGAAAAACTTCGGAATAGAAAAAAAAAAAAAAAAAAAAAAAGAGGAGGGCATAATGGTCATTTTAGCCCATCCGTTAACGGTGTTGCCCCCTAAAGACATTTCTGAAATTACGAGGGGGCAGATTGTCGACTTTTAAATGACAGGGGGGTAAAGTGGAAAAGCGGGATATTAGAGGGGGGTTTTCTGTAATTTAGCCATCTATCTACTCAGCGATCCCCTTACCTCGATCAGCTGCCAATGGCCTAGCAGCTCCCACAGACGACTCTGCAAAACAATGGGAAAGAGACAGAAAATAATGATGGGGGTGAGAACTACTAGATAAACCAGTAGCCTCCCCTAGTGGGTAAAACCTCAACTCTGACGGACCCACTAGGACTACTAGAGGCGAAGGGAAAAGGTGAAGTGGTAAGGTAAATATGATACTGAAATAAGACAGCTACCACTACTATGCCTCTCAATGCTGTGCCAAAGGTAACAGTATGAATGCAACTATCAACCCAATCAATGGACCAGTAATCACTGGCACTGCCTGCTCATCTGTCTCAAGTATCTGCTGACTAATCGGTACTCACTGACCGATGCTCACTGTCTAGCACTCACTGGCCAACAGGTCTGGCACTCACTGGCCAATATATCAATCGCCTACTCCGGAGTGGCACACGAGGGGAGCGACCCACACGAGTAAAGTAACCAATGTCTCACAAGTATCACAATATAGCAGGACTGGATCACGACTATGATCAAAGTGGGAAACTCCATCCACTACAGTAAATCCAATCCCCAGCAGATGCAAAACCAGACTCAACCCCAATCTGATGCAAGGATAAACATCCGATCGACCGCTTACTGTCCGTGGTCACCACAATACCCCACATGTCCACAATCTAGTACAATCTCGACTACACTATCCCAAACCCCTGCTCATACTCGAGCAACAAGCATCTGAAAGCAAAGGAGAGCAATAAAACATGTCAAGTCCCAATCTGATAGCGTAGCAATAAATAGTGGCTAACTAGATGTCCAAGCAAGCATGCAATTGCACTATTTAAAAGCTGTAGAAAGGTGTCAAATATTTATTTTAATAAGATTGATTTACTGTACTGATATAAAAATTATTTGCATGCGAGATTATAGCCTTTGTCCCAACCACAGTGTCCCAAAATAAGTTATCTGTGGGGTCATATGTATGGTTCCCATCAATTGTAACATTTAATTTTTAGGGAAGTTCGTCCCAACCACAGTGTCCCAAAATAAGCTGTCTGTGGGGCCATATCTATGGTTCTCATCAATTGTCACATTTAATTTTAGGGGAGTTCGTCCCAACCACAGTGTCCCAAAATAAGCTGCCTGTGGGGTCATATGTATGGTTCTCATCAATTGTCACATTTAATTTTAGGGGAGTTCTAATAATCCCAGTGAGCACGTCAAAAATGAGGCAAGCAACAACCGCCCACCTCGAAAAGCGTGCACTACACCCAGATAGTCTCCTGGCTGTCCACAATCCCCAAAAACTGCTGTTTGCCGAAAAACGGTGCCCTGCAACACACATTGCACAAGGTGTAAATATGCTATTCGTAAAAACACAGCTTTTGCTCTTTTTCCAAACAGCACGGAAAACGAGGCATTTCACCTTTGTGCTGAGCTCCAAAAATCTCAAAAAATTCACGGTTACGTTCCTCGCAAAGAGTAGGCCCAAAATGACTACTTATACGCCTTGATCCGATGCTCCTACGCCAAGATAAAAATCGGAGAAGTCGATGCTGTCCAAAACACACCACAGTAAAAAGGGGGGTCAAAGAGGCCTCGGGAATCGTGCCAAAAGTACGAAACGGAGTGAAGTGATCAACACAAAAATTGAATCCTTACCTCTTAGGAACGCGTTACCGCAAAAATCGTTCAAAAATTCTTCCTGGTTAGAGCACAAGAATTTTTCGACGGAACTGCAACGGAAATGGGCCGAAAAAGGGGAAACGTCGAAGTGCGCTGCATCGCAGATAACTCGCTATCGGTAAGTCCAAAAATTATGAAATTTCTAGGAGAGAGAGAGGACAGAGAGAGGAACAAATTTCGTATAGGCCACTTGCTCAGATTCTCTCTCTACAATTCGCAATTGGCCGAGAGAGAAGGATGGGGTTTAAATAATGGGCCAAGGAATCTTCGGGCTCCACACCAGATCCGCGCCCAAACAGGAAACACCAAAACTACCCAACCAGGACGCGCCACGTGTCCAGAAAACAGGAAACATCCATGCAAGGCTGCTCAGAAGTCGCCACGTGTCCCCGGGAAGCATGTGCCCGGTCTCCCGCACCGGGTTTTCCGGAAAATGTCGGCCAATCGGAGTGTGCCACGTGTCACCACCCCAGCCGCCTTCTAGAAGTCGTCCAACCAATCAGAGGACGCCACGTGGCAATCCCCCTGTTTCCGTGCATCCGGTGCACGCCATGCCGGTGGACCGACCAGCCTGCGCGCCTGCCCGCGCCTGCCCGCGCTGCCCGCGCCGCGCTCCGCTGCGCTCCGCCGCTGCGCCGCCGCTGCGCCGCCGCCCGCCGGTCGCCGCCGGCCGCCGGCCGCCGGAACAGTAATTCCGGCCGGCCGGAGTTACTGTTCTGGTGAACAGTACTTTTGCACCGAAAAATAAAGTAAATATACCATTTTGATCGTTTTCGCGCGGTGAGTCCAAATCCGCCGTCCGTTTCGCCAAATTCTCATCCGAAATTTTGCCGAAAGCCCCCAGAAAGCCCACTTGATCCGATTTTCTCACCAGATCCATTTCTGAGATCCGAATTCAACTCTACAAGTTCCGTTACACCATATAAGCTTCCTACAGTCACTGTTTAATGTTGCAACAGTTCCTGCGGAAGTCCGGATCATCACAGGTTGGCCGGCGCCGGAGGAGCAACGGCGGCGGCGGCGGTGAGCTCGGGCAAAGCTTGGGCCTTTAATGGTGGATCTTAATCCGAGCGTTCAAGCTTGCATGCAAGGGGTCTGGATGAAGTTTCTTGATGCAAGGAAGCTTACCAGAGGGTTCTCCGGCGCAGGGAGGCGGCGCAGCGGCGGGGTGAAGAACTCGAGCAAGGTGGGAGCTCGGGTTGGCTGAAGTTGTAGTGGATCTGGTTCCAGCCCCAGTTCAAGGTAAGCAGCACTCTGCTGGGACCCCCAAAAATAGTAGGAACCCAAGGAAGTCGAGCTCCGATGCCCCTATGCGCGAGGTGGCCGAGGTGAAGACCTTGCGGCCACCACAAAGGTCATCAATGGCAACCTTTTGGTTGCGATCTTTCAGGCCCAACAAAGAGGACCAAAGAACTACCAGGGAGAGGGGAACTCACCAGCAAGTTGGCCGGCACCGGGAAGGTATAGCGGCGGCGGGGCTGCTTGACCAAAGTCGAGAGCCCAAAATTAGGGCTAAACTGCCACTACAACAAAATTAGGTTATAGGGACATATGTTTGTGACACTTTTGTATAAGTGTCCTATCTATATTCCATCTATATCCAAAATTAGGTTATAGGGACACATTTTTGGGACACATTACAAAAATATGTTGCTATACACCCTAGCGACGGCACATATAGCAACACTTACAATAAGTGTCGGTATTTTTGTCAGCGACACTTTTTTTAGATTTTAGAAACACTTAAAAGTGTCGCTATAGCCTAATTTTGTTGTTGTGTGCATGGGTCCGATACAGCACCACGGCCCTTGAAACTTCGTGGGGGCACTCCTGAAGGTCAGCAGAAGAGAATTCTCACGCCTGACCCGAGGTTGGACGATCGTCTGAGGTACGTCCAAGCTTTCCGGCCAAGCTCGGTAGCTTGGTCCTACCGGTGCAGTGAGGTGATTCAGAGCTCGGTGCCATGCATGGGGAACACTCGGAATGTCAGGAGGGTACTAGAGAGGAGCCGAGTTCACAAGGATTCAAGAAGCAAGAACTTTACTTACCTAGGATCCGAAAGAGAGAGAAAATAGAGTTGCGGCGACTCCCAGCACTGTGCGACCAGGGCAACTCACTATGTCCCTCCAGTACCTTCTATAGGCGGCGCAGGGTGACTTCCAAAACAAGAAGCAAGCCAGTGAGTTTCGCCCTGCTCCCCCCCTATGTGAACTTATAATGCATGGCTCCTTCCTCACCCTTTTGAATTTGAAAAAGAGGGAGGGGAGGGGTTGGCTGGCGCGGCTTCTTGGCATGCGAGGAGGAGTCGGAGGAGAAGTAGGAGGAGGGAGCTACGGTTCAGCTCCCCCTCCACGTGGGGTTGTTGAAACCAACCACGGGAGTTGGCTGCACAATTGCAGGAAACACCCTCCACACTTCTCCACTGCACTTGTACACCCTGCTGTAGTTCCAAGATGAAAAAAGGTCCCTCTACAAAAGAGTTGATCCCATTCGGTCCATAAAATATTAGGGTTCGTAGGATTTTATTGCAATTTTTTGGTTTTTTCACACTTTTCGAGGCGTATGGGTCGCCAATTTGAAAAAGGGACTCCGCCACGACGTCCATCTCGACGAAACCTTTCTAGTGGTCAACTTGGTTTATCGAGTAAAGGTCTAGATGTTTTGAAGTCTATCTCATCTTTAGTTAGGTTTATAGTTTGACACGCAATTTGATATCTCCGAATTATCGAACGTAAATTCCGACTGCGCCATTATGCTCAGAATGGTGAAACCGATTAAATTGAGTACCTGAACCGTCGGATTCAAATCCCGAACGGCAGATCTAGCCGACTTCTAGTTGGAGCGTCAGAAAAACGAGGGTTACTATTCACTTTAAGTCATCCCTTTTTAGGGATGTATCTTTTTATAGAGTTTTCAAGGGTCACTGAAATCTTTATGAATTTGCTTTCTTTATTGATTTCAAATTTGAATTTCACAAATGTTACATCAATATAACGATCTAACCCACTAGTAATAATAACTCATTTGGTCCAAACCACAGCCCAAAATGCTCAAGTCCAGTTATTATTACTAGTGTTCATGTCTTATATATACCCAAACAAATTTACATTCCCATCCGATGTGGGACTATTGGGGTGTCACAGACTCCCCCCGTTATCCGATGTGGGACTATTGGGGTGTCACAGACTCCCCCCGTTTAGGCCTGACGTCCTCTTCAGCCCAAACACACACACAATAGTCCAAGATCACCAGGTGATGTGAGACTTGTCTCGCTAGCCCTGTCATTTAGACCCAGACTCAGTCGAGACAAGTCCTGTCATTTAGACCCAGACTCAATCAAGACTCGCCACACACTTCCGGCTGGTTATTGGCTCTGATACCAAATATAACGATCTGACCCACTAGCAATAATAACTCGTTGGGCCCAAACCACAACCCAAAATGCTCAAGCCCAGTTATTATTACTAGTGTTCATGTCTTATATATACTCAAACACATCCATAGTTTCATCCGATATGGGACTATTGGGGTGTCACATTTCTGCTGATAAAAAATTGGGCAGAGGACAAGATGGGAGAAAATTCAAAGAAATAACATACACTCAAAAAATACTGCAACATCTAATGAAATATAATATAAAAATAAGAAAGTTTGAAAAACTATTAGGCGTCGTTTGGTAACGGGGATAAGGGGGAGATAACCCCCTTATCCCCACTTTTATTGCCAAACGGGAATAGTTTTGATAGGAACAGTAATTCCCATCAAATCGGAATAAGGGGTTTGGGGGTGGGAATAGCAGTTCCCACCCCTACATGGAATAAGCCCGGTTACGAAAAAGGCTCGAGAATCGAGGCGTTCACGTGGGTGCCTGTGCAGCTCCTTTCTCCTTCTCCATTGTTTCCATCTTCTTCTCCCCCTTCTTCTTCTCCATTTTTTCCATCTTCTTCTCCCCCGATCGAAGCTCCATCGCACAGATCTGTCTCGCCCGAAGCTCCGTCGCACAGATCGCACAGATCTGCGTTGCGGCCACGGTGCGGAAGCCGCTCCATCGCCGTCCGCCGATCGCCGCGTCGCGGCCCCGCGGCGGCACGCTCTGTGCGGCTCCTTTCTCATTCTCCATTGTTTCCATCTTCTTCTCCCCCTTCTCCTTCTCCATTTTTTCCATCTTCTTCTCCCCCGATCGAAGCTCCATCGCACAGATCTGCCTCGCCCGAAGCTCCGTCGCACAGATCGCACAGATCCGCGTCGCGGCCCCGGTGCGGAAGCCGCTCCATCGCCGTCCGCCGATCGCCGCGTCGCGGCCCCGCGGCGGCACGCTCTGTGTGGCTCCTTTCTCCTTCTCCATTGTTTCCATCTTCTTCTCCCCCTTCTCATTCTCCATTTTTTCCATCTTCTTCTCCCCCGATCGAAGCTCCATCGCACAGATCTGCCTCGCCCAAAGCTCCGTCGCATAGATCGCACAGATCGTAGAGATCTGCGTCGCGGCCCCGCTGCGGAAGCCGCTCCATCGCCGTCCGCCGATCGCCGCGTCGCGGCCCCGCTGCGGCAACGCTCTCCGCGCACACCGAGCTCGGGCCGTCGCATCGTTATCGCCCCTAGCTCCATCTATTTTGATCTCGGGCCGCCGCGTTGTTGAGCACTTGCTTCTTAACAGGTTTGGAATACTTCACAAAGGTATGCCCTCTATGAGTGCCTTAATCTGTGCTTGGTTTCACCCTGTTTTTATCTTGTTGGCATAATGTGTGCACGTTGTCAACCTGTTGCCATTTCCATAATGTGTGCTTGTTCTCAAAATCTGTCGCCATATTCTTGCCATAATTTAGTTTACTTGTTGGCATTCTGTTTCAATGTTGTTGCTAAAATATGTGCTGGATCACCACCTTGTTGGCATCATGTTGCCCATTGCTTGTGCTGGTTGTTATACTATTGCCATCTTGTTGGCATATTGTGTGCAGGTTGTAACCCTGTTGACATATATTGTGTGCTGGTTTTGTGTATGATGCCTATCACCCTATTGCCATATTATGTGATGTTTGGGTGTTGGTTGTCACCCTGTTGCCAGCTTATGTGATGTTTGTGTGTATGCGGCCTATTCCCTGTTGCCATCTTATGTGATGTGTGTGTGTATGCAGCCTATCCCCCTGTTGCTTCAGATATGCTAAACATATCGACGATGATGACGATTCCCATAGGTATCTGATGGATTGGCATGGATTTACAATCCACTTCACTCCCATACCAATTGGCAATCAATTGAGTCAAAAAATATTTTAAAAAAATTAAAAAACAACCGGGTGATAGGCAGCATACACACAAACAGCACATAAGATGCTAATAGAGTAATAGGCAGCATGCACACAACCAGCACACAAGATGGCAACAGAGTGACAACCAACACACATTATGGCAACAATATTTAAATCAGGGTGACAACCAGCACACATTATGGCAACAACCTGGCAACAGGGTCACCACCAGCACAAAAACTGGGCATACATATAGTAGCGAAAAACTGGCTTTGTCGGATAATTGCGAAAAATACCAACGATGATGACGATTGACGTAAGTATCTGATGGATGGCATGGATTTAGAATCCAATGCAACCCCATACTATGTGGCAACCAATTGAGTCAAATACTAAATTACAATTCCCCTCTATTTCTACTTTACTTATTGGTATCATTGTGCCTTCAAATACATCATATAACTCTTCTTCCAGATGCGTCCCGTCAAGAAACATGCCAAGCATCAAGCCAGAAAAAGTGTGGCTTTCGACCCACTCTCTTATATCCTAGGATCTCAGGAGGGTTCTTCTGGGCAGCGTGCCCAACCTCATACCCGAACCCATAATTGGACTGACAGTATGGACGCAATATTCTTGTCTTTGCTCACTGAAGAGCATACACTGGGGAACTACGTGAATGGGGTCGTTCACCAGTGTAGCGTGGGTTCGAATCATTGCGGCATTCAATGCTAGGACCAATTTACAACTGACCAAGGAGCAGATAAAAAATCGGCTAAAAGTTTTAAAGCGCTCATACAGTCTTTATAACTGTTTAGTCAATAAGAGTGGATGGGGTTGGGATTATATCAACAATATCCCGACACCAAGTGATCCAACTGACTGGGATGCAGTCATAGCGGTATTGACCCTATAAATCATAAAGTTTTTTCTAAAGTCTCGCGTACTATAAGCATAATTGACATTATACATTTCTTATTCCTATTCAACAGGAAAATTCGTCATATGGAAAATGTCGAGATAGGCCGTTTTCGGCATATAAGGATATGGCGTTCTTGACAGAAAAAACACACTACAACAAAATTAGGTTATAGGGACACATGTTTGCGATACTTTTTTGCAAGTGTCCTATTTATAGTCCATCTATATCGAAAATTAGGTTATAGGGACACATTTTTGGGACACATTATAGTAATGTGTCGCTATACACTTTAGCGACGGCACATATAGCAACACTAATGGCAAGTGTCGGTATTTTTTCTAGCAGCATTTTTTTTAGTTTTAGCAACACTTAATAGTGTCGCTATAGCATAGTTTTGTTGTAGTGACAACGACCACTGGCCGATATGGTTTTGCATCAACTATGCCTGCAGCCCAAACAGTTGAAAGTTCATCCTCATCTTCCCCTGGTGAGGATGATACTAATCTTGGAGTAAGAATGTCGGCTTTCAATATCTCACCAACTCCATTTGAAGCAGGATCTTCTGCAGCACCTCAATATGCGAATATCAGGGCGCCGCAAACCTCCGACTACCCATCCCCTACTCCTGAAATCCCTAATGTCAGAGGTAGTGCTAGCGGGAGCGGGCATAGCTCATGGAGCAAACGACCACGCTCCCCACAACCCACAAACCCTCCACCCAAACATACCTCGTCCTCTGGGGGATGCCGGCGTAAACCTGATGCCGGGCTTAGTGTAATCTCTTTGCTGGTTAATATAGGCAGGCAAAAACTTGAGCTTGCCGTGAAATTTATCAGCACGAAAAGACCAACAAAATTATTATTCCAACCATTTCGGATTGCATGACCCGAGTGTATGCGATGTCAGGCATTACTCCAGAAAAAGTGCTTATTGCAGGGGACGCACTGAAAGATCCAAATAATCGTGAACTCTTTATGACCATGACCGATGACTACGCAATAATGTGGGTTGACCGACAGGTGGCAATGCAATCGGGTGTATATAGGCCATTTTTTTCTTGAATGTAGGTTTTTTTTTAAATGTTTTTGCCTTTGTTTGTTTCTTTATTTTATTGCCATCTTATGTATTATGCTCAGAAGACAATTATATTTTGTTTGCATGATGTTTGATGTACTCTTTAAATATTGACTGTATTAACAAGCATACTTGAAGTAGTGTTGTATTACAACGTCATATGTTGCGATTGTCAGTGTTGAATCTATATTGTACTAACAGCATAAATGGGTGATTCGAATGATGGTCATGTGTTTTCCTCCACAATCAATACCATCTTAAGGGACCTTTTAGATGATGATGACGACTATTGGGGTGAGGTATTTGCGATGTTGATTCAGCAAGGTTACTTGACATCTAGTCAAACCGTCGACAAGCAACCGTGTCGAACCCGTCCATTCACAGGGCACCAGCTAATATGTGATATATTGAATGGCCATCCTGACCGTGGGTACGACCAGTTTCGAATACTGACCACGACTTTCATCGCACTGCGCGATGAGCTAGTCCGAAAGGGATTGGTACAAAACACACGCCATATGACAATTCAGGAACAGTTGGGAATAATTATGTTTTGCGTTGGACATGGGGTGGCTAATAGGGTAATTGCTGAAACATTTCAACATTCGGGTGAAACTATCAGTCGACATTTCAACAATGTGATTCGGGCGATTGTGACGTTGAAAGACGATTACATAATACTTCCGCCGAATAATGTTTCGGTGCATGCCCGAATTAGAGATAATGTCAATTTTCACCCATTCAAGATATGTATGCTTTTATATTAGTTAGTTCACTTATATGTCACCAGTGTACATTATATTAATTGACTTACTATGTTTGATGTTTACTGGCAGAATGCAATTGGTGCGATTGATGGGACATATATTGCTGTGGTTGTCAGCAGGAGCAAGCAACCGAGATTCCGGAATTGCAAAAGATTTACTTCGCAAAACATGATGGCTGCAGCATCCTTCGACCATAACTTCCTATTTGTCTGCACTGGTTGGGAGGGATCAGCAGCTGACATGAGAGTACTCCGATGGGCATGCGAAAGTGGAGGATTCATTGTGCCTGAAGGTATATGGTACACAAAAATTTCTCTTACATTACTTTAATGATGGGGAATATAAAAATTAACATTGTGCATATTTCGTAAAATCTATAGGCAAATATTATTTGGTAGATTCAGGCTATGCAAATACAAAAAGATTTATTGCACCATATCGGGGGGAGCGTTACCATATTAGCCAATTTGAGGAAAACACACGAGGTCGCACTCATCGAAGTCCGCGTGACCTATATAATCATCGACATGCACAATTGAAAAATATGGTGGAGAAAATATTTGGTATTTTAAAGAAGCGGTTCAAGATCTTGACTGTTGCAACACCGTTTCCATATAAAGTCCAATGTCAGATTGCGATGGCATGTTGCGTTATACACAATTTTATTCGACGACACCAAGGTACGGATGCTATCTTTAACGATGTGTTAGAGGAACAACCTACGAATTTAGATGTCGAGGAAACGGTTGATTCTGTTGGTACTACTGAATCACGCAGAGGTAACGCGTTGCGCACAATTATAACAGACCAGTTATGGAATAATCGAAGTTAGATATATATGCGATTGCAATGTAAGAAATGTGTATTATATGTGATTGTATGATTATAATGTGGTTGTAAAATAATGTATGAACTGAATTATGTAAAGGACTGAATTATGTGTATTGAACTGAATTATGATTAGAATTGGATTGTATGTAAAGGACTGAATTATGTGTATTGAACTGAATTATGATTAAAATGGGATTGTATGTAAAGGACTTAATTATGTGTGATCTTTATGAACATAATGAACTGAATTGTATGTGATTGAATTTGCTAATTATTATGTTGGTCCTATAATTGGGGCACTTTCCGTTTGTGTAATGTCATTATTTCTCACATTTGTTTGGTTGATTATTAACAATATTGTGTCATGACATACTGCTTCAATTTTATTTTACATTCAGACAGATTTTTATTGGTATATTGACTTGTTTATAATTAGTGCCAAATTTTTATTAAGTTTTTTTATTGACTATTTTACCCTTTATGATAAATTTAAAAAATAAAAAAATTTATGGTATTAATCAACCTTATAATAAATTTAGATTAATATTAAAAAATTAAAAAAATATTTAAAATTAAATATTAAATATTTAAAAGTACTTAAGAATGATAGAAAATTTTAAAAGAAAATATTTAAAATTTGCTAATCTAATGGTTAATGGTTTGAAAATTCGAATGAATCAAAAATTTCAATATTTTTTTTTAAAATTTTCTATCATTTTTAAGTACTTTTAAATATTTTATATTTAATTTTAAATATTTTTTTCAATTTTTAATATTAATCTAAATTTATTATAAGGTTGATTAATACCATAAATTATTTTATTTTTAAATTATATCATAGAGGGCAAAATAGTCAATACACATATTTATCCCCTCTCAATTCTTCTTATTCCTCTATAGTCAACCAAATATAATTTTTTCTTATTCCTCTTATTCTCCTTATTTCTATATAATTTACCAAACACAATTTTCTTTAAGCCCGGTATAACTCTTAAATTCAATCAAACAAAAATTTACACTAGTTTCTGCTAATACCATAACTTATACCTATATCCGGTATAACTAAATTTTTCTTATTCCCGAACCAAACGCAGCCTTACTAGCTAATCAAGTAGTTCAAACAATCAAAGGCAGTACGGCAAGAGTCATTATTTGCATTCATTAAAATAAATTGTACAAAATTTATAATTTTTAATCAGGTAAATTACATTTGTATCCCTTAATTTTGGACCGCAACACCAATTTAATTTCTAAACTTTAAAATTTCTCAATTAACCGTCTATAGTTTTATAAATATAATAATAATTAAATTCTAATTTTTAAAAGAGTGCCAATTAATTAAACCGTTGGTTATTTTTCATCTTTAAAATCTAATAAAAATAACATGATACCATCTACACATGCATTTATTCACCACGACTGAGAGTTATTAATCATCTTTAAAAGAGCGCCAGTTAATTAAGCCGTTGGTTTATTGTTAATTAATTGATGCCAATTAATTAATTAATTTAGCATCAATTAACAAACTTACATGTCTCACTTTAGAAATATTCAATGGTCTAAAATTAATTCGGATGATGAGAATATTTATTAATTTAAGCTTTTTAAATGAGATATATATAGTAATAATTAAATTTGTAGGTAGTATTAAATAATCATATGTACGATTGGACGCAAGGTTATTTTAATTGTAAACTGTAGACTTTTAATTGTAACGTTTGAAAATAATGGGATTAAATTGGTATACTACGAATATAATTAATTCTTTTTGATGGACAAATCTTTTTGACTTGGGTCTTCTCATCTGGCAGAGCTGATATTTCTTTTTGACTTAGACTTTTTATAAGTCTTCCCGTACGTGTTAATTAATTGACACTTTTTGACTTCGATGCTTTTGTAAGTCTTCCCGTGTTAATTAATTGACACTTTTTGACTTGGATTTTTATAGTCTTGCCGTGTTAGATTTTTCTAGCTGAGCAAAAAGATCTACTATCACAAAAAGTAAAAACTCCAAATAACTAGCAACAAAAAAAAAAAAAAAAAGAAATTTTAAAATTTGAACAACTTAAAAGTTTACAAATATTGCAGTGTTCAAACAAACTTACTAATATTGCAGTGTTCAAACAAACTTACTTTCATATTTTAGATGGTATAAAAATTTGAAAACAACTTAAAAGCCTTTCTTCTCTAGTCATTTTATTTTTTATAATAATAATAATAATAATAATAATAACTATAGTTAGCAGCAGCAGTAGAACTACTTTTGTATTATATATATAGAGTCCGGCTACTGTATTTTTATGAGTACGATCGTTCTTGTACTCATAAGTCGTTTTTGATAATAGAGCTTCCGAATCAACAATTTATACCGTTAACTATAATTTAGAGTATTTAAATAAAGTTCTAAAAATCAAATTTCAGAATTTTTCGACATCATTTCCCTTACGATTGAAAGATCTCAAATTTACCAAATTTTAACGACCGGTATATAATACTCGCTAGTTTATCGGTGTATAAGAATCAGAATTTACTGAATTTTTGATAGAAAATTTTATTCATTATCTAGATAAAGATCAATAACTTCGATCTTAAATTAAAAAAAAATCATTCCACTATTTTAAAGAGGTCGTTCGATTTTGATCGTTCATTTTATGTTTAATTATTTGATAACTTTTATTATAATTTTAAAAATTATAAAATTTATTTTCTAGAAGTTTTAAATACTCTAGATCATCAATTCGGAAGTTCAATTATCAAAAATAACTTATAAGTACGAAGATTTGACCTTTTCCGGCATTGTGGGTGGACGGAAAAGGTGAAATCTAGAGCTTCAATCCCACAACAATGGCAGATTGTGACTCGACCCATATGGGTCACGTGCAACACGTCCAAACGACTAGTCTTGACCTAAGAGTACTCACCAGGGGTTGGCCAGCGCTGGAGGAGCGACGGCGGCGGCGGCGGTGAGCTCGGGCAAAGCTTGGGCCTTTAATGGTGGATCTTAATCCGAGTGTTCAAGCTTGCATTCAAAGGGTTTGGATGAAGTTTCTTGATGCAAGGAAGCTTACCAGAGGGTTCTCCGGCGCAGGGAGGCGGCGGCAGCGGTGGGCTGAAGAGCTCGAGCAAGGTGGGAGCTCGGGTTGGCTGAAGTTGTAGCGGATCTGGTTCCAGCCCCAGTTCAAGGTAAGCAGCACTCTGCTGAGAACCCAAAAAATAGCAGGAACCCAAGGAAGTCGAGCTCCGATGCCCCTGTGTGCGGGGTGGCAGAGGTGAAGACCTTGCGGCCACCACGGAGGTCATCAATTGCAACTTTTTGGTTGCGGTCTTTCAGGCCCAGCAAAGAGGACCAAAGAACTACCAGGGAGAGGGTAACTCACCAGCAAGTTGACCAGCGCCGGGGAGGTACAGCGGCGACAGCGCGGCTTGACCAAAGTCGAGAGCCCAAAACTAGGGCAAAATTGCACGGGCCTGATACAGCACCACGGCCCTTGAAACTTCGTGGGGGCACTCCTGAAGGTCAGCAGAAGAGAATTCTCACACCTGACCCGAGGTTGGACGATTGGCTGAGGTGCGCCCAAGCTTTCCGGCCAAGCTCGGCAGCTTGGTCCTACCGGTGCAGTGAGGTGATTCGGAGCTCGGCACCGTGCATGGGGAACACTCGGAACGTCAGGAGGGTACTAGAGAGGAGCCGGGTTCACAAGGATTCAAGAAGCAAGAACTTTACTTACCTTAGATCCGAAAGAGAGAGAAAATAGAGTTGCGGCGACTTCCAGCACTGTGTGACCAAGGCAACTCACTAGGTCCCTCCAGGAGCTTCTACAGGCGGCGCAGGGTGACTTCCAGAGCAAGAAGCAAGCCGGTGAGTTCCGCCCTGATCCCCCCCCCCCCATATGAACTTATAATGCATGGCTCCTTCCTCACCCTTTTGAATTTGAAAAAGAGGGAGGGGAGGGGTTGGCAGGCGCGGCTTCTCGGCATGCAAGGAGGAGTCGGAGGAGAAGTCGGAGGAGGGAGCTACGGTTCAGCTCCCCCTCCACGTGGGGTGTAATAATCCGAAATATTTTATTTTTGATAAATAAATTAAAGGTGATTTTCAGCCTGAGTTTGGGTTCAAAAGACCTATATTGACCTACTTGGTCAATCTCTAGTGTGCAAGTTGCACAATTTACGAGGCAAAAAGACTATTTTCTGATTCGGACATGATCTTGAAAATCCGAGATGACTGTTGTGATCGTCTCGTCGAACTGAGCGAGATTCATATTCAGCACATTTCGATCTGACGGTCGGATCTTTCAGAAATCAGCGAAGAAGCGGGCGAATATCGCGACCAATGTAACAGTGGCCTGCGCACAGTGTCACTTAAGTGAATTACTGTAGATGAACAGTAATCCCAATTTCGGGACTCCATCGAATGCAACGCTGACCAATTCACTGTTCGGATTCCGAACATAGTGATCCAGGTAGTCGTTTCGATCGGTTTCGTCGATCTAAACGCAATGGCACTGACGGAATTTCCGTTTGACGACCCTGGAGTCTCGAAAAGCATAATAAACTCTATTTTTGTACAATAATTGTGGACCGAGATTTTATCTTGGCATCGTGTCGAAAAACAAAAATCGCTACCTTATAGATTTCGACGTGCTGGGCGTCGTGGCGAAATCCGTTTTTCGTTTCGACGACCGAAACGCCTCGAAAAGCGTGAATTACGGCGAAAAATGTAGTATTTCGCGGAAAAACCCACAAGTGTGTGCTCCGTAAAGCGTGCCACTTACAGGACAGGGACTAAACTGTAATGTGAATATTTTTTGTAGAGGTCTTGAGTCCAAATATAGAGAAGTGGAGGACCTTTTAGCATTTTGTGCATTAGCACTATAATATACGTCGAGTGGGATTGTGACTCTTGGAAACCCTAAACCGAAGCCACCCCTTTGTTTTCCCTTCTAGAACCGGCGCCTCCACACCACCATCTTCTCCAACCGACGCGCCGTGCGCCGCCGCCGTTCCCGTCGCCGGAGAAGCCCAAAAGAGACCAAGAAGGTTGGGTCTTCTCGGGTTGCTGGTATGGGAAGCATCAAAGTTGGAGTTGGAGTGCTCTAAGTGCTTGTGTGCGATTCTCTGTGAAGCTGTGACCGAGCCATTGGGTTCCCGGCACCGAGCTCCGCCGTGCACCGCCGCGGAGGGCTCCTTCTTCTTCCCTCTTTCCGGCGAGGTGAGTTTATGGGAACTTTAGTTTTTAAAGGGTTCATGGGTGTACTCATCGTGTTCCTGACGTTCTTTCTGTGAATTTGGAGTGGTCGCCGTCGTCCCTGTCGCCGGCGGGAGCTTCTTGTCGCCGGAATTATCATTTTTGGCCGACCTTGGGCGCCGTCTTCATCCGGCCGTTTAATTAGAGATCAGAACCGTTGGATCTCATCCTCTCGGTGACTGCAAGTCCATCACGAAGTTTTGTCGCCATCGGTTGAGGATCCGCGCCGCACGGGGAAGCCCTAGAATCAGGCTTTGTGTCTCCTCGGCCGAGTTTCGTCGTCCGGCGTCGCCGGCCACCACCTCAGCAAGCTTCGTAGGGCCAAGGGGAGGCTTTTGGTCCAAGTTGCGCCGGTCCGGGAGCTGCCGGCCGGAATCCGCCATTAGAGGCTGAGTTTTTGGCCGAGCTCCGCCGTAGCGCCGCCGGCGTTTCCACCGCTGGTAAGTTGACCGGTTGTGCTCGTTTTAACCCTAGAAAGCTTCCCAAGCCTTTGCATGGAGCTTTTAACGTGTGATCCCTCTCTGATGTAGTTGCACCATTGGAGCAACCCGAGGTTGAGCTCCGGCCGCCGCCGTCGCCTCTGGTCGCCGGCTTACCACCCAGGTCAGTCCTAAACGTCTTCTAGACAAGTTCCATCATTTTACTTTGGACAGTGAGCCTCTGGGGAATAAGTTTTTCCGACCTTGTGTTTAATGGTGTTGGGTTGGGTATTTTCCCGGCCGCCGCCGCCTCCGGCCACCCGCGACGGGGCTGCCCGAGTCCAAACTATGTCTGGAGTTGTTCTCTGTTTGATGCTCATCTTTTCTGGTCTTTGGCACCATGGTTTAGCAAGTTGTCCCAACCCGAGCCTAGGTCATTGGAGGGAGTTGCTCTGACGACCTTTTTCGGCCACCCTCCGGCGTGCAGCAGGTGAGCACCTCACTTCTCTAGCCACAGTGTGCACCATGCTCACATTTAATCTCAGTTTGATCAAGTCTTTTACATGTTATAGCTTAGTGTCATTTTGGGCCCTAAGAGTCTATGGGCCAACTTTGTAAATGGGCCTTGTGCTGGCCCAAGCCAGTGAGCACGAGCTTCGCCTCGTCGTAACGGACGCGCTGAAACTTACGGCGTTGTCTTTGGTTTCCGGGATTGCGTGTGATGATCCGGACTTCCGCAGGAACTGTTGCAACATTAAACAGTGACTATAGGAAGCTTATACGGTGCAACAGAACTTGTAGAATCGAAATTGGACCTCAGAAATAGACTCGGCAAGAAAATCGGATCAAATGGGCATTTTCGGGGGCTTTCGGCAAAATTTCGGATGAGAATTTGGCGAAACGGACGGCGGATTTGGACTCAGCGCGCGAAAACGATCAAAATGGTATATTTACTTGATTTTTCGGCGCAAAGGTACTGTTCACCGGAACATTAACTCCGGCCGGCCGGAATTACTGTTCCGGCGGCCAGCGGCGACCGGTGGGCGGCGGCGCAGCAGCGGAGCGCGGCGGAGCACGGCAGAGCGCAGCGGAGCGCGGCGCGGGCAGCGCGTGCAAGCGCGGGCAGGCGCGCTGGTTGCGGGGTCCATGGGCATGGCGTGCACCGGGAGCACCGAAGATGGGTATTGCCACATGGCGTTCCGCCATTGGTTGACCGGCTTCTAGAAGGCAGCAGGATTGGTGACACGTGGCACTCTCCGATTGGCCGACATCTTCCGGAAAACCAGGAGCGGGAATCTGGCATGTGCACCATGTGGGACACGTGGCGAGATCTGAGTGGTCTTGCACAGGCTGTTTCCTGTTTTGTGTACACATGGCGCGTTCTGGTTGGTGCATTTTGGTGTTTCCTGTTCTGCCCGGATCTGGTGTGGAAGATTCCCTGGCCCGTTATATAAAGGAATCCCCCCTCTCTCCCTTTCTCACTGGAATTTCGAGTTGTAGAGAGAGAAATAGAGCAAGTGCCCTTTATGAAAAAATTTTCTCTCTCTGTCCTCTCTCTCCCCTAGAAATTTCAGAATTTTTGGAATTTCCCTTAGCAAGTTATCTGCGACGCGGCGCACTGTGACGGTTTCCTTTTTCGGCCCATTTTCCGTCGCAGTTCCGTCGGAAAATCCCTGTGTGATAACCAGGAGGAATTTTTCAACGATTTTTGTGGCAGCGCGTTCCTAAGAGGTAAGGCTTCGATTTTCGTGTTGATCATTTTGCTCCATTCCGTACATTTGGCACGATTCCCGAGGCCCCTTTGACCCCCCTTTTTGCTGTGGTAGTTTCTGGACAGCATCGACTTCTCCGATTTTTATCTTGGCGTAGGAGCATTAGATCGAGGCATATAAACAGTTGATTTCGATCTACTCTTCGCGAGGAACGCAACCGTGATTTTTCTGGGATTTTTGGAGCTATATACAGAGGTGAAATGCCTCGTTTTCCGTGCTATTTGGAGAAATCGCAAAAGCTGTGTTTTTACGAATAATATATTTACACCTTGTGCAATTTGTGTTGCTGTAGGGCACCGTTTTCGGCGGACAGCAGTTTTAGAGGACTGTGGACAGCCAGGAGACTACCTGGGTGTAGTGCACGCTTTTCGAGGTGGGCGGTTGTTGCTTGCCTCATTTTTGACGTGCTCACTGGGATTATTAAAACTCCCCCATTAAAAAGAATTAAATATGACAATTGATGAGAACTAATGGGACGAACTCTCCTAAAATATGACAATTGATGAGAACCATTGGGACGAACTCTCCTAAAAATAAATGTGACAATTGAGGAGAACAATACATATGACCCCACAGATTATATGATGGCTTATTTTTGGGACACTGTGGTTGGGACAAAGGCTATAATCTCGCATTAAAATAACTTTTATACAGTAAATCAATCTTTTAAAATAAATACTTGACACTATTTTTCAGCTTTTAAAATAAGACAGTTGCATGCATAACTGGACATCTAATGAGGCCGCTATTTATTGCTACACTATTATATTGGGACTTGACATGTTTTATTGCTCTCCTTTGCATTCAGATACTTGTTGCTCGAATATGAGCAGGGGTTTGGGATAGTGTAGTCGGGATCGTACTAGATTGTGGACTTGTGGGGTATTGCGGTGACCGCGGACAGTAGGTGGTCGACCGAATGTTTGTCCTTGCATCAGATTGGGGTTGAGTCTGGTTTATTTTGCATCAGTTGGGGATTGGGTTTTCTCTAGTGGATGGTATTTCCCACTTATTGAGTACTATTGCATCTGATTGGGTATCAGGCTTCTTAGTGGATGGTTTTTCCCACTTTGATCATAGTCATGATCCAGTCCTGCTATTGTGATACTTGTGAGACATTGGTTACAGAGATGCTTGATACAGAGATATTTTACTCGTGTGGGTCGCTCCCCTCGAGTGCCTCTCCGGAGTAGACTTTAGACCGTGTTGGGTGCCGGTCAGACCGTGTTGGGTTTCGGTCATTTAGACAGTGGTGATACTGAGTTCATGAAATTGATGACAGAGCAGGCAGTACCAGAATTTCTCTGGTGTCCAGATTGGGTTTATTTGATCAGATACTGTTTCCTGATGCATTCATACAGTCATTACTTTTTGTATGGCATTTAGAGACATAGTAGTGGTAGTTTCCCTATTTCAGTACCTTATTTACCTTACCACCTCACTTTTTCCTTTGCCTCTAGTAGTCCTAGTGGGTGCGTCAGAGTTGAGGTTTTTACCCACTAGGGGAGGCTACTGGTTTATCTGGTAGTTCTCACCTTCATTGTTATTTTCTGTCTCTTTCTCCTCTCCTTTATTTTGCAGAGTCGTCTGCGGGAGCTGCTAGGCCATCGGCAGCTGATCGAGGTAACGGGATCGTTGAGTAGATAGATTTCCTATGAGACTGAGAGTTGTATTTAGACAGATGTTGTACCCTTCACTCAGACTGTGGATTTTTCTCTTCTTTTGGGTCTGGCCTTAGCCAGCTGATTGTACTTTTATGGTGAGCTGGGAGATTATTGTATTTATTACAGTTTCATTCTTAGTCCCAGTCTGAGTTACTATGTAGTTCTTCTATTTCAGCTCTGTATTATGCTCTTTTATTGTTATATTATATCTGAGCAGGTTACCAGCGCTTCGTGTACGCGGAAAGTTCCGTGTGCATGGCGGATCTGTAGACGGGCCCGGGTTCTGGTTTACACCCGGGACGTGACATTGCGAGAACGGGTCGAAACAATTATTCGAACTAGTGTTTTTATAGAATTTTAAAATGTATTAAGGACCTAAATGCAATTTTGGCATGCTGGCTGTCTTTAGACAGTATTTATGCACCTTTTAGTCTTTTTTGTTAAAGTTCCGTAGGCTCTCGTTGAGCGGGAATCGGATATTGTTCCATAAATTGGCGAAATCGCCGGTTTTACGGTTTACGGCGCGAGTTTCGCATTTCGGTTTGGATTTTTGGTCGTTAGTTGTCGCCTCTGGTTATCCCTAACACTATCCTGGCTGGTCCAGTGTTTTTGGTATTTCGTCGGGAAACTCCGAAGCCGAATTGGGCTTTCCGAGAGTTGCGCGAGTAGTTATGGCAACATCTGGACATCAAAAATTACGGTTTTGCCTCTGTCTACCCGAACATCTAGATTATAATATTTAGGGTCAGCAGGTGTAGTTTGGCAGTGTTTGGATGTTTATAGACTGTCGGCGGGTCTGCTTCAGTGTTTCGGTGATTTTCTGGAAATTCCGGTAAAAGCCTAGTTTCGGCTAAGTTCTCCGTGTTAGCGACAGGACATTATAGTATTGTCGGGATGGGTATGAGTGAGTCTGTTTCTGATCATAGTTTATGTTCAGAGCCCAGCAGTTCTGCACCAGCCTCCCAGTAGTCTAGCGGGAGTTCGGGATCGGCCTACATTCAGGTGGGTTATCTTCGGTCCGGGCTTTATCTTTTCGGGCCTCTGGTTACTTTAGTCCAGTCGGACACTTGTTTTTGATTTCAGCCCTGATTATGCCTACATGTTGCATGTTCCTAGATGATAGATATTACTTGGACTTTTCCGGTTCAGCAGTTCATATATCTCAGTACAGTAGATTTCCTATGGTCTGATCATGCCTATTGTTACTTTCATATCTGTCATTATCGTATTGCATTATATCCAGAGATACTTGCTTCCATATTTCAGATATGCATGATAGACCCTGATCGATATACAGACATATGCATCCCTATCGGGAATTTTGCTCAGATATACATACTTCTTGTATTCCAGACTGCATGACATGAGATATGATTGATACACAGATACCTGCATCCCTGTTGGGATTTTTCCCGGCTTGTTGCCGATTACCATGAGTTGAGATTCAGTTGGCCTTTGCCATTGCATCCCTGTTGGAATTTTTCCCGGCTTGTTGCCGATTACCATGAGTTGAGATTCAGTTGACCTTTGCCATTGCATCCCTGTTGGGATTTTTCCGGCTTGTTGCCGATTACCCGATCGTTGGACCGCGAGCTTGAGCATAGCATGATTGATCGCCACGCACCGCTGTACTTCACGAACATTGCCGGGGTCGCTCCCCGTGGATATTGTTCTTTACCGGTAAAGTGGTCTAGAGGAAAGACCCGTGAGCCCCCAGATAGCACCTGTGGGTGCGGGGTTATGTCAGCCAGATAGGTGCCAGACAGTGGCATGAGCCTGAGGTCCTTGTGACCAATAGTGGCATTGATTGGGTACTTGATGCTATTGTGATTGATGCATAGCTTTTATCATCTCCATGATTCATTACATGTAGCTATTCATCTTGTACCCTTATTGTTCAGTTCCTGCTTGATTACAGTCATTTACTATCAGCACTTGTTTGATACCTGCTGATACAGTTATTCAGCATGCTTATTTCAGTATCTATTGTTGATCAGTATACTTTGATTATCAGTGGATTCGATATTTGATTATTTAGCTTCTACTCAGTATACACTTGCTTATCTGTAGACCTGTTATTGATTATTCAGCTTCTACTCAGTATACTTTGCTTATCTGTAGACCTGCTATTTGCTTATTCAGCTTTTATCCACTGACCAGTTACTATCCGCAGATTATTGTATCCAGTAGGTACAATTAGCTATTTCTCGGCTCGTCGTGCCCACTGGGATACACTGTCGATGTATCTCACACCCCCTGGGTGACTATTTTTCAGGTCTGTCGGGTGGTGAGATGTCGGGACGGTCTGGTGAGGTGATCACGATAGAGCTGTCCCCCTGAGGATCTACAGAATTAATAACATTACACGGCATTGATCACACAGTCACATTGACTAAGTACAACATGTATCATCATTCAACAGCATTAGGAAAAATTCTATGAGTTCGTAAACGGTGTCCACTCGACACCCAAGTCTTTAAAATGTCTAACATTCACATTTAGGCGGCTATATTGTTTTGAAAGGATAAATTCCCAGGGTTTTCAAAGTGGTGTCCACACGACACCCTGTTTTGAAAAGCGTTTTCAAAATCCTTTTACATCGTAAAACAGCCGCGCAATTAATATAAAACATAACCAAAACCAAACAATTAATTACATGTCCACATATCCAGCATGATCCACAACCACACAAA
Source organism: Tillandsia fasciculata (assembly GCA_029168755.2). NCBI lineage: Eukaryota > Viridiplantae > Streptophyta > Magnoliopsida > Poales > Bromeliaceae > Tillandsia > Tillandsia fasciculata. The sequence goes on along the minus strand of CM054943.1, from coordinate 9,120,016 downwards.
ATAACGAAAAGAGGAAAAGAGAGAGATAACCAAACTAAAAGTTTCAACCAAGGGCCTCAATCGGCCACGCTAAGTCTGCGGCACCTTACCACCGTCCCGATATACACACCTATTAGGACCTGTCACGGAGTGGGTACAGTCAGTGACAAATAAAGTAGATGCTTAAACAATAATAAACAAGAGTTTTAGAGAGAGTTACTCCGCACCGGAACCTTCGCTATCCGACGCCCTGAAATTTATTTAATCATGTTATTTATTTTAGTTTCACACCGTTTCGTCAGGGTAGGTCGACGACCTCCCCACGGAACATTTGAAGCTCTAACCCCTTCACGATGCGTGGGCGACACGTTTAGCCATCGTGAAGTGGTCCCCAACCAACACACGTGGGGCACACGGGTCATACAGACCACTTCTCCGAAAAAGTACACCAATGCGGGGGCCTATTCCGCCTGTGTACGTGCAGCATTTAGAAAGGGATGCCGAGATCGGCGTGAATTAATCATTACATAAAGCGAAGGGTTAAAACATTAGCACATCTCATCTACTTTATTAACCAATTAGCATTAGATACTTTAGTGATATGTTGCACTCAATGCACTTACAGCACTAGATGCAAAAGAACCCACCTGGTTGAAGATATACGACCGCTCCCGTGACCTTCTCAAGCAATCGGAACTCCTCGCGGCCTACTAGAATATCCAAGAGTACAAATTAACACCTTACCCTAATCAGGTAACATCAGTGGTCCCAACCACTGCAACAATGAACCCACCAAAACCGAAATCATTACACCTAGAGGACCGCGACGTAATAAAACAGTGACCAAAAAGATCTCAAGTGGCCATGCCAAGAAAATCGCGGAGATTGTGATCCCAACGGCGAAAACGGCGCTCAAAACGGTGGAAAAACGGACAAAAACGGAGCTACCGAACTTTGGGGCTGTCGGGTGGTGCACAGGAGCAACCGTGGACCGGGCTCACCGCACAGTGGAGGCGGCGGCGCAGACCTGGCTCACCCAGGAGGCGTGCACCAGGCGGGATGGGCCGGGCCGCGCACAGCGCTTGCGCGCGCCGGGTTCACGGCCGCGTAGGGCCGCGACGCGCACCGGGTGCACGCAGAAGGCGTGCACCATGCGGTGCGGGCCGGGCCGGCGCACGAAACCGTGCGCCGGGTCTTGTGCTTTCGACACTGCGGGCGTGCAGCGGGTGCACGCCTGGACCCGTGGACCGCGCTGTACGGACAAGCACAGTAAACCCTAATTTCGCGGTTTTCTTCGCCGTTTTCGCTCCCGTTTCGCGATTTCTTCTCCGTTTTCGCTCCCGTGGGATCCCGGCGACGACCCCGCGAATATGGTAACGACAGCGGCGGCCTCCCGTTTAACAACGGCGGCGGCGGCCTCCCGTTAACCCACTATGTTCCAACGGAACACCCCCAAAAAATTCCCGAATAAATACTCGATAATTCTAATGACTAAACCAACTATCGACGAACAACCAAAACGTCGATCGGAAGCCCGATGAAAAGAAACCGATTAAAAACCACCAATTAAATTCGATAAAAATCATCGATCACACCCGATCAAGAACGAGAATAAACTATTGATCAAAACCCAACAAAAATCCGTGACCGATGTACCGATTAAAACAACCTTACAAGAACACGGAAAACCCCCGATTAAATTCTACGAAAGGATTAACGACCACTAACCTCAAACTATCGGAAATAAAGAACCGATCTTGGTTCTCGCGGCGTTGGAGATCCGGATCCGCTCCCCGTAGATGATGGCGTCTCGTTCTCCGGTCTCCGGACGTCAATCGGGGCGATCGGGTTCCTCCGCTTTCTCCTTCTTTCTTTCTTTTCCTTCCTCTTTTTTCCCAACTAGGGTTTCGTTTGGTTTTCGGTACGCACGAAAGAGGAGGGTTTGAGAAGGCGGTATTTTAAAACTAGGGTTCCGTAATCTCTCTTTTTAACTTTACTTAACGAGTGGGAAATACTTATTTCATCTATTTATCTTAATATTTATTTTCCCCAATTTTCTGTTATTTTTCCAAATCGTACGTAGAGAAAAATCTCTTTTCCGTCACCGGATAATTAATTAGTTAATTTAATTAATTAATTATCCACACGGGATAACTCCCATTATCCACAAACGGGTGCAAGATATTTTGCACGGATTCCGATGCACGACTAATCGCCGCATCACTAAAAATCTCGTTCCGGGGGTTCCCGACATTGGATTTCCGATCCGATCGCACCGTCGGTCATTATTTTTCACGCTCTTTCGCAGAAAAATACAAGCACCACACACACCGACCGACATACCAAAAGTAATATTCCCGGAGTACTAAAAGGACACTAAAATAAAAGGAGGGTTAAATATTACAAAATACCGTGTCATTACACCACTCACACTTTATAAAAAGTTTCGTCCCCGAAACTTAAATACAACCCCCGCCAAACAGCTCGGGAAAACACTCCCTCATTTTCGATTCCAGCTCCCACGTCGCCTCGCGTTCCTCGTGGTTGCTCCATTGGACCTTCACGTAGGGGATGGTCCGGTTTCGCAGTTTCTTGTCCTCTCGCGCCAGGATCCGCACCGGTGTTTCTTCAACAGTTAAATCCTCCTGAAGCTTGATCGTGGATATGTCCAGGGCGTGAGAGGGGTCGGGAAGGTACTTCCGAAGCATCGACACGTGGAACACGTTATGTACTCGGTCTAGGCTTGGTGGCAAGGCCAAGCGATAAGCCACCGGACCCACGCGCTCTAGGATCTCAAACGGTCCCACGTACCTCGGACTTAATTTCCCTCTCAGGCCGAAACGTCGGGTCCCTTTCGAAGGTGACACTCGCAGCAACACGTGCTCGCCCACTGCGAATTCCAACTCCCGTCGCCTGTGGTCTGCGTAACTTTTCTGTCTGCTCTGGGCGGTTAACAATCGCTGCCAGATGAGGCGCACCTTTGCCTCGGTTTCTTCGACCAAATCCGGTCCCAACCATTTGCGCTCTCCCAAGTCATCCCAGCATAAAGGCGACCGACAGCGGCGTCCGTACAAAGCTTCGTATGGCGCCATCTTAATGCTGGCTTGGTAACTGTTATTATAGGCGAATTCCACAAGTGGCAGGTATTGAGACCATCCGTCGCACAGGTCTAGCACACATGCCCGCAGCATGTCCTCGAGGATCTGGATCACCCGCTCTGATTGTCCGTCGGTTTGCGGGTGAAAGGCCGTGCTGAAATGCAGTTTAGTCCCCATTGCTCGCTGCAAACTTTGCCAAAAATTCGACACGAACCGCATGTCTCTGTCCGATGTGATGGATGTCGGTACACCATGCAATCTCACTATCTCATCTATGTAGGTTCGTGCCAGCCGCTCCCGTGTCCACGTCGTATGTATCGGCGGGAAGTGGGCGGATTTCGTCAAACGGTCTACTATGACCCATATCGCGTCGTGCCCTTGGGATGATCTCGGAAAACCAGTCACAAAATCCATCGTGATCATCTCCCACTTCCACTCCGGCACGGGCAACGGCTGCAACTTTCCTGCTGGACGCTGGTGTTCAGCCTTCACCTGTTGGCATACCAGGCAGTGTGCCACGAATCGAGTCACATCTTCCTTCATCTTGGGCCACCAGAAGGTTTGTTTGACATCCTTGTACATCTTCGTTCCCCCGGGGTGCACCGCATAAGGGGCGGTATGCGCCTCCCTCAGGATCTCTTCCTTGAGTTCCGGTAGATCCGGCACACAGATTCGTCCCCGAAAACATATCGTGCCATTAGCATTCATCGCGAAATCGCCTCCTTGGTCTGTGGGTAGCCTATCTCGCACAAGTTGTAGCTGGGTATCCGTCGATTGCCCTTCACGGATTCTGTCCAATAGGGTTGGTCGGACCACCAGGGTCATGAGCCGTGCGACCGTTCCTGCTGGTACTACCTCCAGTCTCAATTGTGAAAATTCCGCAATCAAGCGGTCCTGTTGGGTGAGGGCGTTCGTCACTGATTCTACCGTCTGCCCTTTGCGGCTCAAGGCATCCGCCACCACGTTCGCCTTCCCAGGTGGTAATGGATGGTTAAATCATAATCCTTTAATAATTCGAGCCACCGCCTTTGCCGCAAATTCAGCTCCTTCTGGGTGAAAAGGTACTTTAAGCTCTGATGGTCTGAATACACGTTGCAGTGTGTTCCATACAAGTAGTGCCTCCACAACTTGAGGACGAATACAACCGCTGCAAGCTCCAGATCGTGCACGGGGTAGTTCCTCTCGTACTCCTTGAGTTGCCTCGACGCATAGGCTATAACCCAACCTCGTTGCATAAGCACGCCGCCGAGACCGTTTCGCGACGCGTCGCAGTATACCTCGTAGTCCTCGCCGGGTTCCGGTAGAGCGAGCACCGGGGCTCGCGTTAACTTGTCCTTGAGTTCTTCGAAACTCTTCTGGCATTGCTCCGTCCATATAAACCTCTTCCCTTTTTGGGTCAGGCGAGTTAGGAGTATTGCTATCTTGGAGAAGCCTTCCTCAAAATGTCTGTAATTCCCTGCCAAACCCAGGAAGCTTCGAATCTCGGTCACCGTCGTCGGCCTGGGCCAGTCGATTACCGAATCTGTCTTCTTCGGGTCGACCGCAATCCCAGCAGCCGACCAATATGCCCCAAAAAGCCTACCTCGCGGTGCCAAAACTCACACTTTATAAGTTTTGGCATATGGTTTCTGATCCCGGAGGGTCTGGGAAATTACCCGCGGGTGTTCCCCATATCCCTTGTCAATGCGAGAGTAGACCGGAACGTTATCTAGAGGACTATCACCGACTGGTCTAAGATGGGCTTGAGTATCCCATTCCTCATGCCCGTGAACACCGCTGGTGCGTTAACGAGTCTAAACGGTATAACCGTAAACTCACGTTGACCATTCCGAGCTCGCAGGGCTGTTCACGGTATGTCATCACCCGGAATCCTAGGCTGGTGATAGTCGGACCGCAGATCAATCTTTGGGAATGCCATTGCTCCTTGTAGTTGATCGCATAAGTCATCCATCCGAGGTAGGGAGGGTACTTGCTCATCTTGTGTAAAGATCTATACGAAACTCGTGAACGCTACACGACTGCCGTCTACAAAGCTTTTTGCCCGCACAACGAAAGGTACAGTGAGCAAAAGGCGTTCCTACAGGCTAAGCTTACAAGTTCCGGCAAATCCGATTCCCGGAGACACGCTTGGAACTTCAAGCAGTCAACTACCGCTTAAAGATTGCCGCGACAGTCGGCCCCAAGCGCTACGCTGATAACCCTTAACGGAAACCCCACTAGTTCTTAGAGATTAAGAACCTGCCCCACCCTCGCTGGGCAGGAAGGAGTAAGGCCGCCTGCCTCGAAGGGTGGCCTAAAGATTCGACCGAACTTATCTCCACGATGGGGATTTCTTCTAATAACTAAGGTAGAGTTGAAAACATGAAGCGAGGTGAAAGAGTGGGACGCTCAGGTGTTAACACAAAGGTTCTAGCACGAAGATTTGAAACTCGAGTATTACCTGTTACATCGTGCTCTGTGGGTCCGTCCCCTGGTGGGTCACCGTATAGACTCTCCCTCCTCCCGGTTGCTGAGATGAAGGTGTAGATGCTGCTACGGATGACGTCCCCGTGTTCAAGGGCAGGTGAAACGTAAGTGCCCCAGTTTGCCGCATCGAAAACAGTGGTCTCGCTTCTGGGGACATTCGATCACTGAGTGTAATCCATCGCAAATGATGTAAGGCTTGTACATCGGCCTTCGTCCTCCCGTAGGCACATTCTTGGCTCCTTGTTGTGATCTCGGGCGTTTAGGAGGCCGGCTCCCCTTGGTATGCTCCTTCACGAAATAAGGCCGGGTTCGTTTCTTATCCCCGCTGTATTTCGAGCTCTCCCGTCGGGCTTGTGAAAACATAAATCCGCGCTCCTCCACGGTGGCCCTATCAACCACCTCCTGGAAGGTGTGCAAATCCGCCGCTTGCACCACCTTGAAGACGTCGCTCCGTAAACCATCCATAAAAAGACGGGCCTTGTGAGATTCGTCTCTTATGATAGAGGGGACGCATTTGACCAACCTCACAAATGCCCGTTGGTACCCCATAACTGTCCGACTTCCTTGCTTGATGTGCACCAGGTCGTCTTCCATCTGCTGTTTGATGCTGTCGGATAAGAATGCCCCAAATAATTTTTCTCGGAACGAGGACCAAGATGGGAGGACGGTGCCCTCCGAGGGGTCCGAGCACACCGCCTTCCACCACATGCGGGTGTTTCCCTCGAGAAAGTTGACCGCCAAGGGGACCCGCTCCTGCTCCTCTATCAGTAGGTCTTCGAAGAGCCTTTCCATGGTGTCTACCCATTTTTCCACGACCCAAGGGTCGGTCGTCTCTCCCTCAAACACGGGTGGGTTGTACCTCTTGAAATTTGCCAAGTTCGCCGTCGCCCTATCCCATTCGGTTTGCTGGATAGGGGCTTTCCCCCGCGGCATCGGTGGACATTCTAGGGGTAGGCGCCACCACAGTCTCCCTCAAGGGGTCTCCAACAGTGGCCCCTGGCAGAAGTCCCGCTGTTACTGGTGTTGGTGCTACTGAAGGTGTTGTTGCCTGAACCGACGGTGCCCCGGTTACCGTGGTCGGAGGAGGGGCGACCATATTCTCGTTGTCCGCCACCGGCGGTCCCGTCACTGGCGCGGCTGGTACGGGCAGAGGAGCCTGGGTGACCTCCACTGGTGTAGTCGACACTTGCGTCAACGGACGCACTTGTTCCATAAAGGTTGCTAACTGCCCGGCCATCTCTCGTAGTTGTTGCCGGAGGAGCTGATACTCCGCCGCTGTTGGCACCGTACTTTCTGCCCCTGCGTTCTCCGTTGCTAACCTATTTCGGGCCATTATACTGCTGTATACAAAGAAACCGCATTAACCCTAAGGTTCCTGGCCTAATACTCGACCTACAAAAACACTGAGGCTACAACCCTTTTTATCCCCGCGCACTCACGTTCTAAGACACCTACGACCTGGTTATCTCATATCCAAATTTTGGTGGTAGGATCATGCACTGCGGTTACTGGACACCGACTGTTGTGGTCAAAGCCGTTTTTTTTGCTCTGATATCATAAAATCTGTCATGCCCCGGAGGTCTCAGGATAAGCGGAAAAACGTGTTATATTTTTTTTTTTGAAAAACAGATGGTCAACGACCCCGCCTACCGGTGCGTGCCAGACCCACCACACATACAAATTCACTCTGCAAACGAACAGAGTCTCCTTTGTACGTGCATGGCGTCTCGACTACATTTACAATAATAACATTACACGGCATTGATCACACAGTCACATTGACTAAGTACAACATGTATCATCATTCAACAGCATTAGGAAAAATCCTATGAGTTCGTAAACGGTGTCCACTCGACACCCAAGTCTTTAAAACGTCTAACATTCACATTTAGGCGGCTATATTGTTTTGAAAGGATAAATTCCCAGGGTTTTCAAAGTGGTGTCCACACGACACCCTGTTTTGAAAAGCGTTTTCGAAATCCTTTTACATCGTAAAACAGCCGCGCAATTAATATAAAACATAACCAAAACCAAATAATTAATTACATGTCCACATATCCAGCATGATCCACAACCACACAAAATAACGAAAAGAGGAAAAGAGAGAGATAACCAAACTAAAAGTTTCAACCAAGGGCCTCAATCGGCCACGCTAAGTCTGCGGCACCTCACCACCGTCCCGATATCACACCTTATTAGGACCTGTCACGGAGTGGGTACAGTCAGTGACAAATAAAGTAGATGCTTAAACAATAATAAACAAGAGTTTTAGAGAGAGTTACTCCGCACCGGAACCTTCGCTATCCGACGTCCTGAAATTTATTTAATCATGTTATTTATTTTAGTTTCACACCGTTTCGTCAGGGTAGGTCGACGACCTCCCCACGGAACATTTGAAGCTCTAACCCCTTCACGATGCGTGGGCGACACGTTTAGCCATCGTGAAGTGGTCCCCAAACAACACACGTGGGGCACACGGGTCATACAGACCATTTCTCCGAAAAAGTACACCAATGCGGGGGCCTATTCCGCCTGTGTACGTGCAGCATTCAAAAAGGGATGCCGAGATCGGCGTGAATTAATCATTACATAAAGCGAAGGGTTAAAACATTAGCACATCTCATCTACTTTATTAACCAATTAGCATTAGATACTTTAGTGATATGTTGCACTCAATGCACTTACAGCACTTGATGCAAAAGAACCCACTTGGTTGAAGATATACGACCGCTCCCGTGACCTTCTCAAGCAATCGGAACTCCTCGCGGCCTACTAGAATATCCAAGAGTACAAATTAACACCTTACCCTAATCAGGTAACATCAGTGGTCCCAACCACTGCAACAATGAACCCACCAAAACCGAAATCATTACACCTAGAGGACCGCGACGTAATAAAACAGTGACCAAAAAGATCTCAAGTGGCCATGCCAAGAAAACCGCGGAGATTGTGATCCCAACGGCGAAAACGGCGCTCAAAACGGTGGAAAAACGGACAAAAACGGAGCTACCGAACTTTGGGGCTGTCGGGTGGTGCACAGGAGCAACCGTGGACCGGGCTCACTGCACAGTGGAGGCGGCGGCGCAGACCCGGCTCACCCAGGAGGCGTGCACCAGGCGGGATGGGCCGGTCCGCGCACAGCGCTTTGCGTGCCGGGTTCACGGCCGCGGAGGGCCGCGGCGCGCACCGGGTGCACGCAGAAGGCGTGCACCATGCGGTGCGGGCCGGGCCGGCGCACGAAACCGTGCGCCGGGTCTTGTGCTTTCGATACTGCGGGCGTGCACCGGGTGCACACCTGCACCCGTGGACCGCGCTGTACGGACAAGCACAGTAAACCCTAATTTCGCGGTTTTCTTCGCCGTTTTCGCTCCCGTTTCGCGATTTCTTCTCCGTTTTCGCTCCCGTGGGATCCCGGCGACGACCCCGCGAACATGGTAATGACGGCGGCGGCCTCCCGTTTAACAACGGCGGCGGCGGCCTCCCGTTAACCCACTATGTTCCAACGGAACACCCTAAAAAATTCCCGAATAAATACTCGATAATTCTAATGACTAAACCAACGATCGACGGACAACCAAAACGTCGATCAGAAGCCCGATGAAAAGAAACCGATTAAAAACCACCAATTAAATTCGATAAAAATCATCGATCACACCCGATCAAGAACGAGAATAAACTATTGATCAAAACCCAACAAAAATCCGTGACCGATGTACCGATTAAAACAACCTTACAAGAACACGGAAAACCCCCGATTAAATTCTACGAAAGGATTAACGACCACTAACCTCAAACTATCGGAAATAAAGAACCGATCTTGGTTCTCGCGGCGTTGGAGATCCGGATCCGCTCCCCGTAGATGATGGCGTCTCGTTCTCCGGTCTCCGGACGTCAATCGGGGCGATCGGGTTCCTCCGCTTTCTCCTTCTTTCTTTCTTTTCCTTCCTCTTTTTTCCCAACTAGGGTTTCGTTTGGTTTTCGGTACGCACGAAAGAGGAGGGTTTGAGAAGGTGGTATTTTAAAACTAGGGTTTCGTAATCTCTCTTTTTAACTTTACTTAACGAGGGGGAAATACTTATTTCATCTATTTATCTTAATATTTATTTTCCCCAATTTTCTGTTATTTTCCCAAATCGTACGTAGAGAAAAATCTCTTTTCCGTCACCGGATAACTAATTAGTTAATTTAATTAATTAATTATCCACACGGGATAACCCCTATTATCCACAAACGGGTGCAAGATATTTTGCACGGATTCCGATGCACGACTAATCGCCGCATCACTAAAAATCTCGTTCCGGTGGTTCCCGACATCGGATTTCCGATCCGATCGCACCGTCGGTCATTATTTTTCGCGCTCTTTCGCAGAAAAATACAAGCACCACACACACCGACCGACAAACCAAAAGTAATATTCCCGGAGTACTAAAAGGATACTAAAATAGAAGGAGGGTTTAATATTACAAAATACCGTGTCATTACATTAAGTCTACTGGAGGCAAAACAAATAGGTATGCAGATAAATAATATGAAAGCTGGAATGAAACTACAGCTAATAAGCCTCAAGTATCATGCTCAAAGGAAAACCCAACTAAGAACATGCTATGCATCCACTCGCTCACGAGGTGCTCACATAACCCAATCTCAGTGACTGCCACATCGGGTCCAGTCAAGCCTGTGCCCCCTAGTGTATCAACCAGGGCGTCCCATCAGTGTGAGGACCTGAATCCCCGCAAGAGGATTACTGTTGGATCAGCAGCTTCTGGAGGCCGATGTTGTGGGTTAGAGATGGTTGCGCGCAAATCAGACTTCAAGATTGGACCCAACGCAAAATTCGGATTAAAAATACCTGTCCGGATGCCGTTGGGAAATTTTAGAAGTGGAATTGGACAAAACGGACATCGGATTTGGACTCTGCGCGCGAAAACGACGAAAATAGACTATTTACTTGTATTTTTCGGAGCCCGTATGCCAAAACATGGATTCCGAGGCATGATTTACTGTTCCAGCAGGCTAGGGCAGCGCCGGCGGCGACGGGCAACGGCGGAGCGTGGCGGCGAGGGCACGGGCAAGCGCTTCCGAGGCGGCGGGCAGGCCGGTCCACGAATTTTGGCGTGCACCGGGACCAACCAACGTTGGAAAAGCCACGTGTAGCGCGCTGATTGGGCGGTCAACACACGCGCGACAGCGCGCCGGGCGCGACGCACCGTGGACCCCGCCAGGCCACGTGGCGCCCGCTGGTTGGCGGGCGCAGCGACTCGGCTGGGCCGCCGTGAACCGTGGCCCACAGTACCCGCCGTGGACCGTATCGCCACGCGGCGCGCCGCGATTGGCGGGCGCGCGTGCGCCGGGCGCGCGGGGCGCGGATCGGGTGACGTGGCGCGCCGTGAGGGATTCGGGCGCGCACAGTGTTGGGCTTGGGCCGGATTCGGGCGCAGGCGCACGTGTGCCGGGCGCGCGGGGGGCGGATCGGGTGAAGTGGCGCGCCGTGAGGGATTCGGGCGCGCAAAGTGTTGGGCTTGGGCCAGATTCGGGGGCCCGAATCCGGCGCCCGAATCCGAACCCCTTCTTTAGTGGATTTGGGCTATAAATATCCCTTTGGGCTTCTCTTTTTGGGGTTTTTCCGAGCCCTCATAAGCCCACCTTCGACAGAGGGCTTCACCTTCGAGTTTTCTTCGATTTTTGGAATCTCGGGAATTTTTGGAGGCCGCGGCATCGGCGTTTTCTGCGACGCGGCGCACTTCGACGCTCCTTCGATTTTGGCTTCTACTATTGCATTTTAGTGCGCGAGACCCCCTGAGCTACCCCGATGGTCTTTTGAGCTAATTTTCATAGTAGCGTGTTCACGAGAGGTACGCCTTCGATTTCTGTGATGATCACTTTGCCTCATTTTGGTTTTTTGGCATGGTTCCCGAGGTATCTTTTGACCCCTTGTACTGCTGTGAGGTTTTGGACAGCGGTGGAGTATTGTTGGATTTTTTTGGTCTACGAGCATCGGAATGAGGCGTTTAAGGACTCGATCGACATCTACGCTTCGAGAGGAACGTACCCGTATTTTTATCGGAATTTTTGGATGTCATTTCAAAGGTGATGTTTTAGGTTCTTCGTGACTGATTTCCGCAGATTTGCGAGTTGTGGATTGATTGACATTCCGCAGTGTTCTATTTATATCTTGGCCTACAGGTGTCGGAATAAGGTGTATAAATACTCGATTTGCATCTACTCGTCGCGAGGATCGCAGCCGTGATTTTTCTGAATTTTTCTGAGGATAGAATGCAGGTGAAAATTCCCCCTCTTCTCTGCTGGTTTGTAAAAACAGCATGTGTTGTTTTGGATGTTTGGGGGGGGTATTGATCATGTTGTAATTGGTTGTGTTGTTTGTTAAGCTGAAGCTTGTGCGACTATGTATCGAGGGTGCTGCTTGGTGGATGTTGTTAGTGAGTGACTGCGCACTTCACCGACTTCGGCTTTGCCTGTGGAAAGCGTTTCAGGTGGGTTGCTTCGTCTCCAGAACCGGTGGACGGTTCTCTAATTCTATATGTTAGATGGCATGCATGTTTAGTGTACCTATATGTTGTTGAGAGGTGAGCTTGGTAAATGGTATTTGTTTGAAGAATTGCAAGATATGATATTCATGTTATGCCTGATGAAACTTGCAAGATTTAGATATCCATGATTATGATCAATGAAAGCTTACCTAAGGGAATGTTACACTATGGGATAGATAGCATGCACAATTTAATGTACAACCTATAAGATTGAGATGTAAGCATAAGAATGATGTAGTTCATGCGGATTGAGGCTTACATGATTTATTGTACATGTTGGGTACTTTCGAGATATTATATTTTTAATGGTTGTATTCACCTATGCTAGTTGAGAGCATGTTTAGGGAGATGAAGCTTATTCTGATTGATTTTGGTGATCATATCCATTAATGTTCCCTGCTTATGATTCATTATATTTAAATGTTATTATTGGAACTTGACCTAGCACCCCGTCATATGATGCATGTTTAACTAGACCAGTAGAGAACCTTCACTTGGGCCAGATTTTTTTATACTTTAGACATCCCACACTTTGCATCTTTTTCTGGACATAGATTTTCCTCGCCCAGGTAGTGGGCCGAGTAGTCAGGTTATTGTGGGACTTTGTTGCACTCGTGCCTGGGGGCTGAGTGGAGTATGGTAGCTGAGTTTAGACCTGTGCTAGAGTTGTTGGGAACCGTTTGGGTTGACGGTGGTCCCGGGTCGTTGAGTGTCGTCCGACCAGTCTTGTTAGCCTTGAGTTGTGGGTCGATTTCGGTTGTGGAGTACCTCCAGCCTGTGTGTTTAGCGTAGCGAGTTGGGTGTTTCGTTTTGGGAGCCGTTTGGGTCGACGGTGGTCCCGACTGTGGAGTATCTCCAGCCAGTGTGTTTTGTGCCACAAGATGGTTGAGTTCGTTAGTGTCTCGAGATTCGTGAGAGCTAGTTAGTTGAGTCGTCGAGAGTACTCCGACCGTGGTGCGAGATGTTTGAGGATCTTGAGTCCTTCCGTTCTGAGAGTGAGCGTGGATTTTGATTATAGCCTACAGGAGCCACTTCGAGCTCGACAGAGATCGCGGATACCTTTTTCCTCGGTGGGGTCGCGCCCCTCGAGTGCCACGTCCACAGTGGATCTGTTACTTTTGTATCGTGACTTGTCGACGCAGTCCCTCTGGCTGGGCATGTTTTGGCAGTCACGGACGGCCTACGTAAGTCCGGTCCTCCTTGGATGTAACGGTAGTAGGTAGGCGCAGGCTTGACTAGACCCTATGAGGCGGTCAGTTCGATTGGGTCGATTGAGCACCTTGGGTGCGAGTAGTTGTATATATTTTCATCTGTATCACCCATTGAGCATTTAGATAGAGGCATGGTAGCTGTAGAGAATCTCCAGCTTTTCTTGTTCAGTTATTACTGCATGGTTATCTTATGCCTCTAGTAGACTTAGTATGCAGACCGTCGGGCTTGGTGGCGGTACCCACTGAGAACTACGTGTTGATGTAGTTCTCACACCCGTTGGGGTTTCTCCCCCTCCTTTTTCTTCCTCTCCTTTGTTTTGCAGAGTCATCCGTGGGAGATGCTGATTCTCCTGTTGCTGTTCGAGGCGAGGGAGTCGCGAGCTAGATCCCTACCTGTCTTTGGAGAGTAGCTGTACCCCCACTTGGAGACTTGTAGTACAGTGAGTAGACTTAGTTGTATTTCTGCTTTTGAGAGATTTTTGTAGTGAGGATATGACTTGTACTGAGAGCCTGCACACTGATGTATTATTTCAGGTTACCCTCCCTGTTGAGTTTTAGATTTTTGTATCTGAGGATTTTGTATTTGATCATGTTTGGGAGGTGGATATTGTATCTTTATTTTTAGTTGTACAGTGTTTGATAGAGTTTTACAGCAGTTTACTTTTCAGCTCTGATATCAATATAGCTATAGTATCCTTCTTTTTGCAGGATAGACGCTTCGTCTATACGGGGCTCACTGTATGGGCGGCGGATATGTTGGCGGGCCCGGGTCGCAGTTTCGACCCCGGGGCGTGACAATCAGACTATCTCAGTATCACGCAAAGCGACCTCTAGTGTATCAACTAGGCGCATCATCTTCGCATCCGTAGCGTAACTCGAGAGGAGCGACCCCACCGAGCTCAAGCGTGTCTCATCTGGCATAAAAGCGGCATCTGTAGGCTACAATCCACGGTCAAACAGATCGGAAACTCGAATACCCAAATAACCATATCTCAGTCGGAGAACCCTCCACGACTCAATCTAACAATGCTCAAATAACATAGCTAAGTCGGAGAACCCTCCACGACTCAATCTGATAAAGCCCAAATAAACATAGCTAAGTCGGAGAACCCTCCACGACTCAATCTGCTAATGCCCAACCCATGATCTAGAGTAAACCAATCGACTTTCATGAAGGGTCGAATATTCCAAAAGACTGACACCTACAACCCAAATCAAATAAGAACAGGCTGCAGGCACAGCCGCCCGTAGCTTCTGACCCAACAATAGAATCAGTCCTCAATCTCTCACATAAGAGGCCCGGAAATTCCGAAAGACTGACGCATACAACCCAAATCAAACAAGAACAGGCTGCAGGCACAGCCGTCCGTAGCTTCCGCCCCTGAAGTGAAACAAATGCTCAATCTCTCATGACACTAGAAACTCATCCCACAGAGTTCTAAAAATCCGCTCGGCCCCCTGACACGAGGATACAAGCATCCCGAACTACCTGGACCATCCATAATGCTCTCGATATTTTAAAACACTTTAAAAATCAGAGTTTAAGTTAAAAACATTTATAAAAATTTTATGAAGGTCCAGATGCATTTCGAATGTCAAGAAAATATGCAGTCTAGTGTCAAATCATCTCTAGATGATGCTAAAAATATCTGGGGCTCAGATTGTTTTTCTGTAATTTTCTAGGCAACTATCAGATTTACCAGCTACAATAACAGATAAGCTAGACATGCTATACATGCATGCAATAGCATGAGAAGGCATTCCATATATCTTGAAGAATTTCCAACCCACCTGGATCGCTTTCCACAGGCAACGCTGAAATCGGTAAAGAACGGACTCGCTCACTGTCAAAATCTGTCGAAAGCAGCACTTCGGCTCCGTGCACGCGCACCTCTGCCAAGCATCCAGAAAATCCTCAAGGAGCTCTCAGCTCACTCCACAGCCTCTAACAAGGCTCCAACTACGCTCGGTCAAAACCGTCGTCGCTCCGCCAACCCTCCTGCGCATTCAGCCCGCGCTCCTCCGCGGCTCCGCACAGTGCACAGGGCAACCTGAGGGCTCCAACAGCCAACGCAGCAACAAGCTGCTCCTCCTCAGCATGCGCAGCACCCTGCTGCTCCACACAACACAGGGAAAAAGGAAAGATGGAAAAAATCCATACCCAGCTCAAAAATCCAATCCTCTGTCCATAATCCAAAATCCGAGAAAACCCGAAAACTCGGAAAAAGCTCAATACTCACCTCTACTGGCTGTGTCCGCACGCGCGAGCTCCAACCGAGCTCTCCTCAAACCGGACAAGCTCTCCGATGCGCTCATGATCGAAACCCAAAACTCCGGCTCGAAGATGATCCATCAAGAACTCACAGCCACTCTCTCTCTCTCACTCTCAATCTCCTTCTCTTTCTTTCTCTCCGTCTTCCTCTCGTTCTTTCTCTCTTTCTTTTCCCTGGTTCCAACTGAGAAGAGAGAAGGAGGAGGGGGGTCACTATATAAAGAGAAGAGAGAGTTAATGCAGCTGTAGGGGTGGTTGGGGAAGTGAATTTACTCTTTTACCCTCACTGCCTCCAAGATCTGGAGGCTGAGTACCGGTACACGAGTCCCCGTACCGGTACCCAAGCACAAAAATCCCAACCCGAGAGCCAACTCTGATCAGTCCAACATTGAGTACCGGTACCCGCCCCCGCGTTCCGGTACTCAGGCCAAAAGGGAACTGGCGTACCGGTACTCACTGCCCAGTACCGGTACCCAGGGACTTAGAAAAATTCTGCAATTTTCCCTCAACCGAACCTCTCTGTCGGTTTCCAAATCAACTCGTTTCGATACCCATGCCCGCGTACCGGTACGCAATGTCCCAAACTGCTGAATCAAGCTGGGGCTTCCAATTTCGACGCCGTCAACTCACTTTTCGAACAAAAGGCTCCCGCGTCGATCCGAAACATCCCAACTCAAGCGTAATCATATTCTGAACCTGCTGCAGGCGATTTCACTGCACCACGCTATCCTGCGAAGTCGGTGCACTACACGAAGCCCCGGTACTCTACATCCTCCCCTCCATAAAAGAGTTTCGTCCTCGAAACTAGAAAAATCTATAACTCAGGAGGGTGTCTCAATCAAATGGGGATAGGAGATCCTCAACTCATCCTCAGGCTCTCAAGTGGCCTTTCTCTCATCATGATGGTTCCACTGGACCTTCACCAAAGGTATGACCCGACTGCGCAATTACTTCGCCCCTCGAGTAGAATTCGCATCGGTCGCTCCTGATAGCTCAAATCCTCGTCCTCTCCAAGGAAGTGAAGTCCAAAACAAGCGAGGGATCACATATACTTCCTTCGTTGCCCCTCGACAACCAAACTGCTCAAAGCTTCCATAAATACACTCTCACATCCATCAAACTGGGGAAGGAGCTCGACATCAGGAACATTCCCCAACCCCCAACTCTCAATTTCAAAAACCAGCCAGAAACGGTGAAAAGTTCGAAAACCTCGAATGGCTAGTGCCTTCACCACAATCAAACAAGAACAAGCTCCAGCACCTTCTCCATTTCTGGAGCAGCCTTTCGAAATTGTTGATCAATTCGTCAAACCTCGGCATAAACAGAAAAGGGGAGAAAGACGTTGAAGTTGTTCCTGTTGCGGCTAACACTCTAGTTCCAAAGTTCCAAAAGTGGCATCCGCTGAGTAGTCACCTCATTCCAAGGTTGCACTGCTCGCCTAGTCAAGGCGTCCATGACCATAATGTCCTCGCCGGGATAATACTGCAAGATCAATCCTACATCTTCAATAACTCTATCCACCGGCACTCATCCAAATCGATGCGGATATCATCCTCAGCTTAAACTCCTGGAAGCTATGCTGGCACTGCTTAGTCCAAAAGCTTTGGACCTCTGTCACTATCATAGGTCTAGGCTAATCCTGAACGACATCACTCTTCGTTGGGTCTACTGTCACTCTTGCAGGTGAAATCACATGGCCTAACCACGAAACCTTCCGAAGTCCAAAATGCGCACTTTCTCAACTTGGCATACAACTTCTTCTCTCTCAGAAGTTGCGGCACTGTCCTCAAGTGCTCCTCACGCTCTATGTCACTTCGGAAATAAATCCAAATCCCCATGACGAGTACTGCTACCAACCTGTCCAAGTACAGCTAGAACACACAATTCCTTAAATCCTAAAGGTGGCAGGGCATTAGTCAATCCAATTGACCCCACTGTAAACTCATAATGCCCCTACCGTATCCTGAACGCTGTCTGGGCACAGTCCTCGGCTGTATAGTTCCATATAGATACCTGCCTCACGAAAAAGCAACTGCCGGAATATAACCCAATCCTGTCTGTGCTCGAACCATAATACAACCCTCATCGTTGTGTATCAACAAAGTGGCGTCACTACCGTGTATGAACGGCATGGCATCACCACCACATATCAACGGCGTGGCATCACCACCGTGTATCAACGGCGTGGAATCATACCCAAGTATCGATCTCTCGGATCCTCACCGTCGTATATCAACGACGTAGCACTGGGTCACACATGCCTCTCGATCCGTTAGACCCTGCAACTGCTCTACAGCTCTCTCAGCTTTACTGGTGACACCCAATGAGGTGCTGTCGAGGTTGGCGCGGTTCCCAGAACCACGTCAATCGCAAAACTCAATCTCCCTAACCGGCGGCATCAACATCAGCTCAGGAGGACTCACACTCGAGATCTCATGGGCGATAGGAATATCCTTTAGTCCCGGTGCTGCCTTAGGCACCTCTACAATCGCTAGAAAAGCGGTACAACCACGACTCAACATCTGTCGTGCCCTGGCATCCTCTAGATACATACTCCTCCTGACCAGGTCCATGGAGGGTCATCATCCTCTTTCTACCATCCATGGTAGCATAACACTGGGATAACCGATCCATATCCAGCCTCACATCAACATCTCAAAGCTGATGTAGGACCAACCAATCAACGGACCAAATTTGGGGTCCCAACTGCATTGGGCAGGACCGACAACACTCATCTATGTGCTACACGTGGTCTGGAATCCGAACCTCACGTGCACAAGCTAACAGTCCTATCTCTGGCCCATGCGAAGATGCCAACGCTCTACTGGTATGACGCGATCCACAATCCTGGCGCCCTCCAACCGGGCGGCACAATCTCATCCACTCGATGATGGTGGTCGTCGCTCTGTCTGCTCCGGTACCATGGCTCTATCTGCCTAGCGGTAAATCGGGTGAACCCCTTCATCCTGAAGAGGTAGTGGGGGTGTTGTCGCAAGCGGTAATACCATAAGCACTCCTCGGGGGCATGCTGCCTGGAAATGCCCTGACTGTCCACATGAAAAGCATCACCCCTGCCTGAGGTCACACTGCGGCGGTGAATGTAGCCCACCGCAAATGACACACTCATTCTAACACTGCTGCTGGTGCCTCGACTGTCGAGAACCTCCTGGTCACTGTCTCCTCTGAGACCCATGACCCTGAGACTAGAATCGTGACGGCCTCGGGGGTCTCGATCTACTCGACTGTCCAAAATCAGACGACACTGGACGTCTCTCTCCGGAGCTAGTCCCTGGCGCTCTGTCCCTCTCAGACATGATTGTCGATCCTCAGTCAACCCACCGAGGATGCTCAATTGCTGCATCCAAAGTCGGTGCCCGCTGAGAATGCACAAGGTGATAGATATCCTGATGTAGTCCCCTCTCAAATAGATCAACCTTCTGGGCCTCATCCTGGGCAACGTGGGGCACACTGTTCAGTAACCGCAGAAACTTGCGAATATATTCCTGAAGAGGTCGACTCCTCTACTGCAGGCGTCTCAGATCCCCTTCCAATTTCTGCTTTATACTGTCGGGAAAGAAGACCCCGAGCAGCAAAGCACGAAACTCGCTCCAGGTCATCAACTGCGCTCCCGGTGGTCCAACAGGACGAACTCGACGCCACCAAATCTCGGTGTCCTTCTCCAAAAAGTGCGTAGCCAAATGCACCTGATGCTTTTCCTGGACGAACAAATTCTCAAACACCTTCTCCATAGCAGCAATCTAGTTCTCGGCCTCCCAAGGCTCCAAACCCTGCCCTGAAAACTGCGGGGGATGGAACTGGCTGATGTACAACAACCGATCAGTAAGCTCTCGCTGCTCCTACACTGTCAACGGTGCGATATGGGTCGAAGTCGACGATGTCGCGGCCGAAGGTACTACTGGCAATACCACAGGAGATGCTCTCTGCTCAAGCATGCGCATCATGCGCTCCATGTTCTCTTCCTGGCGTCTAGCTGTCTCCTCCTGGCGTCGTAACGCCTCTGACATCTGGGCTACCTGGGCCCGCAACTCTCGGACCTCACTCTGCTCTGTCCATTCAGCCTCCCACTGCTCGGGCTTCTCATCTAAGGCCGAACGCGCCCTTGTCGCTGCACGACGTCTCGAGGCATCGAAGACAACTGCAACAAACCAAACATCAGGACCACGAAATCTCTCGACCCGATCAAGCGAAAGTCTAAAACATGTTACCCATTCTAAAGCATTATGTTGTCTGCAGCCAATATAACCACTTTAGAAAATAAACATGTAAGGTTACTCGTCCCAATCCCCTAGGGGAGGTACAGACCCAATCAGGACTCTTGCTAAAGTCACGTCTCTCACGACAGTCATCCTACTGTCCAAACAATAGCCTAGGGTCACTAAGTCCTCAACGACCTATATACCTAGGCTCTGATACCACCCTAATCTGTCACCCCCCACGGTCGAAACTGTGACCCGGGCCTGCCAGCAGATCCGCCATCTGCACAGGAATTCCCGTACAGACGAAGCAACTAACCTGCAAGTAAGATCTATAGCTAAACATATATCAGAGCGGAAATAAAACTAGTAGCTACAGAATCAAAAACTGAACATCAGAATAAAATGAATCCTCAATACATCGTCTCTCCCGCTATGTAAATAAACACAAATACAAATCTCTCAGACTATCCAGTACAAAAGTGAAATCAGAAAAATACATGGTACATCTACCTCTAACTCTCAAGTAAAAAGGATAAGGAGCTACGCGGCCACGTCCTCACCTCGATCAGCTGTCTACGCACGAACACAAGCCGGAATAGCAACCTCTGGAAAATCTGTCACCGCAGCAGGTGTGAGAACTACTATAGAAGGTAGTTCCCAGTGAGTACCATCACCAATATCCACGGTATGCCCACGAAGTCTACGGGAGGCAAAACAAATAGGTATGCAGATAGATAATATGAAAGCTGGAATGAAACTACAGCTAATATGCCTCAAGTATCATGCTCAAAGGAAAACTCAACTAAGAACATGTTATGCATCCACTCGCTCACGAGGTGCTCACATAACCCAATCTCAGTGACTGCCACATCGGGTCCAGTCAAGCCTGCGCCCTTAGTGTATCAACGAGGGCGTCCCATCGGACTATGTCAGTATCACGCAAAGCGACCTCTAGTGTATCAACTAAGCGCATCATCATCGCATCCGGAGCGTAACTCGAGGGGAGCGACCCCACCGAGCTCAAGCGTGTCTCATCTGGCATAAAAACGACATCTGCAGACTACAATCTACGATCAAACAGATCGAAAACTCGAATATCCAAATAACCATATCTCAGTCGAAGAACCCTCCACGACTCAATCTAACAATGCCCAAATAACATAGCTAAGTCGGAGAACCCTCCATGGCTCAATTTGGTAAAGCCCAAATAAACATAGCTAAGTCGGAGAACCCTCCACGACTCAATCTGCTAATGCCCAACCCATGATCTAGAGTAAACCAATCGACTTCCATGAAAGGCCGAATATTCCGAAAGACTGACACCTACAACCCAAATCAAACAAGAACAGGCTGCAGGCACAGCCGCCCGTAGCTTCCGACCCAACAATAGAATCAGTCCTCAATCTCTCACATAAGAGGCCCGGAAATTTCGAAAGACTGACGCCTACAACCCAAATCAAACAAGAACAGGCTGCAGGCACAGCCGCCCGTAGCTTCCGCCCCTGAAGTGAAACAAATGCTCAATCTCTCATGACACTAGAAACTCATCCCACAGAGTTCTAAAAATCCGCTCGGCCCCCTGACACGAGGATACATGCATCTCGAACTATCTGGACCATCCATAATGCTCTCGATATTTTAAAACACTTTAAAAATCAGAGTTTAAGTTAAAACCATTTATAGAAATTTTATGAAGGTCCAGATGCATTCCGAATGTCAAGAAAATATGCAGTCTAGTGTCAAATCATCTCTAGATGATGCTAAAAATATCTGGGGCTCAGGATTGTTTTTCTGTAATTTTCTAGGCAACTATCAGATTTACCAGCTACAATAACAGATAAGCTAGACATGCTATACATGCATGCAATAGCACGAGAAGGCATTCCATATATCTTGAAGAATTTCCAACCCATCTGGATCGCTTTCCACAGGCAACGCTGAAATCGGTAAAGAACGGACTCGCTCACTGTCAAAATCTGTCGAAAGCAGCACTTCGGCTCCGCGCACGCGCACCTCTGCCAAGCGTCCAGAAAATCCTCAAGGAGCTCTCAGCTCACTCCACAGCCTCTAACAAGGCTCCAACTACGCTCGGTCAAAACCGTCGTCGCTCCGCCAACCCTCCTGCGCATTCAGCCCGCGCTCCTCCGCGGCTCCGCACAGTGCACAGGGCAACCTGAGGGCTCCAACAGCCCACACAGCAACAAGCTACTCCTCCTCAGCACGCGTAGCACCCTGCTGCTCCACACAACACAGGGAAAAAGGAAGGATGGAAAAAATCCATTCCCAGCTCAAAAATCCAATCCTCTGTCCATAATCCAAAATCCGAGAAAACCCGAAAACTCGGAAAAAGCTCAGTACTCACCTCTACTGGCTGTGTCCGCACGCGCGAGCTCCAACTGAGCTCTCCTCAAGCCGGACAAGCTCTCCGACGCTCTCATGATCGAAACCCGAAACTCTGGCTCAAAGAGGATCCATCAAGAACTCACAGCCGCTCCCTCTCTCTCACTCTCAATCTCGTCTTTCTTTCTCTCCTTCTTCCTCTCGTTCTTTCTCTCTTTCTTTTCCCTGGTTCCAGCTGAGAAGAGAGAAGGAGGAGGGGTCACTATATAAAGAGAAGAGAGAGTTAATCCAGCTGCAGGGGTGGTTGGGGAAGTGAATTTACTCTTTTACCCTCACTGCCTCCAAGATCTGGAGGCTGAGTACCGGTACACGGGTCCCCGTACCGGTACCCAAGCACAAAAATCCCAACCCGAGAGCCAACTCTGATCAGTCCAACATTGAGTACCGGTACCCGCCACCGCATTCTGGTACTCAAGCTAAAAGGGAACTGGCGTACTGGTACTCACTGCCCAATATCGGTACCCAGGGACTTAGAAAAATTCCGCAATTTTCCCTCAACCGAACCTCTCTGTCGGTTTCCAAATCAACTCGTTCCGGTACCCATGCCCGCGTACCGGTACGCAATGTCCCAAAATGCTGAATCAAGCTGGGGCTTCCAATTTCGACGCCGTCAACTCACTTTTCGAACAAAAGGCTCCCGCGTCGATCCGAAACATCCTGAACTCAAGCGTAATCATATTCTGAACCTGCTGCGGGTGATTTCACTGCACCACGCTATCCTACGAAGTCGGCGCACTACACGAAGCCCCGGTACTCTACAGATAGGCTTGAAGCGGATCATTGTGCATATTTCTGCGATTATAATGACGGGAGCTTCTGTATTTTGTTATTATGTGTTGACGACATGGTGATTTTCAGAAATAACAAAGGCCGGAATCTATCTTGAAAACTCAGTTAGCCGGTGAGTTCAATATGAAGGACTTAGGAACCATGAATCAAATACTCGGGATGAAGGTACTACGGGAGAGAAAGTATAGAAAAGTTTGGCTTTCACAGAAGAGTTATGTGGAGAAGGTTTTGCGACGCTTCAACTTGCAGAACGAGAAGCCAGTTTCTACCCCGTTTCCTATTCATTTAAAATTTTCGGTCGAGCAATCATCTGGTACGGAAGCAGAAAAGGCCGATATGGCTCGGGTACCATATTCATCGGCAGTAGGGAGTCTTATATTTGCCATGGTGTGCACAAGACCCGACATTGCTCAAGCAGTGGGAGCAGTGAGTCGGTATATGACGAATCCAGTTTGTGAACATTGAAATGCAGTGAAGTGAATTCTTAGATATTTGAGAGGCACTGCGAATTTCTAACTCTGTTATGGTTCTGCGGGTTTGGAGTGCGTCGGTTATGTGAATGCAGATTTCGCAGGAGATAAAGACAGGAGAAAGTCTACCACAGGTTATGTTTTCTCCATGAGCAGTAGTACTATTAACTGGGAGTCGAAGCTTCAGTTGGTAGTCGCTTTGTCGCTGACGGAGGCGGAGTATATAGCAGTGACACATGCTTTTAGGAGAATTGAAAGTGAAGCAAGATTTGGTGGGAGTGAATTGTGATAGTCAAAGTGCAATACACTTTGCGAAGAATCCGACGTTTCACTCTCGGACGAAACACATTGATATTTGTTATCTCTTCATGAGAGATGTGGTGGATGAGGGTTTTATCTCATTGTTGAAAATTCACACATATGCGAATCCACCAGAAATTTTAACAAAGCCGGTGACTCGAGAGAAGTTAATTTGGAGCATGACTTCTCTCGGTCTTGGAGCTATGTGAAGAAAGTGGAAATTTGCCAATATCTCCAATTTTGTATTTTATATAATTCGACACATATTTTTAAGTGGGAGAATTGTTGGATTATGTAAAATCATGTTTCGAGTCGATATCACCGTACTCAACTCCGCGATGGGTTGAATATGTTGGATGTGATCCTAATTTGATCCCAATTTAATTTGTTCCTAAATATTAGGGATGATTTAGGAATATTTTAAAGTGAATCAGAGACTTGGATGAACGTTGGAGATCGTTTTCTATTAGAATTAGGCTTTTAGAGTTATATTAACTCTTGTAATTCATTTTTTATTTTTTAGAGTTTTATTGAAAAAATACTGATTGAGAGAAAAATGTGGAGAGCCTCCGTGGGAGAGTTTCTTGTAATCTAATTTTACTCCTTATACTTTTGTATCGTGGATTAATTGAACAACGCATTGAGATGGTCTTGCCCGTGGACGTAGGTCGACACATTATTGGCCGAACCACGTAAATTTTGTGTTATTATATTTTATTATATATTTTATTTGCTTAGTTATTCTCGTACTTATTTTTTACGATCATTCTCGTTTATTTTTATCAATGAAAGATTCTGTTTTCGCTGTGCTCGTATACTGTGTGGGTTGAGATATGCTCGATAACCCCACGATCGATTCCTCTTTCATTATTTGAGAAAATAAGTTCGGGGGCTAGGAGGAGGAAGAAGAGATGATGAGCTACAAAAAGAGGTGAAGGGAGTAAAGTTAAGCGCGGGTTAGCTAAGGGGTATTTATAAAGAGATGAACAACAGCAGCCAAGTCCCTCACTTACCACAATTTGTGTTTGCACCCACACATCCACGCGCATGGCCTGCTGCTCCTGTTCCATGTTCCAACCCACACATTTGTGATCAATGAATAAATCTTGATGCTCTGCTATATGTGGTGACACCTTCGCATTTCATATACAAAGGTAAAATTTCTATTTCCATCCAATATATAAATATTATTCTTAAGAATTAAGAATTTAGATAAATTTTTTAAGACATATTAGTAGGGCTCCGTATTACTAGACATTTAATATTTCTTAAATAACGTAAAACAATAATTTACTTTTATAAACATAAGCAGATTTTTTATTCTGATATCATAAATAATGTGAAACAGTCATTTATTTTTTAAATTTAAACAATATTTTTAATTCACATATTAAACAGATTAATTATTAATTAAAAATCAAGAAATGCTCAACCACACATGCAGTTTACTTAGAAAGTTACACAAACTTTTTTTTATAAAAGAGAAGAGCGCAAATACCATCATTGTAGGATGAAAAAAGTTTTTTTCTTATCTAAGTCATTTTTAATAATGAGAAATTTTGGAATATTTTCTTTGTTAGGATGAACCAGGGATAATTGACTATCTATTCGCGATTTGCAAAATTACCAAACTAGTGTTGGCAAATTTCTTACCTAGACTGGCTTCTTACGTAATAAGTTATACATACAAAATTATAATTCAGCCACCCAGCTTACATACAAAATTACAATTCAGCCGCCAAGCTTTGGAAAACACGCCGAACTAAAGGTGGTGCTTTAGAAACAAAAAAAAAAAAGAGAGCCATTGAATTGTGTTTCAAGGAAAAAAAAATTAAAAAAAAATGACACAAATATTGGCGGAGATGCATTATTGTAGGAATTCGGCACCCCACTAAATTACTTTTCTTTTTCTTTTTTTTTTTTGAGGCCTTGGTTCATGGATAAGCAAGATTTATTTATTTTAGGAATACGTATAAGTTCAGAAATAAATAGATATTAGTATAATTTTATATTTGAATAAGTATTAGAGTTGTACCAGATATTAAAAAAATGCTAAATTATAGAAAAACCTACCATAATATACCCTTTTTTCACTTTATCCCTGTCTTTAAAAAGCCTATATTTTGCCTCCCTCGTAATTATGGAATTGTGCATTTAAGGTAATATACCGAAAATACCCTTCAACCTCTTCTTCTCCCGATCGTTCCGAGGCCGAGCTCCGTCACTTCATGAGGGATTCCGCCGCCGCCGTTGTCGGGAGCCCTCGGCGATCGTCGGCGCAGTCGCCGCCCGGGCCCTCCCAGGCGACGGCGCTCCCGGTCAGCCACGGCCCGAGGCTGGTAGGGCGCCACGTGGCAGCGCCCCACTCGCCTCACCACTGCGCGCAGCACGAGCGCGAGGAAGCGCGCGCGCGTGCTGGCGCAGGTCAGCGCGCGGGGACCCACGCCTCCTTTGGCGCGTGTCAACGCGGGGTGAGGAGGGCCGCCACGTGGCGGGCCCCCATAGGCCGCCGCGCGTTGACCTGCTCCCTGGGGCGCCGCGCTTCATGCGTCCGCGCGGGGACCCGGCTCCCTGGGCACCCCCGACCTCTGCGACGGCGGGGGAGACGACGACGACGACGACAACAAGGGGGGAGGAGGAGGAGAGCTTCTCGGCGGGGACGGGGACGGGGGCGGGGACGGCGGTGGAGTCGGAGGGGAGCAACACGAGGGCTCTGCGGCGTTGCTTCTCTGCCGTCATTGTAAAGCACAGGGATAAGGAGGGCATTATCGACATTTTGCCTATTCTGTTAACCCCGTTGCCTCCTAAAAATAATTACGTAATTACGATGGGGCAAAATGTAGACTTTTTAAAGACAGGGGACAAAGTAAAAAAGCGGTATATTATAGGGAGAAGGTTTTTTGTAATTTAGCCTAAAAAAAAATTATGTTTTGTTTGATAAAGTAGAATAAGAAGAATAAAAAAAATAAATATTTTTAATTAAAAATCTTACTCTTTAAAGAATTAAATTTATCTTTTGTATATAAAAAATTTAATTTATTAAAAGATTTAAAAATTTTAAAAATGTATAAATTTATAAAATATAAAAATTTGTATATAAAAATTTGTATAAATTTTTAAATTAATAAATTTTAAACATTTATAAATTTTTAAATATATTAAAAATTAAAATTAAAATTTGAAACATTTCTAAAATTTAACAATTTTATAAATTTAAAAATTTTAAAAATTTAAAAATTTTAATTTTGATTGTTTCGAAAAATGTGCAAAAAAGTGCAAAAATCTTAATTTTTAAATTTTTATAAATTTAAAAATTTTATAAAAAAATTTAAAAATTTAAAAATTTGTATATAAAAATTTGTATAAATTTTACAATTTATAATTTTAAAAATTTATAAATTTATAAATTTATTAAAAATTAAAGTTAAAAATTTTAAAAGTTATAAAAAACAAAAAAGTAATTTTAAATTTTATAATTTTTTTTTAAAAAAATAATTTTAATTATAATTTGAAAAAAAATTAAAAGAGGGGTGGGAGAGGGAACTTGTAACGACCCAGCCCACTAGCAATAATAACTCGTTGGGCCCAAACCACAGCCCAAAATGCTTAAACCCAGTTATTATTACTAGTGTCCATGTCTGATATAAACCCAATCACAATTCCATCCACATCCGATGTGGGATTATTGGGGGCGTCACAGACTCCCTCCGTTTAGACCTGACGTCCTCGTCAGCCCAAACACACAAACAGCAGCCCAAGATCACGAGGCGATGTGAGACTTGTCTCGCTTGCCCTGTCATCTGGACCCAGACTCAGCCGAGACTCATCACACACTTCCGGCTGGTTATTGGCTCTGATACCAAATTCATAGGTTCACTCATTTAGTGAAATAACGAGCAGGAACAGACTCTACACTCTAGATATCTACTTTTCGATAATTTCTTCGGAGCATTCAAGTGGTTGAAAAATTCTCTGCTTTCTACTCATACTTTTTCTGGTTTTACATAACCTAAAATTTATGTAGGCAGAACTCAATGGTCTTACCTGTCTAGGCTGACTATCGAGGCATGCAGTACACTACCAAACTCTTCTTACACTTTATAACTGTTTGTGGCATAAATTTCACCACCAGCTTCCAGAACTAAACCTCAGACTGTTAAAAGACGCACAACTACCTTAAACAGCCAAACGAGTTTATCAAACCTCTGGCGACAACTGCTGGTTAAATCTCACACGATCAGTTTCTTAGCATCATAATACATGGTAACCCAAAGTCACCTTTTATAATGCTTAAAATATTCGGTTTGGACATGTTGTCCAACTTTATGGTTTAATCTACATATTCTTTTATTATGATGTTTAAAACTGGTGTTAGGGAGTTACTATTATCATGCTTAATTTTGGTTTGTTTAAGTCAGTTAATTATGATGTTGGTTTAGTTAAGATATGTATTTGATCTCTGATTGTATGATATTGTACTTGCCTATCCGTGCATGTATAGGGGTGATTCTGTCCGTTTGGATAGAGGATTTTCTATATGTGTGGCGGTCTGTTATGCCGGGTTTTGCGAAATCTGATTTAAAAAAAAAAAAATGTAGACTGGATTTTAAAACTCGGGGCGTGACAGATTTTATGGTATTGTGATTGGGTTTAATGTAACGACACAGCCCACTAGCAATAATAACTCGTTGGGCCCAAACCACAGCCCAAAATGCTTAAGCCCAGTTATTATTACTAGTGTCCATGTCTCATTAAACCTAATCACAATTCCATCCACATCCGATGTGGGATTATTGGGGGCGTCACAGACTCCCCCCGTTTAGGCCTGACGTCCTCGTCAGCCCAAACACACACACAGCAGCCCAAGATCACCAGGCGATGTGAGACTTGTCTCGCTAGCCCTGTCATCTGGACCCAGACTCAGCCGAGACTCATCACACACTTCCGGCTGGTTATTGTCTCTGATACCAAATGTAACGACCCAGCCAACTAGCAATAATAATTCGTTGGGCCTAAACCACAGCCCAAAATGCTTAAGCCCAGTTATTATTACTAGTGTCCATGTCTCATATAAACCCAATCACAATTCCATCCACATCCGATGTGGGATTATTGGGGGCGTCACAGAACTATAACTCCCCCCTTAATGGGCTATATCAGAATAACCCGTTAAGGAAGGAACTATAGTTCCCCTTGCTCTGTTTTTTTTTTGTTTGGCCCTAGGAACCAGATTTTAAATGCTGAATTGTTCTTTACTCTTTAAATTGTAAAGAACATTCCAAATAGGCAAAAATTTTGATAATTTTTTTTTTCTTTTGATTTTAAATTGAGAAACCTTAGCACCTATTTTACAAGGTTGTTATTTTCTGGCACATAATCGTGGCCATTTGATGGACTCACAAAGATTTCTGACACATAATAGAAAATAGAATAGAGTATAAATTTCATTAATACAATGTACTAATACAAAACTGTATGATCAGTCTTTTAAAAGTACAGTATATTATATTCTACGCAATCCTAGTGATTCAACATGTAATCTAAACACATCTCTTGTCAAAGGTTTTTTGAATGGATCAGCAACCATCAGATGTGTAGATATGTATGTAGAACCACATCCTTTCGTGCCATAATGTCTCTAATAAAATTATTCTTTACATCTAGGTGCTTTGTTCTTCCATGATATTTTGGATCCTTCACAAAGGCAATTGCAGCTTGATTGTCACACTGGATTTTCACAGAATTAAAGTTGTCTTTAATTATTCCCAAATTTTGTAAAAATCTTTTCAACCAAACTGCCTCTTGTACTGCTGCTGAACATGCTATAAATTCAGCTTCCATGGTTGATAATGCAGTACAATTTTGTTTCTTACTATTCCAAGAGATGGCGCCATTGTTAAGTAAGAATACATAACCAGAAGTAGATTTGCGCTCATCCAGATCTCTTGCCCAATCTGCATCTGAATATCCCATCAAATGCAAATCTTTCCTTGATAGCACAATGAATAATCTACAGTTCCTTTGAGATTTCTGAGGATCCTTTTGATACCTTTCCAATGTTTCATGCCAGGGTTTGATTGGTAACGGCTCACTAAACCCACAGCATAAGGAACTTTAGCCATTTCTTTTCTTTCTTTTGGAGTTTTAGGACACATATCAAGGCTTAGACTTTCACCTTTGCTATAGGAGTATCCATGGGATTACAGTTCTGCATATTAAATCGTCCAAAAATTTTCTTAATATAAGGCTCTTGTGAAAGGTCCAATAATCTCTTAGAACGATCTCTATAGATTTTCACTCCAAGAATATATACAGCTTCTCCCATATCTTACATTTCAAAATTAGAGTGCAACCACTCTTTAGTGATATTCATGAACTCCTTATCATTTCCTACCAACAATATATCATCAACGTATAGAGATAAAATTACAAATTTACACTCTTCACATTTAATATATACACAATGATCCTCACTGATCATATGAAAATCATAAAATGTTACAGCTCTATGGAATCTCAAATACCATTGTCTCGATGATTGTTTTAGGTCATATAATGATTTTCTTAATTTACAAACTTTATTTTCTTGGCCATTAATTTCAAAACCCAAAGGTTGATCTATATAAATTTCTTCATCCACCTCACCATTGAGAAAAGCTATTTTAACATCCATTTGATGTAACTCCAAATCTAAATCAGTTACTATGGCAAGAATTAGACGTATAGAGGTAAAACGTACTACCGGTGAAAAGGTTTCTTCATAATCAATACCCTCTAGTTGAGTATAACCTTTCGCCACTAGGCGAGCCTTATACCTTTCAATAGATCCATCTGCCTTGCGCTTTATTTTGAGGACCCATTTGTTCCCTATATGTTAAGGATTTTTGTATTGGCGTATTTCGTGAAGTTGAAGATTGAAGATGAAGACTTGACAAATCACATACATCAATCTCAAAATAATGGATTCAAATGTTCAGGTACGTTAAATTAAATAATCTTTGATATTTTGAATACATTCTTATAGCTTGGAAACACTTTGCAATATTTTCTATGGCTAAAGAATCAAAAACTGGACATTGTGAGTGTTCAGGATCCGGATCAGGACCATCCAGTCCGGACCCCGAACATAGTTTGGTTCATGCGGAATTTCAGTCCGGACCATCCCCAATCCAGTCCGGACCCCGAACCTTGTGTCTGTTGAAATCGCATGAACAGTCCGGATCAGGAAAATCCAGTCCGGACCCCGAACTGTTTTTTCAGGAAATTCTCTGAAAAAGACGACAGTCCGGATCAGCCAAATCCAGTCGGACCGCCGTGCGAAAAAAATTCTGTTATGGAAGTTTTTTATTCTTATCTCTTTCCAAAAGGTTTCTAGCCTATAAATAGACCCTAATATCATCTTTTAGGGTTATCCCAAGGGGGATCAAAGGTAAGAATCCATACAGAGAAGAAAAGGTAAACACCTCTTTATTTTAGGTTTTCTTTCCCTATTGATCGGTTTGATTCTAGGGTTTTCAAAATCTATACCTTTCGAAAGAATCAAATCGATGAATACTTAGAGGGTGCTTCCTTGTCTATCTATGATGATCTAAGTATTCAAAATATCATCACCAACAAATCAACGATTTTCGAGAGGACAATCGGCGCGTGGATTCGCGTGGCCTTGTGGATTCAAGGTGCTACCGCTTTCGTGGATTCAGAGCGAGGCGCGTTCGTGTGATCGATACGTGCTATATTGATGACCGTGGATTCGGTTGAACACTTCGTGGATTCGAAGTTGTGACGCCTTCGTGGATTCGAGGTGCGTTGTGGAGCGAGCGGCAAAGATCTACTTGGAGCGTATGGTAAAGGTGGAGTCGTGTGTGTGCGTTATATCACCTTGTACGTGTTTTAATCTTAGTGGATTTCACCGTGTGATCGGTCCCGTGGTTTTTTACTCCTGTGATGGAGTTTTCCACATAAAATCTTACGTGTTATTTATTTTCCGCATTGGGTTATGTTTTAGGCAACGATTTTGGTGTGTTTATTGTTTACACCTATTCACCCCCCCTCTAGGTGGTTTTTCCCCTATTCAGATCCATATAGTTATAACCCAACAAGTGGTATCAGTGAGGGAATAGGGTTGTAAACAATGGTTGAAGGTGGAAACATCAATAGACCACCGTTCTTCGATGGAACAAATTATGCCTACTGGAAAGTATGCATGAGAGCGTTCTTGATTTCCATCGACGAACGGGTTTGAAACAGTAAAACACCCGGACGAGATCAAGGTAGAAAAATTAGTTGGTACACTTCAAACTTATGAAATGACTTTTCCTACTAACTCTTCTGCTGGAAAGCCCTCTTCTTCTTCCAAGCCTTCAGGTATGGCATTGAAATCAACAGAACATGAAGACGCGGATTCATCCTCCTTGGACTCTGACGATGATCTATCTATGGAGGACTTTGAGAAACAACTCGCTTTCTTGAAGAGGAAATTTTGCCGAAACTTCGGAAGGGGAAACTCAAGCAAATCTTCATCCTTCTCGAAGTCCAAGAAAGGCAAAGGTGCTTCTACGTCAAAATCAAGAAAGCAAGAAGGTTTCTCAATGGAGAAGAAGAACGCTGGAGGACAGATCCAGTGTTTCAAATGCAAAGGCTTTGGCTACACTACAACGGAATGTCCCAGCAAGAATCCACCAAAGAAGAAGGCGTGGGATGACTCTTCTTCTACGGACAAGTCATCTTCTAGTGATGAGGATACAAATGCCATCACATTCTTCGCATCCACGACTTCACCCTTCGTGTGTTTTTCATCGATTGCATCTGGTTCGTTGTCTATTTCTTCCCAGGATGATCAAACGGCAACGGATGATGAGCCAGGCGATTCCGAAGGTGAAGACTTTGCTCATGCCTACCAACTACTTCTATGGAACTCAAAGAAATTGGTGAAGCAAAATAAAAACTTGAGGAGAAGGTTGTTGGAACTCGAGGAACAACCTAATAGAGCAACTTATCTTTCAAGAGCTCTTGAAGTGGAAAGGGACAACTTGGTTGAGAAAAATATTTTCCTTCAAGAGATGAACGAGTATTTTGAGAAGGAACTCGAAAAATCGGTGGATAAAGCTAATCTCTTCTCAAAGCTCTATTCCGAGGCACGACAAGGAGATTTTGAGATGACAAAGACCATTTTCCAACTTAAAGAGGATTTGTATAGATTTTCTTCAGGACAAAGTAAGTTGGATCGCCTTCTTGGTCTTGGTCAAACTAATCATTTAGGCCTCGGATATGGCCGAACTTGTGAGGAACCAAGTTCGAGCAAGACAAGTTTTGTGCCCCAGTCGGTTGCTCCTTCTCCGACGGAAATCATCGTAGCCAACGTTGACAAGCCTACCTCATCTTCTTCAGGCTCAACTTTTACCAAGGTATGTCATTGTTGTGGTTTTGCAGGGCACATAAGACCAAATTGCAAGTATGGAGCAGAACGAGCAAATCAAGCAAATCTTGCAACTACTACCATCGAGAACACGACTCGGGAAACGAAGAAAAATCTTCCAAGTGTTAAGACAGATGGTAGGACACCCCCTAAGCCGAAGTCATTGAGGAAATCAAAGAAAAGTGTATTAAGTGATTTTCGCATTTCTGCGATATCGGTAACTATTTTATGTGACAACACAAGTGCCATTAATATTTCAAAAAACCCTGTGTTGCATTCTATAACAAAACGCATTGAATTGAGATATCATTTTCTTAGAGAGCTAGTTGAATCAAGTTTTTGCAAATTTTTTATGTTTCAACTGAAGATCAATTAGCTGATATTTTGACAAAACCTTTGGATCAAAAATATTTTATTCATTTGCAAAAAGCAATTGGCATGTTTTCAATTACATAACTTTTTGAACCACTGCTTAGAAAGGTTTTTGTTTGTGTTTTGTGTTCTTTTTGTAATTGTAGTAACCGTGATTTTTGAAATCCAAATTTAAGTTTAAATAATTTCCTGAATTATTTAAATGGCAAAAATGGGAAATTAGTAGTGCAATAGTGGCCCTAAAATACCGACTTTTAATTTGATCGGGGCCTGATCTCGAAAATCTGAGATCACCATTGCGACCATCTCGTTGAAACATGAAAAATTGATATTCACATATTTTCGATCCAACGGTCGTGTGACGCCCCACTTCCCAGGGGGTCACCCATCCTAGAACTACTCTAGCTCTAGCACGCTTAACTCTCATGTTCCTCTTGGATCTTGCTACCATCCAAAATGCTATAGCCGGGTTAGAGATTTTAGTCCTATTATATCATTTATATAGAGGACTAATCCAAATTCCGGGGGTGCCACATTCTCCCCCCTTTAAGCCCTGACGTCCACGTCAGGCTCAAGCACACTCACAAGCACCAGGCGAGTGAGACTCGTCTCGTTAGCCTTAGCCGACCTTGTGGGGTGACTGCACTCCACCCACAACGG
Organism: Tillandsia fasciculata; assembly: GCA_029168755.2. Classification (NCBI taxonomy): domain Eukaryota; kingdom Viridiplantae; phylum Streptophyta; class Magnoliopsida; order Poales; family Bromeliaceae; genus Tillandsia; species Tillandsia fasciculata. Next base: position 9,085,819 of record CM054943.1, on the reverse strand, counting down.
TCATTAGCCGGGGAGCCTCGCTCTACCCGCTATATAACCCTGGCTCAGCCGAGACTCATCTCACATTTCCGGCTGGTGAATGGCTCTGATACCAACTGTGACGCCCCACTTCCCAGGGGGTCACCCATCTAGAACTACTCTAGCTCTAGCACGCTTAACTCTCATGTTCCCTTGGATCTTGCTACCATCAAAATGCTATAGCCGGGTTAGAGATTTTAGTCCTATTATATCATTTATATAGAGGACTAATCCAAATTCCGGGGGTGCCACAGGTCGGATCTTCCGCAAAACAGCGAAAGAAAAGCGGGCCCCACAACTTAAGTTGTGAATAGTAACTCCTATTTTAAATCCCCTTCTGATCATCGTCGGCCGTTTTCGCCGTCTGGACACCAAACATAGGGGTATGAGTAGTCAATCCTAGCTATTTTCGACGTTCTGAGCACAATGGCACTGACGAAATCCGCGTTTGGTGATCCGGGTGCATCGAAGTGCGTGCGTCATTGTCACGCCCCGAGTTCAAAACCATTGTATAAATTTTTTTTTTTTTTTTAAATAAATCAGAGTTGGCAAAATAGCCAGGCAATGACAGACCGCCACATATATAGAAGAGTCCCAATCCCCTATGGAATTGAGGCTCTTTTCTATATATGCACGGCTAGCTTGGCAACAACATCAGAGTACTAATACGTACTACCATATTACAAAATAACTTTTACAATAACTTTACAATTACAACTCTTTTCCCCAAATTATAACACTCTTTCAACTTTAAACTCTTTAAACTAGTACACAACCTGTCCAGGGTCGAACACTATCCGATACCTTGCCAACTCGTCCCGACATCCCAACACCCGCTCGACCTGAAAAACAGTCACCCGAGGGTGTGAGACACACCGGAGTGTATCCCAGTAGGCACGACGAGCCAAGAGAAATAGCAGATCGTACCTACTGGTATACAATACTAGAGGTATATAATAAGGGGTAGAATAACAGGTATGTATTCATGAAGATCAGCAGATATGTATAATCACAGTGGGATAAGCAATGATCACAGTTAAGATAACAGTAGGCAACTTGGAGATAACAGATATATAATCATGGAGGTTACAGTTAAGATAACCAATAAGTCAACTGGATATCAACAGATATATGTCATGGAGGTTACAAATAGTCAAATGGAGATCAACAGCTATATAATCACGGAGGTTACAGTTAAGATAAACAAATAGGCAATCATGGAGATCAACAGACATATAATCACAGTTAGGATAATCCACTCTAAATCATGGAAACTATAATCAATATCAAGTCTCACCATGTATCAAGTCTCAACAAATCAAGACTAGGAATATGATATAAGAAAATCATATCAAAGAGAATACATGGAATATGATAGAATTAGGGTCAAAGCAAACAATCAACTAACTATGCATCAATAGATGAAAATAAGAAATCAACCACAATCTTCAATTCAAGCCCCATATTGATCATCAAGACCTCAGCCTGGAAAACATCACCTAACACGTTCACCATTACTTTCTTTCTTTCATACATCCCGGCACTCTCATTGGCACTAACCTGGGAGTCACAACACATCTTCCCACACCTGTGACACTTAACTGGATCAATCCATGGAGTCACGGCTTCTTTCTATGACCACTCTTACCGACTTTCTTTCTTGTCAAGGTCATCTTCACTCTTACACCACTCATTTTACGTCTTCACTAGAATCATGTCTACAAAGTACATCATGACTCCGCTGATGTTCGTGAAGTACAGCAGTGCGGGCGATAAATCATGCGAATGCTCAAGCTCACGGTCTATGACCGGGTAATCGGCAACAAGCCGGGAACAATCCCCCGGGATGCAAGTACATAATCAACTGAACCTCAACTCTCATGCAGGAATAATCAGCAACAAATCAATAAATCTCGACTCAAATGCAAGATCAAGGCCAGTCTCAACTCGACATAAGATCAGCGGCAAATCTGAACTCAATCTGCAGACCAACCAAACAAATACAAAACTAAACACATATTTTTGGAGAAAACTGTTCTGAAAAGTCAAACCTCGAAGAGCGTTGCCTCGTCCTATCAAACAAGAACAGACTCAGGCGACACTACGAAGCTTGGTGGTTTTAGGTCCAAACCTCGCAGAGCAATGCCTTTGTCCTATCAAACAAGAACAGACTCAGGCGACCCTACGATGTTCAGTAAAACATCAGTTAATTAAAACTATGTGTTCAGCAGTGTATTATTTGATCAACAGAACAAACAAGCTCACCAATCAAACATGGGAATGTTCCAAGATAAGATATAAATACCAGAGGCAATATGAATAATCATGTAAGGCGGAATAGAATGATAACAGGCATAGCCCAACATCTCACCCAATCAACAGACTAACCCCTTATGCAACTAAACACATGTTTTAAGAAAACCTTTGAAAACAATAGGTTTTGGGTCCCAACCTCGTAGAGCGTTGCCCTTGTCCTATCAAACAAGAACAGACTCAGGCTACCCTACAAGGTTGGTAAAAATATTATTTTAGAAGATCATGTATTTAGCGCATAACAGGCGAACAACGAAGAAGCAGGCTCAACTATCAGATGACCAAGGAAACATGGCAATGTATAGAGTAATGAAATGACACGGGAGCAATTTAAACATCACGTAAGGTAAGGATCACTAAAACAAACCATAAGCAGTCATAAAGCAGCATGAAGTAGTAAACACTGAATCAAAGGAACGGCAGGCTCACAATTAATAGATCAACATAATAATCAAGCATAGGAGTGCAACTAATGACCAATCAGTCAAAGCAATATATGTATCAAAGGCAGATAGGCTCTAATATAACTTAGATTGACAAAAACAGGAGTCCAACCAATACCGTACACCGAGGGCCGAACTGATAAAGTCGGACCGAAGATAACCCACCTGTCAATGCGCAGGCGAACCTTCGACTCCAACTGAACGCTCGAAGACTGTGCCAACCTAAATCAAGGTTACGATTAGGAAAAACTACTCAACCACACTTATCCCGACATTACTTTTATACTCTGGTTGTTAACATGATTTTCTTAATTACTTAGACGTCCATGTCTGGTGGCAACACTGGGACCAGGTTAATCTTATATTTCATCTTTGGTAAAATTACCAATTGCCCCTCCGGGAATTCCTTTTGGATTTCCGAAGATTAGGCTTTAAAACGTAGTCGCTGGCTCAACCAGATTCTACTGGAACTCAACAGTCGGCTTGGTGAAACCGCCGTAATTTCTCCAATTACGCGATTGCCCAGGGATGCCGAACAATCGACGATTTTGCCGATTCTCGGACCGATTTTCCGATTTCGCTCAACGGAGCCGTTTGAATCCTAACGAAAAGTTAGGAATCAATTTACCATTTATAAACAGTATATGATGTTAATTTTGCGTTTAGACCCCTAGGGTTCTTAAATCACACTTTGACTGCTATTTTGAGCACTGTTTCGCTCGTTCTTTCAATTGAAAGTCATTTTAATAATCCGTCACTTCCAGCAGGTGACTTTCATCTTGCTGAACACCGTGCTCACTCATTTGTGGCAGCACGGATCCCGAGGCAAACTTGGCCCATAAACTATCTTCTAACATAGCCAATATGCATTTTTATTTCTCCGAGACTTCAAACCCTAATTCTAACGCGAGCATCGCGTCTAGTGACCCCGAATTAGCCAGGAATATACTGCCGCGGCTTCGCCAACACCTAGGATAAGGTTTTGTTCAACATCACTGTTTTATGTTGATTTCACTACAACGTTTAATCTGTTCCTCTTTGATTAAACTTTGTATATAATAAGGTCTCTTAAATATTGCAAGGATCACAGGCTCACCCTGGTTGAAACCAGAAGTGCTGGTTCAACCAGAAACCAGACCCTAGCTCACTAACAATTCATGCAATGCTCAACCATTAATCCACACAGATCCTGTTTGATCTGAAATGAGCATAAGCTTAGGGGATCATGGGAAGCAAGTTCATGTTACAGTTTTGTCAAATTCCATAATTTACTTCATTGTGACATTTACAAAAAGTTGGTGGGCATGATATACATGGTTCAACATAAGCTATTATTCTCACTAGAATCTCAGCAAATTATGCACCAAGTCATTCAAACTTGAAAGGAAAAGTTCCTCAAGATTTAAGCATTGATCCCAGCAGGTCTGGGCCATCTCAGATTGCACTGGTTGGCCGGGTCAAGGAAGAAGATGAAGTCCCAAGCTTTGAAATTCGTGACTTTTAACCAGTACATCTTGGGACCCAAATACTTGGCCAGATGAATGCAATCACTCCCCAACTCACCTGAAACCCGAGCCGGCGTCGGGGTGCGGTGGCGGCGGTGGCGGTGGAGAAAGCTCCATTTTTGAGCTTCTTCACCTCTAATGTGAATCTCACCGAGGCTGCATGGGCTTATTAGCAAGGCTTGGCTGGGATCTACTTGATCCCAGGAAGCTTCCCGACCATTCCCGGCCGCCGAGATTGGCCGGAGCGCCGGCAAAGGCATCATGAACCCACTTCGAACCCATCTTGGCGCGCTTAACCGAGCTGCTGGTGGACTCTTTCACCCCCAGGAAGCTCCTCGGCTAGGTGGCCGGAGGCGGGGAGGTCGCCGGCGCCAGAGCAACGAGCTCGGCCTAGGTGCAATTTTTCTGAAAAATAGGGCTTTGATTTTCTTCGTAAATACTCCACCACATTTTTCCAAACTTTGCAGAAATAATCCTTAGGTCCTCAGTCCTTGCATACTAATTTTTACCCGTTTGGTCCATTGGTTGAAGAGAACGACCGCGGCGGAGCTTACTTACATTTCCGGCAAAAGCTTGCTCCCGCCGGCCATGCAACGTGCATGGGAAGCTCAGGCTGCAGGGAGCATCCTAGGGACCTATATTAACTACTGCTAGAGGTCTCGGGCTCAAACAAACCGAGTTTAAGATGTTCTTACCTTGGCCGGAGTCGATGAACAGAGGATGAAGCGGTTTCACTTCTCCTCCTTTGCGCGGCCACGGCCACCACCAAGGTGCTCTTCCAGTCACGAGGGAACACCTAGGGCACTCAAAAAACTCTTTGGGTGAAGTTGGTTCCAACCTTCTTCACTCTCTCTCGGATTCCTCTCTAATGGAGTTGTGTTCTTTGGCCTCCCCAGCATCCGAGCGTGGTCTGTGTTGGGTTTAGGTTAATAAGGATCTAAATAGGGGAAAAAACACCTAGAGGGGGGTGAATAGGTGTAAACAATAAACACTCAAAAAATCATTGCGCAATAAACCCAATGCGGAAAAATAAAAGAACACGCAAGATTTTTACGTGGAAAAACTCCAAACCGGAGTAAAAAACCACGGGACCGATAACACGGCGAAATCCACTAGAATTAACACACGTACAAGGTGATATAGCGTACTCACAGACGACTCAACCTTTTACCATACGCTCCTAGTAGATCTTCCCGCTCGCTCCACGACGCTTCTCGAATCCACGATCCGCGCCCAACGCTGAATCCACAGCGTCCAACGTCGAGTCCACGACGTCCGACCGAATCCACGGTCTTCACCCAATGGCACGCTTCGAATCCACGAACGTACCTCGCTCCGAATCCACGAGAGCGGTTGCACCTTGAATCCACAAGGCCACGCGAGTCCACGCGCCGATTTTGGGTAAATCGTTGTTTGTTTGGGTGGTGATGATCCGCCGAATACTTAGATCAAAGATAGATCGGAAATACCATCTAAGTATTCATTGATTTGATTCTACTCAAAATGTGAGTATGGAAAACCTAGAATCAAATCAATCAATATAGATGAAGAAACATAGAATAAATCTATTGATTTCCGTTCTTCTCTATATATGTGGATTTTTCTTTCGGCTATTTTTTTCTGTTTTTCCCGATCTATGCGGATGCCCTAGAAATGAAAAGAAGGGCTATTTATAGGTTAGAAACCATTGGAAGAATATAGGATCAAAAACAGCCTTTTCTGGAGATTTTACCGACGGCGATCCGGATTGGAATTTGGCGATCCGGATTGCAGAAGCAGAAAAGACGATTTCCAGAAAAATGCCTGTTCGGGATCCGGATCGTAGTCCCCGATCCGGATCGTTCATACAGTTTTACCAAACATCATGTTCGGGATCCGGATTGCAAATCCTGATCCGGATCGAAAAGCAAAAGGTAAAACTAGTGTTCGGGATCCGGATCAGAAGATGCTGCGATCCGGATTGAACCAGTGTATGAACAAACACCCTTCGGGATCCGGATTGCAAGCCACGATCCGGATCCTGAACATGTCCCATGTCCAGTTTTTGATGTTTAAGCAATTAAAACCTCTTCCAGGTGTTTCTACACTATAAGAAGTATTCGGATCATCAAAATTCTTTAGTTAAACGTACCTGATCCTTTTGAATTCTTCTTTCTTGAGATTGAGGTATACGATCCAAAGTTTCTTCATCTTCAATCTTCAAGACTTAATACATTCACGAAATACGCCAACTCAAATTCCGTAACAATCTCCCCCTTTGGCGGTTTCGTGACAAAACACAAATCCACAAAAGAAAATTCAAAAAGATATTTTTGTTGCTATCACCATACAACAAAAATTTACAAAAGAGATCCAGAAATTAAAAACATGAGATAAACTCCTAAGACAGACTCTAGACTTAGACATCTGTAATCTCTGCACACAGAAATCATTCTTGACAAAAAAATCGTTAGATACCTCAAGAATTGAAACATACAAAACCAAATACAGAGATAGAGTTTATTCTCATCATGACATTTGAAAAATTCAGATATGTAAGAGAATCATAGTTAAAACCAACATATCTTCTAAGCAGTCGAAAACCAAATGTCAAAGTATGTTAGTCCAACATCAACTTGTTAGTCATATTACATGCCCAAATAGTTAGTCGAATAGTTAGTATAGAAGCATGTCACAAATCACAAAAGAAAAACCAAAGTTGAGTTGAAGTCATACTTACCTTGATATTCACAATTGATATTCACAATCATTGTTCATTGTTCAAAGTTCATTCTAACTCTCTCTAACTCTCTCCCCCTTTTTGTCACAAAACAAAGCCAAAACGTAGCAAGAGCTACAATATGTAAGGAGAGTTAAAAAAGTTCTATAATCAAGAAAAACCTGAGAACTATGCTAAAAGTTAGAACAAAGACTAAGTTCTAAAACAAAACTAAGAACTGCAAGGTCTGCAAGAGAGTAAGCCAGAAAAGTGAACAAAGGTCTGCTCAGTCTGAAGAATCTGAACTGGTACAGCTCAGCTTGTTCAAAATCCCCTTAAGCATTTCGAAATGTTTGAATACTTTTTCTTGATCTTCTTGTGTTCAGAGGAAATCTGCTGAAGTTCTTTCGACATTCTTTCTTGTTCAGCAGAGAGTTTTTGCTGTTCCTGACGAAGCGTTCCAATTCATCTGTGTCTGTAGTCCCTTTCTTCGAGTGTGATGGGTGCTGTGTAGATGCAGATGGTGCATTCATTCCGTAACCCATGGAGATTCAGTTTGCAGAATTCCAGAAAGTGAGCGTGCTCTGGTGAGAGGCCCACTATGCTGACTCGCACTTCTTTGGACATTTTTTCTTCTCGTATATTGTTTGGTTGTTGAGGCAGATTTCATTAGTCTTTTTTCTTTGGTAAATTTCCTGTCCTCCTCATCAATTTTTCGTTGAACATCTTTGAAGAATTCGTCCCATTCTTCTTCATCATAGTCTGAGCTGTCTTCCTCTGCGTCCTTCGTCTTGTTTGAGTTGAATCATCCTGTTCCTTTTAACAGATGTACTCGTGTGCACCATTGTGACCAGTAGCAGGATTAACCAGGAGAGTGCCATTGATCTGAGTTTCAAGAAGTGTCCTGTGCAAAACCAACTCAAGAACATATGAAAAATCGTCAATTTTGAAAAATTTGAAAAATTGTACCTAGACAATCATAATCATGTAGAGAAGCCAAGAATCAAATTAGTTTTCCAAAAAGAATTTTAAAAATAGATCAATTCCATGATTTTCAAAAATTCCTCTTTTATGCCCTAAAACCGAATTTTTAGAAATCGAAGCCTAAAAACTCGTTAATCAGGAAAAACCCAGCATAAAAGCAAAACTAATTGACCCAGAGTTCTTATTTCAAAAGAAATTTGATCAAAAACCATTCACAAACGAAAAAGTTCCAATTTTTCAACTCACGTTTGATGAAAAACTGTAAAAACCGAGTTTTGATCAATAAAACTTACTTGAATCCGAAGAACTTTGAGTTTGGAAGCTCCAAGAAGCAAGAAATCTAGAGAGAGAAACTCTAGAGGCTTGAAAACAAAAGATTAGGGTAAAAGAAATCAAATCTCTTTGTTTTTATAAAAACCCTAGCCGTGATCCGGATCGGATCGAGAATGTGATCCGGATCGGCTACCCGCAGGAAAAATCCTGCGTTCGGGATCCGGATCACTTACCCCGATCCGGATCGGCTTCAACTTTTTCTCCAGAAAAATTTAGAAAAATTCCATAAAATCCAGAAAAAGTATGTAAGCACTTTACCATGTCAACTTTAAACAAAAGACATCGTTTCATACAACAAGAAATAGATTATGCAAAATCTATCAAAAATATCCAAAAATGAAACGAAAATTTACGAAAGTTAAAACACTTAAAGTTGAACAACTTCAATTACATCTATCCTGATCTTATGTGTAATGCCTTTATCAAATCATCAATTTTGGTAAAGAAAATGAAATACCAAGATCAATAGATGTTTGAAATCCCAGATAAGTTAGATAATATATCTAGACAATCTGTTGAAGGAGTGGCTCTTTGAGCATCTTTAATCAAAAATCCCACCTTATACCAACCATGAAATACGACTGAGTCAAGTATTTCAATATGAATTTCATCAACAATTTTCAAAACAAAAATTTGCTTTTCATTCATGGAGTATCTTTTTTTTCTTTCATTTTCTCCATGTGGTGGTAGTTTTCACACTCCTCATTGGGATGTAACTCTTTCCACATCTTTTGAGCATTTTACATTTCATTGACTCCCCCTCAATTGGCTATCAATTATTTAATATATAAGGTATTCAACCAAACCATTGATCTCGAATTCATACTCGACTAAGCAATCAAATATGATAATGACTATACCAAGAGATCATTGAGAGAGAAATTGACTTTGATCACTTAAAAGATGGTTTAATTAACGTAAATGATCATTGCAACATTGAAATATTATGACATCAAAAGCATAATAAATTTCTAAATGCATAAAAGGATGCAATTAAAGTCAATTATGATTTATGCTCAATTAATGTCCTATGTACAAAACATAGATAAAGAACAAAACAAAAACAAAAACAAAACCTAACCTAAGCAAAGGTTTCAAAAGAGTTTATTTCAAGGAAAGCATGCCAATTGCTTTACGCAAGTGAATAAAACGTTTTTGATCCAAAGGTTTTGTTAAGATATCAGCTAATTGATCCTCAGTTGAAATATATGACAGTTGAAGAATGTTTGATTCAACTAGCTCTCTAAGAAAATGATATCTAAGTTCAATATGTTTTGTTCTAGAGTGCAACACAGGGTTTTTAGAAATGTTAATAGCACTAGTGTTGTCACATAAAATGGTTACCGAAGATGTTGAAATCCGGAAATCGCTCAACACGCTTTTCATCCAAATCAATTGGGTTGAACAACTTCCTGCAGAAATGTACTCCGCTTCGGCAGTCGAGAGTGCTATGCAGTTCTGCTTTTTACTGTGCCATGCAACAAGGCAGTGGCCAAGATAGAAGCATGCACCACTCGTGCTTTTCCGGTCATCCACCGATCCAGCCCAATCGGCATCTGAGTATCCAACAATATCCAAAGTCGTTCCCATAGGATACCAAATTCCGAAATTGATTGTACCTTTGATATACCGGATGATCCGTTTCACCGCTTTCAGGTGAACCTCCTTCGGTGCTGATTGATATCTCGCACAAATCCCAACACTGAAGGATATATCCGGGCGACTAGCCGTGAGATATAGTAGACTTCCAATCATACTGCGGTACAGTTTCTCGTCTACATTCTCACTTTGTGATTCACTTCCAAGTCCCTTATGGCTAGTTCCCATTGGAGTCGGAAAATCCTTAGAATTTTCAAGATCAAACTTTTTGACCAACTCCAGTGCATACTTGGATTGACACAAGTGAATTCCTTCATCGTTTTGTTTAACTTGTAATCCAAGAAAATAATTCAATTCGCCCATCATGGACATCTCAAATTCGCTTTCCATGGTCTCCGCGAATTTAGAAGCATCATTATCTCTTGTTGCTCCAAAAACAATGTCATCGACATAGATTTGAGCAACTATGAAATTGTTTTGATAATGCTTCACAAAGAGAGTCCTGTCAGCTCCCCCTCGAGTGTAGCCCTTTTCCAAAAGGTGCTTTGTCAACCTTTCGTACCATGCTCGCGGTGCTTGTTTCAGACCGTAAAGAGCCTTTTTCAACGAAAAACATGGTTAGGTAGTTTATGATCCACAAAACCTTTCGGTTGAGCCACATAAACTTCCTCATTTAAAAATCCATTTAAAAAGGCGCTCTTAACGTCCATTTGAAATAATCTGATTTTAAAATGACAAGCAATCGCAAACAATATACGAATGGACTCGAGTCTAGCTACAGGGGCGAAAGTTTCATCAAAGTCTATACCTTCTACTTGAGAGTAGCCTTGAGCAACTAACCTTGCTTTGTTCCTGATGATAGTACCTTCTTCATTTTTCTTGTTCTTGAAGATCCATTTGGTACCTATCACATTGTGTTGCTTCGGAGGCTTCGTTAATTCCCAGACTTTGTTTCGCTCGAATTGATGGAGCTCTTCCTGCATTGCTTTAATCCAGTAATCATCTTGGAGAGCTTCATCAACATTCCTTGGTTCGATTTGAGATACATAGCATGCAAATCCGCAAACCAATTGTCTCCGTGTTCTAACTCCTTCTTGTGGATCTCCAATGATGTTCGATTCAGGGTGATCCTTGGAGATGCGTAACGTTTGAGGTAGAGGAGTAGGCGGAGGTACACGAGATGATTCCTGCACATCAGATAAGCTTGAAGAACCGTTAGATGCATCATTATTATCGAAAGAATTGTTAGAAGAAGATGCATTAGCAGGTGTATCATCATCAAGAGAGATATCGAGGGTAGATTTTTCAGATTCAAAGTGAAAAGCTTCATCTACCTTAACATTTATCGATTCTACGATCGTCTTAGATTCTAAGTTAAAAACTCGATATGCTCTGCTGTTTGTAGAATAACCTAAGAAAATCCCTTCGTCACTTCGAGAGTCAAATTTTCCAAGATTCTCACGATCACGTAAAATAAAACACCGACTCCCAAAGATGCGAAAATATTTGATGTTAGGTTTTCTACAAAACCAAAGTTCATATGGTGTATTCAATGTCCCCGGGCGCAAATACACGCGATTGATAACATAAACAGCAGTGTTCACCGCTTCAGCCCAAAAATAAAAAGGTAAGTTCCGGCTGTGAAGCATAACACGTGCCATTTCCTGTACGACCCTGTTTTTGCGCTCGACTACACCATTTTGTTGAGGTGTGTAAGGTGCGGAGAATTCATGTTTAATGCCATTAGAAGTGCAAAAATCAATGAATTTGGAATTTATGAATTCCCCACCTCTATCACTCCTAACTCGAGTAATCCTATCATTCTTTTCTATCATAATACGATTGCAGATTTCGAGAAAAGAATCAAAGGTATCAGCTTTTTCTTTTAAGAAAGCTACCCAAGTATATCTAGAAAATCATCAACCAATAAGAAAATATACCATTTACCTCCCAGAGATGGTTGACGAGTTGGCCCCATTAAGTCCATATGCAAAAGTTCCAAAGGCCGTTTTGTACCTATGTGGTTCAAGTTCTTGTGTGCAGTCCTAGACTGTTTTCCCTTTTGGCAACCGCCACACACAAGGTTTTGTTCAAAAGAAAGTTTCGGAACCCCCTTGACCACATCTTTATTTGAAATTCTAGCAAGTTCCTTAAAGTTTATGTGACCTAGCCTTTCATGCCAAAGTGTTTCATTTTTCAAAGATGCTAGGTTACATTTTTCAGAAATCTTAGTAGGAACTACATAACAATTGTTTTCTGATCTAACCCCCTTTAAAAAGAAAGCATGGTTCATGTCAGTTACAGTGCATTTATCAGATGAAAAATTAACTGAATAACCACTATCACAAAGTTGACTTATGCTTATGAGGTTAGTCTTAAGGCCATGAACAAATAACACATTATCTAGAACCGGGCCATCTGGAATAGCTACCGTTCCCTTTCCAACAATTTTGGAAGACCGACCATCTCCGAAAACAACAAGTCCTCCGGAGTTTTTCTCAAATGTTTGAAAACAGTTTTTATCGCCGGTCATATGACGGGAACACCCGCTATCCAGGTACCAAGACGAACTATCATATGCATGCAAGGAAACATTGGTAGCAAGACAAGGGAAAATTTCACCTTTGCGCACCCAAACCTTTTTGGAGTGCGTCGGTAATGATCGTGAAGTTGATTTCCTAGGTGAGAGCGTCTTGCTTGAAGAATTGCTGCTCCTTGATGATGTCGTCTTGAGCGGTGTACTACCAAGGCTCTTTTCCTTCAATGAGTTGCAGTTGATTTTCGAGGAATAGCCTTTTGGTAGTCATTGCAAGAGGTGCTTGAGGTGTGCGTTTGGCTTCCGTCTTGCAATTTCTCCTTATGTGCCCTGAAATGCCACAACGAAAACATACCTTGATTCTTGTCGATTCCGAGGAAGATGTAGTAGGTTTGTTGTCGTTGCTTGTCGTGAACACCGGTGTCGGAGGAGGAGATACCGACTGAGGCACAAATACTGTACCACTCGAACTTGGAATGTCTCCAGTTTGAGTGTATCCGAGGCCGAACTTATTTCTTTGACCAAGACCAAGAAGTCTGTCCAACTTACTCCTTCCAGAAGAAAATCTCTTTAAGTCATCCTTCAGTTGGCGTATGGTCTCCGTCATTTCCAATTTTTCCTGTCGAGCCTCGCCGTTGAGCTTCAAGAAGTAATTCGCTTTGTTCACCATATCCATATAATTCTTCTCGAGTTGCTCATTGGACTCTTGAAGGGAAACATTTGTCTTAATCAGATTATCCCTTTCCACTTCAAGATCGGTTGAGATAGAGGTTACCCTTTTTACTTCTTCTTCAAGATCCTGCAATCTCCCTTTCAACCCCTTGTTTTGCTTAGCCAGTTTCTTTGAATCCCTCAAAAGCTTATGGTAGGCTAAAGCAAAATCTTCACCTTCCGAATCATCTGATTCATCGTCCGTTGCAATCTTTTCAACAGTGGAGTTGGACAGTGAGTCGGATGTACTTGCCATTAAGCACATGAAGGGTGAAGATGTAGTGGACGCGTGGAAAGCTGTCGCGTTGTCTTCTTCATCACTTGAGGATGACTCATTTGACGTGGAGTTGTCATCCCAAGTAACGACTTGCATCGCTTTCTTCTTAGCCGGATTCTTGTTGGGACATTCCGTTGCAATGTGGCCGTAGCCTCGACATTTGAAGCACTGAACTTGTCCCTCAGAACTTTTCTTATCCTTTGAGAAGTTCTCTTGCTTTCTTGACTTGTAGCTTGAAGAACCCTTGCCTTTCTTCGACTTTCCGAAGGATGGAGTTTTGCTTGAATTTCCCCTTCGAAAGTTGCGGCGAAACTTCCTTGTCAAGAGAGCGAGCTGCTTCTCAAAGTCCTCCATAGAAAGGTTCTCGTCGTCGTCCGAGGAGGATGAATCCGCGTCTTCTTCTTTAGTTGATTTCAATGCGTAACCTGAAGACTTAGAAGAGGATGCCTTTCCAGAAGAATAGTTAGTAGGAAATGTCATTTCATAAGTTTGTAAAGCACCTACTAATTCTTCTACACGCATTTCGTCCGGGTGTTTAATTGTTTCAATGGCTGCGACCTTCGGGCGAAATCGTTCAGGAAGAGTTCTTAGAATTTTTCTTACAACTTTAAATTCTGGAATCTTCTCTCCCAAGTTAGCACATGAGTTTACGATGTCTTGCAATCGTGTGTAATAGTCAGTGAAGGATTCATTCTCTGCCATAGAGATAGAGTCAAACTTGCTCGTGAGCATTTGCAGTTTCTGAATCTTCACTAGGTTAGTTCCCTCATGCGTAACTTGAAGAACATCCCAGATTTCTTTCGCAGTCTCACATGCCGAGACGCGAGAGAACTCAGTTTGTGACAAAGCATTAAATAGAGCATTAATTCCTTTGCCATTGTAAGAAGATAAGTCTATCTCTTCCTTGGTCCATTTCGACCTAGGTTTTAAGGTGCGAACATCATCTAAAATTTCAGTTGGATTAGACCATCCTAATTCAATTGATTGCCACACCCTTTCGTCGATGGAAATTAAAAAGCTTTCATCCGTACTTTCCAGTACGCATAATTTGTTCCATCAAAGAAAGGGGGTCGATTGATGTTTCCACCTTCAACCATTGTTTACAACCCTATTCCCGCTCTGATACCACTTGTTGGGTTTAGGTTAATAAGGATCTAAATAGGGGAAAAAACACCTAGAGGGGGGTGAATAGGTGTAAACAATAAACACTCAAAAAATCATTGCGCAATAAAACCCAATGCGGAAAAATAAAAGAACACGCAAGATTTTTACGTGGAAAAACTCCAAACCGGAGTAAAAAACCACGGGACCGATAACACGGCGAAATCCACTAGAATTAACACACGTACAAGGTGATATAACGTACTCACAGACGACTCAACCTTTTACCATACGCTCCTAGTAGATCTTCCCGCTCGCTCCACGACGCTTCTCGAATCCACGATCCGCGCCCAACGCTGAATCCACAGCGTCCAACGTCGAGTCCACGACGTCCGACCGAATCCACGGTCTTCACCCAATGGCACGCTTCGAATCCACGAACGTACCTCGCTCCGAATCCACGAGAGCGGTTGCACCTTGAATCCACAAGGCCACGCGAGTCCACGCGCCGATTTTGGGGTAAATCGTTGTTTGTTTGGGTGGTGATGATCCGCCGAATACTTAGATCAAAGATAGATCGGAAATACCATCTAAGTATTCATTGATTTGATTCTACTCAAAATGTGAGTATGGAAAACCTAGAATCAAATCAATCAATATAGATGAAGAAACATAGAATAAATCTATTGATTTCCTTTCTTCTCTATATATGTGGATTTTTCTTTTCGGCTATTTTTCTTTTTGCCGATGTATGTGGATGCCCTAGAAATGAAAAGAAGGGCTATTTATAGGTTAGAAACCATAGGAAGAATATCGGATCAAAAACAGCCTTTTCTGGAAATTTTACCGACGGCGATCCGGATTGGAATTGGCGATCCGGATTGCAGAAGCAGAAAGACGGTTTCCAGAAAAATGCTTGTTCGGGATCCGGATCATAGTCCCGATCCGGATCGTTCATACAGTTTTACCAAACATCATGTTCGGGATCCGGATTGCAAATCCTGATCCGGATCGGAAGCAAAAGGTAAAACCAGTGTTCGGGATCCGGATCATAAGATGCTGCGATCCGGATTGAACCAGTGTATGAACAAACACCCTTCGGGATCCGGATTGCAAGCCACGATCCGGATCCTGAACATGTCCCATGTCCAGTTTTTTGATGTTTAAGCAATTAAAACCTCTTCCAGGTGTTTCTACACTATAAGAAGTATTCGGATCATCAATATTCTTTAGTTAAACGTACCTGATCCTTTTGAATTCTTCTTTCTTGAGATTGAGGTATACGATCCAAAGTTTCTTCATCTTCAATCTTCAAGACTTAATACATTCACGAAATACGCCAACTCAAATTCCGTAACAGTCTAGAAGAAGCAAAGGGTCTAGGTGATGCTTAGAATCTCCCCCTTGACTCCTCGGATTTGCTCCAAGGAAACCAAGGGTCACTTGACCCTTTAATGCAAGATTCTTTAAGTAAACTAACCTAAACTCCTTTCACACTTAATCCTTAGCATCCAAGCCCATCTCAGTGGGTGTAAATTGCACCCAACACCCTATAGTATGAAGCCCTAAACTTTAAACACATAAAATATTAACCTTTTATACAATTTAGTCCAAATTTAGGTGCTCTTCACGCATTTCGAGAAAATCCGTTCGCCGTTTTGCAAAACGGACTTCGCCATGACGTCCGGCTCGTCGAGACCTGTCAGGTAGCGTATTCGTTTGGTTCGTGTGACGCTCGGATACAAAGTTGTTCCATAAAGTTCGACCAATTATAGTGCGTTGCACGCACTTCGATGCACCTGGATCGCCAAACGCGAAAACCGTCAGTGCCATTGCGTTCAGAACGTCGAAATTAGCTAGGATCCATTACTAATACCCCTATATTAAAATCTAAGATAGTAGTTTGGCCATCTAGTGCTCGCGAGGGAATAAAAATTGAGGGTTTACTATTCACTTAAGCTGTGGGGCCCGCTTTTTCGTCGCTGATTTCTGGAAGATCCGACCGTCAGATCGTCGACAAGTGAATATGAAATTTTCATGTTTCGATGAGACGATCGCAATGGTGATCTTAGATTTTCCAGATCAGACCCCGATCAAAAGTCGACACTTCTGGGCCACTATTGACCCACTAATTGCCCATTTTTGCTATTTAAATAATTCTGAAAATTATTTTAAACTTAAATTTGGATTTTAAAAATTATGGTTACTATAGTCATACCGTAACTTGTCGAACTTTATGGCCCGAGATTTTATACGAGCGCCGAAACAAGCAAGCAAATGCGCTACTTGATAGGTCTCGACGAGCCGGACGTCGTGGCGAAGTCCGTTTCGCAATTCGACGAACCGTTTGTCCCGAAATACGTGAAAAGTACCAAAAAAGGGGGTATTTTTGTAAAAACTTTAATATTTCGTGTACCAAATTAAATGTGGCTTATAGGTTAGGGTTCTGGGTACAATTGTTACCTACAGCAGGGACCCTAGGGTTTTAGGTTGATTGTGTGGGGGGTTAATTGAAATTTTGCAAAAATAATGCATTAAACTCAAAGTGGCTTTTGGGCTCCCTTGGTTCTGTGCACGAGGGGTCTAGGGGAGTCCGAAGCATCACAAGCCCTCTCTTCTTCCTCCACACGAAGCCCAGGGTGATGGGGTGGCCGAGGAGACACAACCATTGTGAGGGAATCCGAGAGAGAGAGAGAAGAGTGAAGCTTGGATCAAGTTGCACCAAACTTGTTCTCCGAATCCCTAGGGTGTTTTTCTGTGTCTGGAGGACCACCTTGGAGCTTGCTGTGGCCGCGCGAAGTGGGGAGGAGTGAACCGGCTTCATCCTTTCTTCTTCAACTCCGGCGAGGTGAGAATTCTTTAACCTTTGTTTTGTTGCTTCCAAAACCTTTGGAAGTCGACTCTATATAGTCTGTAGATACTTGCTGCCAAGCCCCGAGCCCCCATGCACAGTAGGTTTCCGGCGGGAGAAAACTCCTCGCCGGAACCCTAAAAGGCTCCACCGCGGCCAAAATTTGCAACCAGTGGTCCAAATGGAAAACCAAAATCATGGGAATTTACTGTAGGATCTAAGGAACATCTCCACCAAATTTGGTGGAGTTTGGTTGAGTAACCACCTTGCATAATTGAACCCTAATTTTCGGGTTTTCTTCACCTCGGCCGAGCTTGTTGCTCCGGCGCCGGCGAGCTTCCCCACCTCCGGCCAAGTGTCTGGGGAGCTTCCTGGGAGTGAGGGGACTCCATCCATGCGGTTGCATGGCAACCATGTAGCCCGAGGGTGGCGCGGCCATGGATGACCCGAAATGGGGTCGATTTGCGATGGCCGGCCTTCCGGCCGTCGCCGGCATGCGGGGAGTGGTCGGGAAGCTTCCTAGGACCGAGAGGAGACTAACCATGCACTTGCATGGGCTTCATGCAGCCTTGGTGGAAATCCGCCATTAGAGGTGGAAGCTCCAAACCCGAGCTTGCTCCGCCGCCGCCGCCGTGTCCTGTTGCAGGGCACGGGTTCAGGTAAGCTTGTGGAGTGTTTTGGCACCTTTTGGTGCAAATGGTTAAGTCCCAGAATCCCTGGTTGGGTGGTCACCATTTTCGAGGTTTGAGCTCATCTTCCTCCTCAAGCCACGGCCCGACCGAGGGTTGAAGCTTGATCCAAGTTGCATGGAAAAGTTCCTGCAACTTGGAGGAGCAATTCGCTCCATCTTGGAAAGCCCCTGGTGCTTCCTCTGCAGAGAACTAATTCGGGCATAGCTTGGGTGCTTGTTAAGAAGTTGTGCGTACCTTGTGTTTGTGGAAATGCCACAATGAAGAAAATTTGGGATTTTGGCTTCGAGCATAATATGAAAGTTACTCCATTAGGTCCCCTGAGCTTGATGCTCACTTCATATCAAAGAAGATCTGTGTGGATTTGTGTGTGGAGCAATGTTTTCATGGTAGAAAGCAACGGTATTGGATCTGCTTGATCCAGCAGTTTTGGGTTGCAAAAAGGGCAAGCCCTGGTGTCCAGGTGTTGTCCAGAGACATTTGATCCAAGTTATTTTAATTGGGGACATGTAGGTTTAAAGTTATAGCATTATTACGCTCTCTAATTAGTGAGTGGCCGTGGTACTATTTTGAGCATATTGTGACTTCACGACAGTGAGCTTCTGACTATTTTGAGGTCACTGAACGTGATGCTCGCCTCAGAAATCAGTTTGGTCGAGCCGAAGAAATAAAAATGCTATAAGCCTATGTTAGTATAGTGAGTTATGGCTCGAAGTTTTCCTCGGGTTCTGTGATGCTGCAAATGGGTGAGCACGGTGTTCAGCAAGTCGAGGGTCACCTACTAGAGGTGACGGTTCATAAAAATAATGTCCCGATTAAGAGAACGAGCGAAAATGGCTCTCAAATTACTATAAAAGTGTGATTTCTGGAAACCCTAGGGGTCTAAACGCAAATGTTACCTAGCGTGCTGTCTTGGGCTTGTGTGCCTATGATCTCTAAGCTTTTCATTGGTGATCCGATGGCTTTCGTTGAGCGAAAATCGATTATCGGATCGTAAATCGGCAAAATTGTCGGTTTATCGGCAACTCGGTCTTAATCGCGCAATTCGAAAACTTGTGGCGATTAAGTTGTCCTATTTGAGGTTCCCAGTGTAGTCCTGGTGGATCCAGGTTTAAGCCTTGTGTGAGTTTCGAGTCAGGGGTTGGGTATGTGTGAGAGTTTATTTTCTGACCTGTGTATATGATTCAGGTCCCAGTAGTCAGCCGCCAGCTTGCGAGCCATCCAGCAGCCACCGTGATCATCTACATTGAGGTGGGTTTATCTTCGGTCCGGGCTTTATCAGGTTGGCCCTATGGGGTACCGTGGTAGGTCGGACCCCTGTTCTTGTGTAACCCTGAACCTATGTTTGAGCCTTTCTATTGCTCTCATTCCAGCATTCACTGTGTAGTATCGATCTTGCAGTTCAGTTCCCGATATGATTTCATATTCAGCATTTAGTATATCTATATATATATACAGCTTGACATACGCCATGTTTATTTGATCATCAACCTGATTATAGTAGCATTTCCTGTTCTACGTTGCATGCTAGAATAGGAGTACAGTCCTGCTATTCTGTTTCAGTTTTAGTTACAGCTCAAATATTCAGCTCCTGTTGCTCAGTTTCGTTTATACAGTATCCGAGATTATTACAGCTTTCAGCATCCCGACAGGGATTATCTGGCTCATTGCCGACTGTTCAGCTTGAGCATCAGCTTTATGATCGCCATAGCACTAGCTGCTCATTTCACGTACGCCGTGGGATTGATCCCCCACAACGCGTTCTTTACCGGTGAAGTGGTCGATAGTGGCGACCCGTGAGCCCCAGGCTGCACATAGTGGACGAGAGTGGCGACACATGTGCCCCTGAGTGCACCAATGGTGCCGGATTATATGTCAGCCGAACGTGCCAGCTTTGGCATTGGTCTAGGTCCTTGTGACTGATGACGGCACTGATTGGGTACTTACAGTTATTATTATTCAGCTCTTTCAGTTTACAGCATTATTATATACCAGCTTTGTTTATAGCATGATCATTTCCTGCTTGTCAGATTTATCAGTTATAGCAGATCAATTACAGTCATGAGTATCCTGCTTCCCTTCCGTGATTATTAGCATTCCCTGTTTACAGCATTGATATCATTGATTATCATACTAGCTCTGCTTTACAGCATGATTAGCTCTTGCTTGCATGATTTGCCAGTTACAGCATGCTTAGATTTTATATCTGCATCTTACCTTTCAGCTTTCAGTATATCCTGCTTTTGCTATCCGCTTATCATTGTATCCGGTAGGTACGACTTGCTATTTCTCGGCCCGTCGTGCCCACTGGGATACACTGTCGATGTATCTCACACCCCCTGGGTGACTGTTTTTCAGGTCAGTCAGGTGCTGGGAGATTGGGGCGATCCAGTGTGCTATTGCGCTAGAGTTGTCCCCTGCTTTTGGCCACAGTGGCCGAGTGATAGTACTTACAGTTCTAGTTGTTTATTGAAGTTTTGTATTATACCTTGTGATGGATTTGTGGATGTTATAGTGTAGTAGTTTATGTTTATGTAGTTAAGTGATTGTTGCTCTCTAATTGTATCACTGCACTTGCCTAGCCTAGCATGTATAGGGGAGACTCTGTCCGTGTGGACAGAGGATTTTCTATCCATGTGGCGGTCTGTTCACGTCCTGAGTTTAAAGTTTGAACTCTGATTTTTTTTAAAAAAAAATCTACCGCTGTTTTGAAACTCGGGGCGTGACAGTAATATAGAACATTAATTGAGCATTTGTTATATTGACTTTATTTGCATCCTTTCATGTTTAGAGAAGTTTATTATGATTTGAATATCATTATAACTCATTTGATGCAATGATCATTTATTTCAATTATTTCATCTTGAATTGATCAAAGTCATTACCTCTCTCAATGATCTCCTTGTCACGCCCCGGGTGCAAATCAGGACCCGGGCCCGTCTACAGATCCGCCGTGTACATGGGATTTCCCACGTACACGAAGCGCTGGTAACCTGCTCAAATATTAAATGTACAATAAAAGAGCATAATACAGAGCTGAAATAGAAGAACCACATGGTATCTCAGACTGGAACTACAAATACAGCTGTAATATGTACAATAATCTCCCAGCTCACTAAAATAATACAACCCGCTGGCGGAAGCCAGACCCAAAATAAAAGGAGAATCTCACAGTCTGAGTGGGGGTACAACGTCTATCTACAGCTCTCAGTCTCCCAGGAGATCTATCTATTCAGCGATCCCCTTACCTCGATCAGCTGCCGATGGCCTAGCAGCTCCTGCAGATGACTCTGCAAAACAAAGGAGAAGAAAGAAACAGAAAACAACAATGGGGGGTGAGAACTACCAGATAAACCAGCAGCCTCCCCTAGTGGGTAAAAACCTCAACTCTGACGCACCCACTAGGACTACTAGAGGCAAAAGGGAAAAGGAGAAGTGGTAGATACAAAAGATGCTGAAACAGGAAAACTGTCACTATTATGCTGTCAAAACTGTATGCATGCATCAGAAATAGTATCTGACCAAATAAACCCAATCTAGCAACCGATACACGATCGGTATTGCCTGCTCAAGAACCAGTATCTGATCGGCACACGGCACGATCCCATAATATCCAATCGACCGGCACACGGCTCGGTTTTAAGCCTACTCCGGAGCGGCACTCGAGGGGAGCGACCCACACGAGTAAAATATCTCTGTCATCAGTATCACAAGTATCTCTGTAGCACATGTCTCAATATAGCAGGACTGGATCATGACTATGATCAAAGTGGGAAACTCCATCCACTATAGAAACCCAATCTCCAACTGATGCAATAAATAAACCAAACTCAACCCCAATCTGATGCAAGGATAAACATCTGGTTAACCGCCTACTGTCCGCGGTCACCGCAATACCCCATAAGTCCACAATCTAGCACAACCTTGGCTACACTATCCCAAACCCCTGCTCACACTTGAGCAAAAACATATGAATGCAAAGGACAACAATGAAACATGTTCAAATCCCAATATGATAGTGTAGCAATGAATAGTGGCCTTACCTGATGTCCGGGCATGCATGCAACTGTCTTTATTTTTAAAAGTTGTAAAATAGTGTCAAAGGTTTAAAACAATTGATTTACTGAATAAAAGTTATTTGCATGCGAGATCATAGCCTTTGTCTCAATCACAGTGTCCCAATATAAGTCATCATATCTTTTGTGGGGTTATATTAAGTTTTAGGGGAGTTTGTCCCAGTGGTCCTTGTCATTTGTCATATTAATTTGTCCCAATGGTTCTCATTAATTGTCCTGTTAGTTGTCCTGTTAGTAGTAGTCCTGTTAGTAGTCTTGTTAGTTGTTCCAATAGTTCTCATTAATTGTCATATTTTAGGGGATTTCTAGTAATCCCAGTGAGCTTGTCAAAAATGAGGTAAGCAACAACCGCCCACCTCGAAGAGCGTTCACTACACCCAGGTGGTCTCCTGGCTGTCCACAGTCCTCAAACCCTGCAAATCAACGCTCCAGGTATAAATACAAATCTCAAAAAGCACAATATTTGCTGTTTTTCAAACAGCACGGGAAAAGAGGAATTTTTCACCTCTAAAATGAGCTCCTAAAATCCCAGAAAAATCACGGTTGCGTTCCTCGCGAAGAGTAGATCAAAATCGACTCTTTAAATGCCTCGATCTGACGCTCCTACGTCAAGATAAAAATCGGAGAAGTCGGTGCTGTCCAAAAATTACCACAGCAAAAAGGGGGGTCAAAGAGGACTTGGGAATCATGCTAAAAGTACAAAATGAAGCAAAATGATCAACACAGAAATCGAAGCCCTACCTCTTATGGTCGCGCTGCCGCAAAAATCGTCCAAAAATTCCACCTGGTTAGCCCGCAGTGAATTTTCGACGGAACTGCGACGGGAAATGGGCCTAAAAAGAAAACCGTCGCAGTGCGCCGCGTCGCAGATATCTGCTATCTGTAACTCCTAAAATCCTGAGATTGTAGAGAGAGAGAGAGGAGAGAGAGAGGAAAATTTTTCGTAAAGGGCACTTTCTCTAGTTCTCTCTCTATGGCCCGCAAAACGAGGTGGGGAAAGAGAGGGGTGGGGGATGCTATTTATAATGGGCCAAGGGAATATTCCCACACGGGATCCGATCCGAACAGGAAACACCGAAACGGGCCAACCAGATTGCGCCACGTGTTGCCCAAACAGGAAACAGCCGGTGCAAGGGCCACTGGGAATTTGCCACGTGTCCACATGGTCCACATGCCCGGGTCTCCGCTCCGGGTTTTCCGGAAGATGTCAGCCAATCCGGGTGCGCCACGTGTCACCCTCCCACACGCCTTCTAGAAGCCGGCCAGCCACTCAGGAGCTGCCACGTGGCACGGGAAAAAGTCGGTGCACCCGGTGCACGCCATGCCGTGGACCGCGCACCAGCGCCCCCTGCCCGCGCCTGCCGGCGCCTGCCCGCGCCGCTCTCCCCCGCGCTCTGCCGCTGCCCCGCCGCTGTGCCGCTGCCCGCCGCCGTGCGCCGCCGCCCGCCGCCGTGCGCCGGTCGCCGGAACAGTAATTCCGGCAGCCGGAGTTACTGTTCCGGCGTGAACAGTAACTAGGTGCCAAAAAAAATAAGTAAATATACCGTTTCGATCGTTTTCGCGCGCTGAGTCCGATTTCGACGTCCGTTTCGCCAAATTCTCATCCGAAATTTTGTCGAAAGCTCCCGGAAAAACCCATTTGCTCCGATTTTCGCGCCGAGTCAATTTTAAATATCCAATTTCGCTTCTACAAGCTCCGATGCACTGTACAGGCTCCCCGCAGTCATTGTTTAATGTTGCACAGTTCCTGCGGGAGTCCGGATCATCACATCCTCCCCCACTAAAAAGAGTTTCGTCCTCGAAACGAGACTCAACAACAATTCTTAGTCCAATGTCTCAAATAAGTAGGGGTGGGCGTCCCTCATCTCCGACTCGAGCTCCCATGTAGCCTCGCGCTCGTCATGATTGCTCCATTGGATTTTCACATAGGGAATGGCCCTACCGCGCAATTCTCTTACCTCTCGATCCAGGATTCGCAGTGGGCGCTCCTCATACCTCAAATCCTCGCTGATCTCCAGCGGTGTGAAGTCGATGACGTGCGATGGGTCGAAGACATACTTCCTCAAAGTAGAGACATGAAATACATCATGGACACCAGCAAGCCTCGGAGGAAGTGCAAGTCGGTAGGCAACCGGCCCGATACGCTCCAATACCTCAAAGGGTCCAATGTATCGGGGGCTAAGTTTTCCACGAATGCCGAACCTCCTGATTCCTTTGGACGGCGAGACTTTCAGGAATACATGATCACCAACCTGAAATTCTAAGTCTCGTCGCCGAACATCGGCATAACTCCTTTGTCGGCTTTGGGCGGTCTGAAGATGCTGTCGAATCACTCGGACCTTCTCTTCTGCCTCTATCAAGACATCTGGTCCCAAGGTCCGCCTCTCGCCCACGTCACTCCAATAAAGTGGTGATCGACACTTGCGTCCATACAATGCTTCAAACGGAGCCATCTGAATGCTCGCTTGAAAGCTATTGTTGTACGCAAACTCAGCTAAAGATAAGTGTCGAATCCACCCTCCGCCGAAATCCAAGACGCAAGCCCTCAACATGTCCTCCAGGATTTGTATCGTCCGCTCTGACTGCCCATCAGTCTGCGGATGAAAAGCTGTACTGAACCTGAGTTCAGTCCCCAAGGCTGTTTGCAAACTTTTCCAGAAATGCGAAACAAACCTCGGGTCTCTATCTGATACAATGGAGGCTGGTACTCCATGTAATCTCACTATCTCATCCAGATATAACTGGGCTAGTCGCTCAAGTGGCCACGTAGTCTGCATGGGCAGAAAGTGCGCCGACTTGGTAAGTCGATCCACGACTACCCAGATAGCGTCTGCTCCTCCCTGTGCCCTCGGCAATCCGACCACGAAATCCATCGTAATGTGGTCCCATTTCCACTGGGGAATTGGGAGACTCTGTAACTTGCCAGCTGGCACTCGATGCTCAGCTTTCACCTGCTGACAAGTTAAACACTGAGCCACAAATCTCCCGATATCCCTTTTCATGCCTTTCCACCAGAAGTGTGCCTTGAGGTCTTTATACATCTTAGTCCCACCAGGATGTAGGGTATAAGGTGTATAATGGGCCTCTCGCAGAATCTGCCCTCTAATCTCTGCATCCACTGGCACACATGCTCGGTTCCTGTACCTTAGTACTCCCGAGGCATCTATCGTAAAGTCCCCAGACTGATTACTCGGAATTTGATCTCTAATCTTGGTCAAGTGGGGGTCCTCACTCTGTTTCTCCCGGATCCTGTCTAGCAGAGTGGGCTGCACGACTAAAGATGTCAGTCTAGCAGAGACCCCAGGGGACACAACTTCTATCTCGAGCCGTCTCATCTCCTCTAATAGCGGTGCCTGGTCTGTGATCAACATAGACAAACTTTGCACCGCTCTCCTACTTAAGGCGTCAGCGACCACATTAGCCTTGCCTGGGTGGTAGAGAATATCCACATCATAATCCTTTAGTAGCTCTAACCACCTACGTTGCCTCAAATTCAACTCCTTCTGCGTGAACAGGTACTTTAGGCTCTTGTGGTCGGTGTAGATTTCACAGTGCTCTCCATAAAGGTAATGACGCCAAAGCTTCAGTGCAAACACTACAGCAGCAAGCTCCAAGTCATGGGTAGGGTAATTTTTCTCGTAATCCTTGAGTTGCCTTGACGCATAAGCAATTACCCTCCCTTCTTGCATCAACACACAACCAAGTCCACTGTGTGATGCGTCGCTGTAGATCACATATCCTTTCCCCATAACAGGGAGGGAAAGGATAGGAGCGGTCATCAATCTATTCTTTAGCTCCTCAAAACTTTTCTGACAGTCCTCACTCCAGATAAACTTCACTCCTTTACGCGTCAAGCGAGTGAGGGGTGTGGAAAGCTTCGCAAAGCCTTCCACAAACCGACGATAATACCCAGCTAAACCCATAAAGCTACGCACCTCCGAAACGGTCGTCGGTCGGGGCCAATCTCGGACTGCCTCAATTTTCGCCGGGTCTACCGCCACACCTGCGGCGGAAATCACATGGCCCAAGAAAACTACCTCCCGAAGCCAAAACTCGCACTTTGCCAGCTTGGCATACAACTTCTTCTCTCGCAGAAGTTGCAGCACAATCCTTAAGTGCTCCTCATGCTCCGCATCACTTCGGGAGTAGACCAGGATATCATCAATGAACACTACTACGAATCGATCCAAGTATGGTCGGAAGATCCGGTTCATTAAATCCATGAATGCGGCAGGGGCATTAGTTAGCCCAAAAGGCATAACTGTAAACTCATAATGCCCGTACCGTGATCTGAATGCCGTTTTCGGAATATCCTCGGCCTTCACCTTCAACTGGTGGTAACCGGATTGCAGATCTATCTTAGAGAAGACACAAGACCCTTGCAGCTGATCAAAAAGATCATCGATGCGCGGCAAAGGGTACTTGTTCTTGATGGTCACTTTATTTAATTCCCTATAGTCCACACACAGTCGAAGTGACCCATCTTTCTTCTTCACGAATAGCACCGGCGCTCCCCAAGGCGACACACTCGGCCTAATAAAGCCCTTATCCATTAAATCTTGGAGTTGCGCCTTAAGCTCTCGCAACTCAGCCGGTGCCATCCGGTAAGGAGCCTTTGAGATTGGCGCAGTTCCTGGAACTACGTCAATCACAAACTCAATCTCCCTATCTGGCGGCATGCTAGTCAGCTCAGGTGGAAAAACATCCGGAAACTCGCGGGCAATAGGGATATCCCCGAGTTCCGGCGCCGCCGTAGGCCCCTCAACAACACTAGCCAAAAAGGCTACACATCCTCGATGGATCATCTGCCTCGCTCGGGAAGTCGAAATCATAGAGGCAAAGAAAGCACTCTGACATCCCCGGTATACCAACATCTCCTGGCCTGGCTCTCTAAAAGTGACGGTCCTTGCGGCACAATCAATAGTCGCAAAGTACCGAGCCAGCCAGTCCATCCCGAGGATCACATCGAAGTCCTTCAGCTGTCTCAAGACCAACAGGTCTGCTGGCATAATCCAGGACTCGATTTGCATCGGGCAGGACCAACAACACTCCTCCACGTGCAAGGTGTGATCGGGAATCTGAACCTCTAATGCACGTGGCAAAAGTCCTACCTCTAACCCATGTAATGATGCAAATGATCTACTAATGAAAGAATGTGATGCTCCAGTATCAAATAAAGTACGAGTCCTAATGCCAGAAAGTAAGGTGATACCTGCCACCACATGGTCTGCTGCCGAAGAGTCCTCTACTTGCGCAGCATACACTCGCCCACTCTGAGCTGGAGGGCGATAATCCGTGGGATGGGAAGAAGATGGCCTGCTCGCTGGAGCATAGGGCCGCTGAGCCGTCGACCGCTGCTGCGATGAAGATGGAGCAGATGCTGAAGAGGGGTGGCGGGGGCCGAAAAGGGGCACGAAGCTCGAATGTGCCCAGGCTGTCCACATCCATAACAGCGACCCCACCGCTGGTCGCAGGTGCTGGAAAAATGCTGACCTCCACAGAAAATACAATTGCCGGGGGCCCGTGGTTGTCGTGATTGCTGTTGAGACTGCCGCTGTCGCTGAGGCTGCCGCTGCGACCCACGCTGCGACGACTGTGATCTTTGCTGCTGTTGCCGCTTCTGGGATCCACCAGGCCCTCGTCGCTCGGACCGTCCTTGGCCGGGGAACTGTGGCTGCGGCGGTCGTGGCGGCCTCCACGAACTAGATTGTCCCCCAACCTCCGGTGCCGGTCGCTTCGCCCCGGGATCACTACGGGAGCTGGAGCTACCTCCCCCATCACTACCTCCCCGCACTCAACGTAGAGTGCCTGCTCCATCGAGGCCTCCAAGGTCTGCAACCTACGCGAGCGAACCAATTGAAAAAGGTCCCGGCGCAATCCTCGCTCGAACATGTAGATCCGGTGCGCCTCGTCCCTGGCCACGTTCGGTACACATGCCAACAATTGATTGAAATTGGCAATGTACTCGTGTACGGGCCGATCTCCTTGTCGGAGGTTTCTCAACTGTTCCTCCAACCTCTGTCGGACGCTTTCCGGAAAGAAAGCCCCAAGAAGGAGATTGCGGAATTCCGCCCAGGTCAGGAGCTGAGCCCCAGGCGGACCAGCCGGTCGAACACGCCGCCACCAAGCTTCGGCGTTGTGTTCCAAAAATTTCGTCGCCAATATCACTTGATATCGTTCCTCGATAAACAACGTCTCAAAACGTCGCTCCATCGCCGTGATCCACGACTCTGCCTCCCACGGCTCAGTACTTTGCCCCGAAAAATGGGGTGGGTCAAACTGGCGGAACCTCATCAACAGGTCCACCACTCCCCGCTGCTCTGCCGGGGTCAGGGATCCTGTCAGCCCAGTCGGCTGTTCACCAGTACCCCGAGCAACAGGGGATGCCGGGGTCACCGGTACAACTGGGGGATTCACAGCAGGGGAAGAAGGTACGGGAGAATTCTCCGAGGGTGCTACAACAGGCTGCGCCCTCTGTTCTAACATCTGCGTCAGCCGGCTCATGGCCTCCTCCTGACGCCGAACAGCTTCAGACATCTGGGCCATCTGAGCCTGCAGCTCTTGCACCTCACTCTGCTGGCCCTGCTCGGACTCCTCCTGATCGGGTTCAGGGGAATCAGGCTGAGAACGCGTCAACATTCTACGTCGCGGAGGCATCCTACCACAAGAAACCATACTCAGTATCATCACCCCACACGACCCAATCTAGCGAAAGTCAAAGACATTCCCCTATTCCTGTGACTTTATGTTGTCTGCAGCCAACATAACTGTCCACCAGAAATAGGCTATGTCGACCCCTCTTCTCTCACTGGAAGAGTCAAACAAAATAAATCGACGACTTTCGCAAAATGCCACGTCTCTCATGCCCTATTATCCTAGGGTCTGCCAAAAGCCTAGGGTTTCCTAAGTCCCAACTGAACTATCCCTAAGCTCTGATACCAACTTAATCTGTCACGCCCCGGGTGCAAATCAGGACCCGGGCCCGTCTACAGATCCGCCGTGCACACGGGATTTCCCGCGTACACGAAGCGCTGGTAACCTGCTCAGATATAAATGTACAATAAAAGAGCATAATACAGAGCTGAAATAGAAGAACCACATAGTATCTCAGACTGGAACTACAAATACAGCTGTAATATGTACAATAATCTCCCAGCTCACCAAAATAATACAACCAGCTGGCGGAAGCCAGACCCAAAATAAAAGGAGAATCTCACAGTCTGAGTGGGGTACAACGTCTATCTACAGCTCTCAGTCTCCCAGGAGATCTATCTATTCAGCGATCCCCTTACCTCGATCAGCTGCCGATGGCCTAGCAGCTCCCGCAGATGACTCTGCAAAATAAAGGAGAAGAAAGAAACAGAAAACAACAATGGGGGTGAGAACTACCAGATAAACCAGCAGCCTCCCCTAGTGGGTAAAACCTCAACTCTGACGCACCCACTAGGACTACTAGAGGCAAAAGGGAAAAGGAGAAGTGGTAGATACAAAAGATGCTGAAACAGGAAAACTACCACTATTATGCTGTCAAAACTGTATGCATGCATCAGAAATAGTATCTGACCAAATAAACCCAATCTAGCAACCGATACACGATCGGTATTGCCTGCTCAAGAACCAGTATCTGATCGGCACACGGCACGATCCCATAATATCCAATCGACCGGCACACGGCTCGGTTCTAAGCCTACTCCGGAGCGGCACTCGAGGGGAGCGACCCACACGAGTAAAATATCTCTGTCATCAGTATCACAAGTATCTCTGTAGCACATGTCTCAATATAGCAGGACTGGATCATGACTATGATCAAAGTGGGAAACTCCATCCACTATAGAAACCCAATCCCCAACTGATGCAATAAATAAACCAAACTCAACCCCAATCTGATGCAAGGATAAACATCTGGTTAACCGCCTACTGTCCGCGGTCACCGCAATACCCCATAAGTCCACAATCTAGCACAACCTTGGCTACACTATCCCAAACCCCTGCTCACACTTGAGCAAAAACATATGAATGCAAAGGACAACAATGAAACATGTTCAAATCCCAATATGATAGTGTAGCAATGAATAGTGGCCTTACCTGATGTCCGGGCATGCATGCAACTGTCTTTATTTTTAAAAGTTGTAAAATAGTGTCAAAGGTTTAAAACAATTGATTTACTGAATAAAAGTTATTTGCATGCGAGATCATAGCCTTTGTCTCAATCACAGTGTCCCAATATAAGTCATCATATCATTTGTGGGGTTATATTAAGTTTTAGGGGAGTTTGTCCCAGCGGTCCTTGTCATTTGTCATATTAATTTGTCCCAATGGTTCTCATTAATTATCCTGTTAGTTGTCCTGTTAGTAGTCCTGTTAGTAGTCCTGTTAGTTGTCCCAATAGTTCTCATTAATTGTCATATTTTAGGAGATTTCTAGTAATCCCAGTGAGCTTGTCAAAAATGAGGTAAGCAACAACCGCCCACCTCGAACAGCTCAAACAACACCCCAGGTAGTCTCCTGGCTGTCCACAGTCCTCAAATCCTGCAAATCAACGCTCCAGGTATAAATACAAATCTCAAAAAGCACAATATTTGCTGTTTTTCAAACAGCACGGGAAAAGAGGAATTTTTCACCTCTAAAATGAGCTCCTAAAATCCCAGAAAAATCACGATTGCGTTCCTCGCGAAGAGTAGATCAAAATCGACTCTTTAAACGCCTCGATCTGATGCTCCTACGTCAAGATAAAAATCGGAGAAGTCGGTGCTGTCCAAAAATTACCACAGCAAAAAGGGGGGTCAAAGAGGACTTGGGAATCATGCCAAAAGTACAAAATGAAGCAAAATGATCAACACGGAAATCGAAGCCCTACCTCTTATGGTCGCGCTGCCGCAAAAATCGTCCAAAAATTCCACCTGGTTAGCCCGCAGTGAATTTTCGACGGAACTGCGACGGGAAATGGGCCTAAAAAGAAAACCGTCGCAGTGCGCCGCGTCGCAGATATCTTGCTATCTGTAACTCCTAAAATCCTGAGATTGTAGAGAGAGAGAGAGGAGAGAGAGAGGAAAATTTTTCGTAGAGGGCACTTTCTCTGGTTCTCTCTCTATGGCCCGGAAAACGAGGTGGGGAAAGAGAGGGGTGGGGGATGCTATTTATAATGGGCCAAGGGAATATTCCCACACGGGATCCGATCCGAACAGGAAACACTGGATTGGGCCAATCAGATTGCGCCACGCGTTGCCCAAACAGGAAACAGCCGGTGCAAGGGCCACTGGGAATTTGCCACGTGTCCACGTGGTCCACATGCCCGGGTCTCCGCTCCGGGTTTTCCGGAAGATGTCAGCCAATCCGGGTGCGCCACGTGTCACCCTCCCACACGCCTTCTAGAAGCCGGCCAGCCACTCAGGAGCTGCCACGTGGCACGGGAAAAAGTCGGTGCACCCGGTGCACGCCATGCCGTGGACCGCGCACCAGCGCCCCCTGCCCGCGCCTGCCGGCGCCTGCCCGCGCCGCTCTCCCCCGCGCTCTGCCGCTGCCCCGCCGCTGTGCCGCTGCCCGCCGCCGTGCGCCGCCGCCCGCCACCGCTCGCCGGTCGCCGGAACAGTAATTCCGGCAGCCGGAGTTACTGTTCCGGCGTGAACAGTAACTAGGTGCCAAAAAAAATAAGTAAATATACCGTTTCGATCGTTTTCGCGCGCTGAGTCCGATTTCGACGTCCGTTTCGCCAAATTCTCATCCAAAATTTTGTCGAAAGCTCCCGGAAAAATCCATTTGCTCCGATTTTCGCGCCGAGTCAATTTTAAATATCCAATTTCGCTTCTACAAGCTCCGATGCACTGTACAGGCTCCCCGCAGTCACTGTTTAATGTTGCACAGTTCCTGCGGGAGTCCGGATTATCACACTCCTAGTATTTAATTTATCTTATTTGATGATTGCAATAAGTATGAATACGAGATCAATATTTGGTTGAATACTGAATATCTTTCATAATTGATAGCCAATTGAGGGGGAGTTTATTATGTTTTTCATGCTCAAAAGATGCGGAAAGAATTACATCCTTAAGAGGAGTGTGAAAACTACCACCATATAGAGGAAAGAGCTAACACCTCGGTTGTCCGAGTACTGTGTGCAGCTACCACATGTTAACCAAGCATGGTGATCTTGTTTATCAAATAAAATGCTTTTTGGAATACTTGACTATGTCAAATTCCAAAGTTGGTATAAGGTGGAATTTCTAAAAGATACTCAAAGAGCCACTTTCCAAATATATTGACTAGATATTTTATTTGACTTATTTGGGATTTCAAATATCTATCGATCTTGGTGCTTCATTTTCTTTGCTCAATTGAGAATTAGATAAAGTCTATACTCATTAGATCGTGAAGGATGTTTGAAAATTGATCAACTTTAGAGGTTATAATTCTTATAAATTTTCGTTTCACAATTTGGGATATTTTGATAGATTTATCATAATCTATTTCTTTCTATGTGAAATGATATTTTTGTATAAAGTTGATATGCAGAAATGCTTACATACTTTTTCTGAATTTTTTGAAATTTTTACAAATTTTTTTGGAGAAAAAGTTGCAGGCAGTCCGGACTGGATGGACTCAGTCCGGATCCCGAACGATGGGATTTTCTGTGCCAAGCCGATCCGGACTGAACTCCCGACCCGATCCGGACCGCGGCTAGGTTTTAATAGAAACGAAGGGCTTTTCGAATTCTATTTTATCTAAATCTTTGTTTCTAGCTTCCCAGAGTTTCTCTCACTAGAATCAAGAAAGTTTTGGATCTTTTGCAACTCAATTTCTCTCGATCCAAGTAAGTTCTTTTGATCAAAATCATGATTATTCACTGTTTTGCTCTTATTCTTCAAAACGTGAGAGGATTTCTTGGTATAATCTCAATTTTAAACGATTTTTGATCAAATTTTTTTTTTGAAATAAGAACTCTGGATACATTAGTTTTGTTTCTATGCCTTGTATTCATTTGATTAACGGATTTTTGGGCTTCGATTTCTAAAAATTCGGTTTTAAGGCAAAATTTGATAATTTTCTAAAATCATGGGATTGATCTATTTTTAAAATTCTTTTTGCAAAACTAACTTGATTCCTAGTCTCTATACATGATAAGAATTGTTTGGGTAAGATTTTTCAAATTTTTGAAATTTAAACAATTTTTCATGTTCTTTGAGTTTTTGTTCACATGTGTTATTTTTCAAATACCCTATAACAATGGCTCTTGAGTGGACAATTATGTTCATCACCGCGTTAGTCAGCACGAGGATGACCAATAAATTAAAGAGAGCTCGAAAGGACAAAGGGGAGACTGAATTTGTTCCTCTTGATGACTCGGAGACTGAGTCGGAGGACTGGGAGAAAACTGTTGAAGGAGCAAAGGTTGCCGAAACCAAAACACCATCTGATTTGAAGGGCAAGGCACCTATGGAACCTCATTTAATAAAGAGAAAAGAGTGTCGCAAGAAAGCGAACTCGAGCGGATGGAATCCAAATTGAGGAGCCACTTGCTGGTGAGCCACCTCAGCAAGAGTTCGTTCATATAAACTATAAAAGGATGAAAGATTTTGAAAACATGGATTGTATCGGTGAGAGACATGTGAATGTTGAAGCTCTTCGGGAACAACAAAGATTATCATCTGAGTAGGAGCGGATTTCAATTGAACAAGGTCAGATTTCGCTTGACTTGTAACGGATTAGTACAGCACAAGTGGTCTTGACGAAGAAGTACAATGCACTGACGAAGTTGGTCAAGAAGATTTTTGCAAAACTCGGATGCAGCAACTTCGATGACAACGATACCGGTTCAGATTGATTCTTGATGACATTGACTTTAGTTTTTTTTCTCACAAAAGGTTTTTCGTTTGTTTGTTTTCTCTCTGTTATAATTTTGGCTGGTTTTTGTGAAAAAATAGGGAGAAAGAAAAGAAAAGAACGAAGATGACCAGACCTTGAAACTTGTCAATAGACTGTTTGGAAAAAGGGGGAGAAAGAAAAGAACGAACATGACCTGGTAACTTGAAACTTGAAGTTTAACACTAACTATTCTACTGACTATTTTGGGTTGTAACTTCTAACAAGTTTTGTTATAGGTCATGCAAAAGGTATGAACATTTGAACTTCTTGACTTTGAACTCCGAACTTTGACATTATGGTTGGAACTAACCTTGATGCTGGATAAAGATATGTGATATTTTGATTGCCTACTTTTATGCATATCTGATACCTAATGTCATATTAAATGTATAACTCTCTGGTTGCTTAACGATTAAATTCTTGAGGTATTAATGATTTCTTGTTGTCAAGAATTGTTTCTTTTGCAGAGAGTACAAGATTGCGTCTAAGTCTAGAGTTTGTTTCAGGAGTGAATCTCTTGTATTTACATTTATTTGGATCGTTCATGCGTATTTTTGTTGTATGGTGATAGCAACAAAAATCATCTTTTTGTTTTCTTTTGTGGATTGTGTGTTTTGTCACGAAACCGCCAAAGGGGGAGATTGTTAAGGATTTTTGTATTGGCGTATTTCGTGAAGTTGAAGATTGAAGATGAAGACTTGACAAATCACATAGATCAATCTCAAAAGAATGGATTCAAATGTTCAGGTATGTTAAATTAAATAATCTTTGATATTTTGAATACATTCTTATAGCTTGGAAACACTTTGCAATATTTTCTATGGCTAAAGAATAAAAAACTGGACATTGTGAGTGTTCAGGATCCGGATCAGGAACATCCAGTCCGGACCCCAAACATAGTTTGGTTCATGCGGAATTTCAGTCCGGACCATCCCCAATCCAGTCCGGACCCCGAACCTTGTGTCTGTTGAAATCGCATGAACAGTCCGGATCAGGAAAATCCAGTCCGGACCCCGAACTGTTTTTTCAGAAAATTCTCTAAAAAAAGACGATAGTCCGGATCAGCCAAATCCAGTCCGGACCGCTGTGCGGGAAAAATTTTGTTATGGAAGTTTTTGATTCTTATCTCTTTCCAAAAGGTTTCTAGCCTATAAATAGACCCTAATATCATCTTTTAGGGTTATCCCAAGGGGGATCAAAGGTAAGAATCCATACAGAGAAGAAAAGGTAAACACCTCTTTATTTTAGGTTTTCTTTCTCTATTGATCGGTTTGATTCTAGGGTTTTCAGAATCTATACCTTTCGAAAGAATCAAATCGATGAATACTTAGAGGGTGCTTCCTTGTCTATCTATGATGATCTAAGTATTCAAAATATCATCATCAACAAATCAACGATTTCTGAGAGGACAATCAGCGCGTGGATTCACGTGGCCTTGTGGATTCAAGGTGCTATCGCTTTCGTGGATTCAGAGCGAGGCGCGTTCGTGTGATCGATACGTGCTATATTGATGACCGTGGATTCGGTTGAAGACTTCGTGGATTCGAAGTTGGACTTCGTGGATTCGAAGTTGTGACGCCTTCGTGGATTCGAGGTGCGTTGTGGAGCGAGCGGCGAAGATCTACTTAGAGCGTATGGTAAAGGTTGAGTCATGTGTGTGCGTTATATCACCTTGTACGTGTTTTAATCTTAGTGGATTTCACCGTGTGATCGGTCCCGTGGTTTTTTACTCCTGTGATGGAGTTTTCCACGTAAAATCTTACGTGTTATTTATTTTCCGCATTGGGTTATTTTTTACGCAACGATTTTGGTGTGTTTATTGTTTACACCTATTCACCCCCCCTCTAGGTAGTTTTTCTCCTATTCAGATCCATATAGTTATAACCCAACATTATAGTCTTGCGCCATGGTGGCAGATCAACCAAGTCCCAAACATGGTTAGATTTCATTGACTCCAATTCTTCTTCCATTGCAATTCTCCACTATTCCTTTTCTGGACAGGATAAAGCCTCTTTTACATTCTTAGGCTCGGCTTCATCATGTGAGGCCACCATGAAGGCTTCACCCTCAATTTCAAATCGTCGTCGGGGAATGATTTGACGATTACTTCTTCGTAATTTTGAACCATGTGGATCACTTTCACTCCCACTCGATTCAAGTGTGTCATCTCCAATAAAGTTTTCAATTTCATATAATTGAAATTCCTTGTCAATTTCACCTTTGCTGGGAAATTCGTCCTCTATGAATGTGGCATCACGTGATTCTATTTCAGTTAAACCTCCCTCAGGATGTTCACCTAAGAACACATAACCTTTTGATTGTTCTGAGTATCTTATGAAGATACATTTCTTTCCTCTAGAACCTAGTTTTCCATACTTGTGGGAAGAATCATGAACATAGGCTGCCGATCCCCATGGTTGCAAATAAGTTAAATCAGGTTTTCTACCTGTCCATAACTCGTAGGGAGTAGATGCAACTGATTTAAAAGGTACACGATTTCACATATAAGTTGCTGCTAATAAAGCATCTCCCCAAAATGAAATAGAAAGATTTGCTTGTGCCATCATGGATCTAACCATTTCTAATAAGGTCCTATTTCTTCCCTATGCAACACTATTTTGTCGCGGAGTTCCAGGAATGGTCAGTTGCCTTTCAATGCCCTTTTCATTACACAATTCTTTGAACTGTTCAGATAGATATTCTCTTCCCCTATCAGTTCTTAAGGCTTTAATCCTTCTATCTAGCTGATTCTCTACAAGATTAACATAACGTTTGAAGCAATCCAATGCTTCTGACATGTGAGCAATCAGATAGACGGAACTAAAACGGGTGAAGTCATCTATAAAAGTAATGAAATATGATGCCCCATGTCTCGCTCTAACATTCATTGGACCACATATATCAGAATGAATTAATTGCAAAGGATATTCAGCTCTTATTCCTTTACCAAATGGTTTTCTAGTTGTTTCTCCAGCTAGACAGTGTTCACATCTATGCAAATCAATTGCAGTGAGTGAATCTAATAGGCCATGTTTAGCAAGCCTATTCATCCTTTCTTGACCAATATGTCCTAGTCTAGCATGCCAAACATTTGTATTCACATTCGTATTGCTACTAGAAGCAGTTGAAGAAAAACAACTACCAACATAATTATATATATTATGTTCACAATCCAATACAAAGAAACAATTTAATAAGTAGCCAGTGCCATAATAAACAAGGTCATAAAGTATGTCCACACGACTGTTGAAAAAATTTAAAACATAACCTAAACCTAAAAGAACAGATACAGAGACCAAGTTTCTGTCACGCCCCGAGTTTTGAAAAGCAGGCTAATTTCTTTTTTTTTTTTTTGAAATCAGAGTTTAAATCATTTCATGCGTGAACAGATCGCCACATGTATAGTAAATTTTCTGTCCAATTGGACAGAGTCTTTCCTATACATGCACGGCTAAGCACTTACAGTCAATACCAGAGTAGTCTAAACTACGCATACATCATTAGTCATTTTACAATATTTTAAACATAATGCGGAAGATAAAATATACTGGTGACATAAGGTTCGGTACTATCGCAACAGCCTCACCAACGTGTCCCGACATCCCAACACCCGAATGACCTAAAAAATAGTCACCCAGGGGGTGTGAGATACATCGACAGTGTATCCCAGTGGGCACGACGAGGGGAGAAATAGCTAATCGTACCTACTGGATACGATAATCTGCGGATAGTAATAGATCAATAGGTAACAGCTGATATATGAAACAAAAACTGGCAGGAAGCATAATCATGATACTGAACATAATGAGTACCAAAATGCAGGACTATAGCATACTGAAATACGATATAATGAACTATGCCTCGGTAATGGAACCAGATACCCAATCAGTAAAATAAAGCAATGGTACTGATAGATAATGCTAATCAAGCTGTAACTGACAAATCAAGCTATAAATGCCAAATCTGATAGTCCTGTAAATCTCAATCCACAAGAGATACTGTTGAGGGCAAATATGATAATTCACAAGTATCAGTGCTATAAAAGAAAGGTACCACTAATCTGTGCCAGTCATACTAGATGAATGTATCATAATCATAATGCTGTACATATACGGGTACAGAAATATCAGAATCAATCATGGTGATAATCAAATATAACTGAGCAGAAGTAGGTACTGAAATAAAGCATGCTAGTACATAGAAGTATATAAGCTATGCATCAATCAAAGAACAGCAAGTACCCAATCAATGCCACTTTTGGTCACGCAGGACCTCAGGCTCATGCCACTATCTGGCACCTATCTAGCTGACATTACCCCGCACCTCCAAGTGCTGTCTGGGGGCTCACGGGTCTTTCCTCTAGACCACTTTACCGGTAAAGAACACTGTGACGGTGGCCAAACCGTCAGTGTACGTGACGTACAGCGATGCGTGGCGATCATAGTGCTATGCTCAAGCTCGCGGTCCAATGACCGGGTAGTCGACAACAAGCCGAGGATCCCAACAGGGAAGCAGACGTCTGAATATCTCAATCACAAGTCTATCATGCATATATGGAATATCAAAGCGTGTATAATTGGAAATAAATGCAGTGGAATATAAACAACTGGCATGATCAGACTGTAATAACAACTATACTATGATATATGAACAGGGGAGCAAGCATATAGGCGAATAGCAGATAACGAACAACTATGAAAATAACACAGGTATGCATAATTAGGGCTAAGTCAAGAACAGGTATCCGACTAGACTAAAGCAACCAGAGGGCCGAAAAGATAAAGCCCGTACCGAAGATAACCCACCTGAATGTAGGCCGATCCCGAACTCCCGCTAGACTACTGGGAGGCTGGTGCTGAACTGCTTGGCCCTGAACAGAAAACTGTGGTCAGAACTAGACTCACTCATACCCATACCGACAACACTACAGTCACCTGAATCCATTCTTTCATACCGTGGTACGCGAAACACGCGCCAGAAATCGTAAAACCGACGATTTCGCCGATTTACGGAACGATATCCATTTTCCGCTCAACGAGAGTCTACGGAAATCTAACAAATTGCCCAGAGACATGTTTACTCTGTTTAAATACTGTCCATAAGGTTACAATTGCAAGTTAACCCATTAAACTTCTCTAAATTGCATAATAGCTTTGTTTTAAACGTTGTTTCGACTCGTTCTCGAAATCCCGAAAGCCAAAGACAGTGCCGTAAGTTTCAACGCGTCTGAAACGACGAGACGAAGCTCGTGCTCACGGTCTTGGGCCAGCATGAGGCCCATTTACAAAGTTGGCCCATAAACTCCTAGGGCCCAAAATGACACATTGCTACAACTAATTACACACTTGATCAAACTGAGATCTACTGTGAGCATGGTGCTTAGATTGGACAGAGAAGTGAGATGCTCACCTGAGGTGCGCCGGAGGGTGGCCGGAGAAGTCGCCGGAGCAACACCCTAAAACAAGCTAGGCTCGGGTTGCACCAACTTGGATCAAACCAGGTTTAAACCTGGAATAAAGGTGAGCCTAAGTTAGATAACCTTCTCATATGTGGTTTAGACTCGGCTAAGTCGGCTGCCGGCGGCCGGAGGCGACGGCGGCGGTCGGAGCTCGAGCTTGGATTGCAACAATGGTGCAACTACAGAGGTGAACATCCCTACGTCAAAAGCTTCATGCAACCACATGAATAACTTCGAAATGACCAAATAAACTTACCTGGGTCACAACGCGACGGCTGGGTGCGGCGGCGATTGCCGGCGGCCAAACCCAATCGAGCTTGGGGAAGATGAAGGTGCTCTAATGGCGGATTCCGACCCGAAGCACGAGAAGCCCTCCAACTTGGATCAAATGGTCCCTCTTGGTGCTGTGAAGCTTGCCAGGGGTATGTCCGGCGGCGTCGGGCGGCGGCGGCGCCGGGCGGTGAAGTTCGGCCAAGGAGGAAGACGACCGGATCTAGGGCATCAACGAACGGCCCCGATTCTCGTCCGATGGTCCTCAAATTTTGTGGAGATGCTACAGTCGACCAGAGAAACCTTTCCAACGTGGCCGATCGCGTTTCCAACGGTTGGATGAGCTCCCCGCTCAGATCCGACCAAAGCTTGGGTTCCGGCGGCCTTGTTGCTCCCGCCGGTTAACCGGAGCACTCGAGCGCTCGGGGCTTCATAGAGAGGACCCTCTCGGTGTCAATAGAGGACTGGTGGGGTTCAATGACAACAAAAATGAAGAAGGGTAGAACGCTACCTCGTCGGAGCAAAAGAAGAAGAAGAAAAGAAAAGGTGCGGCTCCCCGGTGGCGTGCGGCGGCGCTAGGCGTCGGGGCTCCTCGGCTCGAGTCTCCAAGGCACAGAGATGCCTTCAAATGTGGTTTGGAGAAAACCCAAACCCTCTGGCTGCAATCTTCTCCAACCAACCGAGATCAAGCCTTTTCTTGATCCCTCTCTTTTTCCCAACGAAGGGCAGCGGCGGCCGGCGGCGTAACGCCAGGAAGAGAGGCAGAGGGAGATGAAGGGGTTGGTGCTGGGCGGCTAGGGCTAGGGTTCTGGGTTTCAAGGGTTTAACGAGAACCCTAATGCATTTTTATATAATGCATGTATCAAGATGCAAACAAGCCCCTCAACTTTTTCCATTTCAAGCCAAGTCCCGTACAGTAGCTTTGCTTCACACTTAAGTCCTTCTCCATAAAGCAGCACGCAAATCGGAGCATAAAATATAGGGGTTATTGCGTAAAATGCCATATTTTTTGCCGTATTTCATGCTTTTCGAGACATTTTAGTCGTCAAATCGAAGAACGGACTTCTCCACGACGTCCGGCTCGATGAAAACTATCAAGTATCAATTTTTATTTTTCGACAAAATGCCCGGATAAATTCTCGATCCATAATTACTGTCTAATTATACAGTTTTTCACGCTTTTCAAGACTCCAGGGTCGTCAAACGGAATTTTCGTCAACGCCATTGCGCTCAGACCAGCGAAGCGGTTAAAATTGACTACCTGGACAATTATGTTCGGACTCCAAACAGTCGATCGGCCGATGTTGGATGACGGGAGAATTAACTCAGGGGTTACTATTCACAACTTAAGTTGTGGGCCCCACTTCTCTCTTCATTGATTTCGAGACGATTCGACCGTCAGATCGAAAATTGGTTTACACTATTTTTTATCAATTCGACGAGACGGTCGCACTGGTGATTTTAGATTATCGAGATCAGACTCGGATCTGTAAGTCGGGAAACCGTATCCCGAAAACTGTGCAATTTGCACACCGGTACACAACCACTTAGGTTTCTTTTGCATTTAAATTTCACGAGTCTTTGTAGTAACCGTGATTTTTTAAATCCAAATTTTAGGTTTAAATAATTTTCTGGATTATTAATTTGGCAAAAATGGGAAATTAATACTACAATAGTGGCCCTAAAATATCGACTTTTGATCGGGGCCTGATCTCGAAAATTCGAGATCACCATTGCAATCATCTCGTAGAAACATAAAAAATTGATATACACTTGTCGACGATCCAACGGTCGGATCTTCCGAAAAACAGCGAAGAAGAAACGGGTCCCACAACTTAAGTTGTGAATAGTAATTCCTATTTTAAATAGCTTTTTGTTGGTCGACGGCCGTTTCGCCGTCTGGACTCTGATTATAGTGGTATGAGTAGTCAAACCTAACTAATTTTGACGTTCTGAGCGCAACGGCACTGACGGATTTCGCGTTTGGCGATCCGGGTGCATCAAGGTGCGTGCGTCGGTTTGCGACCTACAGAACTAGTTGGCCCGAGATTTTATACGAGCGCCAAACATAACAAACAAATACGCTACTTGACAGGTCTCGACGAGCCGGACGTCGTGACGAAGTCCGTTTCGCAAATTGACGAACGGATTGTCTCGAAATGCGTGAAAAGCACCAAAAATGGGGTATTTCCGCAAAATTGTTGATATTTTATGTGTCAAATTGTTAGGGGCTTAAACAATAAGGTGTTGGGTGCATTTTGCACCTACTGTGAAGACCTCGGAGGTAAGGGTTAGGTATGAACAGGGTTCATGGAGATTTTTGCAAGAATCTTGCATTTATTTCTTTTTGCCTCTTGAACTCCCTTGGCTGGATACACGAGGGGTCTGTGAGGAGTCCAAAGCATCTCCTGGGTCCTCTGCATCTTCCAGCAAGAGCCCCGAGCACTGGAGGCCGAGGGACACAAACCTAGTGAGGAGGCAATCCGAGAGAGAGAGAGAGTGAAGAAGGTTGGAACCAAACTTCATCCCAGTGGTCTAGGTGGTCCCTGTGGTGATCACCTGTGTCTGAGGACCCCTCTGGAGCTTGCCGTGGTCGCACGAAGAAGGAGAAGGATACCCGGCTTCTTCCTCTCTTCATCGACTCCGGCAAAGGTAAGTTTTTAAACCACGGTTTTCTTGAACCCTTGACCAATAGCAGTAGACCTATTAGGTCCCTAGGTTGAACGGTGCATGGCCGGCGGGAGCAAGCTTTTGCCGGAAATGTAGGTTAGCTCCGCCTCGTTACAACTCCGCAACCAATGGACCAAAATGGGTCAAAATTGGTATGAAAGGACTGTAGGATCTATATATTATTTCTGCAAAGTTTGGAAAAATATGGTGGAGTGTTCACGAAGAAAATAAAAGCCCTAGTTTTCTAAAAAGTTGCACCTTGGCCGAGCTCGT
Source organism: Tillandsia fasciculata (assembly GCA_029168755.2). Lineage (NCBI taxonomy): Eukaryota > Viridiplantae > Streptophyta > Magnoliopsida > Poales > Bromeliaceae > Tillandsia > Tillandsia fasciculata. The sequence goes on along the minus strand of CM054943.1, from coordinate 9,043,155 downwards.
TGCTCCGGCGCCGGCGACGCTTCCCACCGCCGGCCACCTGCCCAGAACTCTTCTTGGGATCGAGGGGAGTCCATCCATGCCATTGCATGCGACCCATGCAGCCCAAATGGGAACCGGCCATGAATGGCCCGAGCTTGAAGCCATTAATGGCGGCCGGTCATCCGGCGACCTCCGACGGTGGGGTCAAGTCCAGACCTTCCTAAAATCTTGCTAGGAAGCTTGTGGTGCTGTTACTTGCACCTTAAAATCAACCGTTGCAAAGTTGCCATTGTTGATGGAAGCTTCAAAAACCGAGCTTGCCCCAGCCGCGCCGCCGCCGTGTCCTATCGCCGGGCACGGGTCCAGATGAGTTGGTTATGGTATTTAGCATCCAAATGGCCAAGTGGTTGAGCCCCAGATGCTCAGGTTGAAAGGTCACAAAATTCGAGGTTTTCACTTCATCTTCAACCTTGAGCCATGGCTAAACCGGGGAGCAAGCTTGAAACCAAGTTGATGGAAATGCTCCTGCAACCTAGTAGATTAATTCCATCCAAGTTAGAATGCTTTTGGTGCTGTGGTTGCAGAGAACTAACTCGGGATGGTGGTTGTGTGTGTTGTGGGAGAAGTGCACACCAAGTGTTTGCGGAAATGCCACAGAGAAGAAAAAAATGGAATTAGGCTTCGATTTAAATATGAAAGATGCTTCAAATCATCCCCTGAGCTTGATGCTCACTTCAGATCAAGTTGATCTGTGAGGATTAAAGATTTGAGCATTGTGTATGTTGTATGTGAAATGTTAGAGAACTTGGCTTTGGATCTGGTTGATCCAGCAACTGTTGGGCTGCAATAGGGCAAGCCCTATGGTTCTTGAGGTATTTTGAGTATAGTATTCAAACAGAATTGGATTTGGCTCAATAGATAAATAGTTATAGTATAAACAAGCTCTAGGTTAAAGTTATGGCCCAAAGACTGTTCTGGGCTGTTTGCAAAGTCGCGACAGTGAGCTCCTGGCAAATTTGGGGTCACTGAACGCGATGCTCGCATTAAAAGTTGGTTTTGATGATCCGGAGAAACAAAAGTGCATTAAGGCTAGGTTAGAGAAGAAATTTATGACCCAAAGTTTTTCTCGGGTTTCGTGCTGCCGCAAATTGGTGAGCACGGTGTTCAGCAAGCTAAATGTCACCCGCTGGAAGTGACGGTTAGTAAAAATGAGCTTCCAGTTGAAAGAACGAGCGAAAACAGTGCTCAATTGACACTATTATTTAAATAATTAGAGGTTTTAAGTTGATCTGGAGAAGATCTGGGTTTAAGTTAGGGTTAGTGGGACAAAGTTGATCTCTGATCATTATTTTGATTCAGGTTTACGCGGTGACTCTGGTTCTGAGCATACAGTGGATACAGTTGTCGCCTGCAATTTGTCAGATGGGTTTATCTTCGGTCCGGGCTTTATCATTTCGGCCCTGTGGGGTATAGTATTGGTTGGACCCCTGTTCTTGTTAGCTTAGATGATATTTGAGCCTGCCTTCCTTTTGATCAGTTTCATTCTGCTATATGCTGAGTTATGATCCTTATCTGCAAAATTGATTATATGATACCTTGCATGATTGATCTTTAGTTGCTTCCAGATATTATGACTCTATTCCTGGACATTTGCCATGCCTGATTGGTCATTAGCTAGCTTACACATTTATACTTGATTATCAGTATATCCTGATCCATGCTCTAGTAGTTGTTGATTATATTCTGCATATGATTGAGATTTAGTGGCTATTCTACATTGTACCCTTCTTGGGATTGGTCATTTGCTAGTTGCATACCTGATTATCAGTACTCCCTGATTATATCTGATCCATGCTATAGTAGTTGATGATTATTCCTGCATATGAGTTGAGATTCAGTTGATTCTGATATTGCATCCTTGATTGGATTAGTTGATGATTATTCCTGTATGTGAGTTGAGATTCAGTTGATTCTGTTATTGCATTCCTGTTGGAATTGTTCTGGCTTTCTGCCAATTACCTGGTTTTGACAGTAAGTTTCAGCATCAGCATTGTGATCACCACTGCGCCCGCTTTCAGTCACGTACACCGACGGTTTGGCCACCGTCATGGTGTTCTTTACCGGTAAAGGGTCACAACGACCCGTGAGCCCGATTGCATCTGTGAGTGCAGGGTTATGATAGCATGTTTCGCCTGAGGTTCTGTGTGACCAATAGTGGCATTGCCTGAGGTTCTGTGTGACCAATAGTGGCATTTGGCTGAGGTTCTGTGAGACCGAAAGTGGTATTTAGCCTGAGGTTCTGTGTGACCAATAGTGGCATTGCCTGAGGTTCTGTGAGACCGATAGTGGCATTAGATTGGGTATTTTGTTATTCTATCATTGATTGATGCATATGTTGCCTGTTTAGCCTGTTTTGTCATATCTCATGATTACCAGGTTCTTATTCCTGCTATAGTTATCAACCTATGTTTGCTTTAAGAGTTAGTAAGTTGCATTCAGTTACAGCTCCAATAATATATCTGCTTTAATCTAACATGTGATTATTACTATCCTCTAGTATTATATGCCAGTAGGTACGATCTGCTATTTCTCGGCTCGACGTGCCCACTGGGATACACTCCGGTGTGTCTCACACCCTCGGGTGACTGTTTTTCAGGTCGATCGGGTGCTGGGATGTCGGGACGTGTTTGGTGAGATTCTGTGTTAGCAGTTGACCCTGGACAGCCGTGCATACGAATTAGTATATATTTCAAGTTGTAATAGTTTGTGATTTAAAATGTAATAAGTAATTGTAGAGATTATATTTGAATAGTTGTACGTAGTTAGTTCTCTGGTATTGTTGTAGTATAGCTTAGCCGTGCATATATAGGAAAGGTCCAATTCCAAAGGGGGATTGGAACTCTTCTATATATGTGGCGGTCTGTCCTGCCCTGATTGGTTGTAACTCTGATTTGAAAAAAAAAAAAAAAAAAAAAAAAATTTAGAAGCTGATTTTCGAACTCGGGGCGTGACAGTCTTACAGTTTAGTCGAATCTCTGGAGCATATAGGACATCATGTAGGAGTAAGGTTCGCCCACCACGCAACACTAACTTGCACATGCCTATTCCTTTTACGTCAACCTTTGCATTGTTCCCTACAAATATCCATTTAGTCCCAGCTTGAACTCGACGATATTCCACAAATGCACCTCGGTCTCCTGCTACCTGATCTGTGGCTCTTGAGTCTACAATCCACAGAGGATAAGAATCAGTGAGCAACACTGTACTAGAAACACAAACAGTATTAAGAAAAATAGAATGAAATGCTACCTTTTTCTGCTCGGTACACTCACGAGCAAAGTGACCTAACTTGCCATAGTTATAATACTTCATCTTACTCTTATCTTTCTTTTTCTTCCAAAATCGTTTGCCTTTCGGATTTCCTTTGAACTTGTTCTTTTTAGGTCCCTGCCCAGTCTCCACTCCCTTCCTCTTTATTTTTTTAAATTTCTTGTACCTAGAACCCGAAGCTCTTTGTGAACTAAATTTAGTCATATAAGCATGCGTTGGACCTCTTGCAGCCCCAAGACGCTCATCTTCCAGTTCCACATGGTGAGCCACATCAGCAAAAGTTTTGATGCCGTCGTTATGAGTTAAGTTAACTTTCATGTGCTCCCAACTATCAGGAAGAGAGCGGATTACTGCTTGAACTGGCTGCTCATCAGTGAGGGTGTGTCCTGCAGACTTCAGTTCCCTTATCATATTAGACATCTCTCGTAGATGTTGTTTAATAGTATGATTAGGGTGCTTCTTATAAGTATCAAATTTGATGGTCAACTGTCTCAATTTGATTACAGTTGTACCCCCAAATTTCTCCTTTAGATGAACCCACATTGCATGAGCAGTAGGAAGTAGCTCGCACTCGCCAATGAGATCATCAACCATTGAACTTATCAGAATTCCACGAGTAGAGGAATCCTTTGCTTTCCAGGCACGATAAACTTCTTGATCTCTTCTATGCTGAGCAATATTTCCTTCACCAGGGTCAGTCATGGTATGGTGAATAGCTTCTAATGCTTCTTGTTCCTCAAGAACATATTGAATCTTAGTTTGCTAGATATTGTAATTATCACCATCCAATTTCTCACCCTTATTGAGATCCGCTATGATATTCTTTGATGCCATGATATTTCACAGCTACATAGAGACATTGCATAAATTAAAAAACTAGCACTTACAAAATTATCTAAAACATATATTTCAATGTACTAAGTTAATCATAATATAATATAAGAAATAGAATCGAAAGTTCACTATGTTCCCAATCATCTTCTATATTCAAATGTTATATCATCATAAACTGAATATTCACAGTACAAAGAGATAAATTCTAGATAACAAAGTTCTAGATTTCTCCAAATCTAAGAACTCCCACTGATCTAAGCATTTATAAAAAAAATGAAGTGCTATCATCCTCATCCATGACAAGAAGTTATATCATATTAGTTATAACTATGAATATTAAACGAAATGCTTTCATATTCATTAACAAAATAAAACACTACACATACTTCAATTACTTAGTGTTGATTAAAATACATAACAACAACATGAAACAAAATAAAAATATCATTCATAAGTACAAATACAATTCGAACTAACTCAACTTTCACCGTTAAACACTCTACACCATGATTCAGGAACAACATCATATGATACTCGTTCCATAATATCAAGTGCTGCCTTTTGTAAGAATGAGTCTCCATTAAATCTTCCAAGAGTAGTGCGCCCACTATTTCGAAGATTAGGAGCTATAGCCAAAATATTTGTCCTTCTTATAACACTTGCAATATAATGACGATTATAAACATCCCTGAATATCGATACCAGATCACCATAGGATACCACGAAATCATATTTATTTTTAAATATATTCCACCAAGTTTTAGCCCAATAATCTGGTATTGAATTTCTCAATGCAAGTGCTCTCTGAAAATCTTGAATAACATAATCATCACTTTCAAGCACTTCGAATAAGTCGTATAAAACCAATAAATGTTGTTCCATAGAGTGTGAGGGATTCATCTTATAAGTCATGATAGGGAGCAATAATATATCACCATATCTCCCCCTCAAAACTCTCTTAGTCTGAATTGTACATGCCATATCTAACAAAAAAAATTAACATTTATTAGCATGTGAAAAACTTAAATGTAAATATTTTGTCTACAATATTATGACATCAATCAATACATATAATGATGTCAATCAATTCAAATAATAAAAAAAATAACTTGCTAAAGTTATGCATGAGTTTAAAAATGATCAAACCATTATGAAATAGTTCCTAAAAAAAATAAAATAAAAACCGCTCTATGAGGGAATTGAACCCTCTGGCTGAGAGGTATGAAAGATGAAAGACTTAGCCCATATTCACTAGCCAACAAGTCCCAAGTCAAATTCTAATATATTTGCCAAGTTTATTATACATCTATTAATACTGACCGTACTATAACATTACAATCCAATAATCCATTTATTGTTGGATTTGGGCTCAGAAAAGGAATCCGATAGTGAATTATTACGAACCAATTAAGTCCATGTTCAATTCATCGTACTTCTTTCTTCCGAAACGAAAGAAAAAAACAGAGCAATATTTAGATTAACAATATCTATCATAAGGTTGACAATTTAAATCAAGAATTCAACACAAATTATAATTTTAGAATTAAATTATGCATACAATTTCAAGAGAAACTATTACATACAAATTTCTCATGTAAAAAAAAATGCAGAGTCAAGTATTTGGTTTAAAACCTGGCTCTGATACCAATGAAAGGTTTGAACAAAATAAATTTAAACATATCTTGATCACAATTCCTAAAACGTGATGAAATAGAATCAAACCAAATCACTTGCTCCAACGGATCAAATGCAAAATTACAAGATGAAAATTGCACTAGCTTCCACAACCCAAATGTCAAAATCCTCCAAATCAAGAGAGTAATTTCTTTCTTATGGATCGGAGAGAAATTAAGGAAAAAAAATAAATTCCTTTTTTCTTCTCTATCAATTAAATTCACGTAGTGGTGGTTTTACAACTACACGTAGTGGTGGTTTCTTAACTGAATTATAGAAACCACCACTTAATGAGTCGAGTCAGATTTGCCCATCATGGGCGACCCGAAACCCGATTAGAAAACCAACATGTATCACTAGAGAAGAAAGGCTTTTGCAAATGGCCGGGATCTAATCCGTCTGATGCAATACTGCAACATCGAGCTAATACATAAAAATACAAAGTTTTGAAAACCTATTGCTAACTAATCAAGTAGTTCTAAAAATCAAAGGTGGGAAAAGAGTTATTCTTTGATTCATTAAAGAAATAAGATACCCTTAGAAGATCGAAGGCTTCTTTAAGATTCACGCGTGCTAGTTTTACAGGCATAAGAAGCCCCTCTTTTTCTAAAGTGGGACGATTCTTCTTAATGAACTCCAAAACTTTTATAATCTAATTTCTTCTCCTGGCCAGCCATCTCTAGAGATGCAGTCTCTCGCCCTGGGGCGGAAGTTCCAGGTTTCACTTTATTCCACATACTTAATTTATAAACTTTAATTAGGTAAATAACATTTTTATCCCTTAATTTTGGAGCTCAATACCAATTTAATTCCTAAACTTTAAAAATTTTCAATAAAAGGTCTATAGTTTAATAAATATAACAATTAAGTCCTAATTTCTATCATAGTGCCAATTAAGTCTGTGGTTAATATTTATCTTTAAAATTTAATAAAAATAACATGAAACTATATACACAAGAATTCACCGCAACTTGAAAGTGTTGAACCATATTTAAACATCAATTAACAAATTTTGCATGTCTCGCATCAGAAACATCCCATGGTGTAAGAATTCAAATTTTTGTAAATAAATAAAAAGAAAGAGAATAAAAGTCAATTTGAATTTTTGAGTCATAAATGGCACCAATAGCGCAAGTGACCCTTTTCTGCAGTGTAAATTACACAGTTTTCAAGGCAGAAATGTCGCCTTTTAATCCGAGCCTAATCTCGAGAATCTGAGATCACCAGTGCGACCGTCTTGTCGTACTGATCGAAAATGATATTAAGCAAGTTCAGATCCGACGGTCGGATCTTCCAGGAATCAGAGAAGAAGCGGACGGGACCCGCGACTTAAGTTGAATAGTGGATGAACAGTAGATGAATAGTAAACCCTATTTTCAAATTCCCTTAGTGCCAACTTTGGCCAGTTCGTCATCCGGAAACCGATCATAGCACTTCAAATAGTCGATTTGAACGGTTTCGTTGTTCTGGACGCAATGGCGCTGACGGAATTTCCGTTTGACGACTCTAGAGTCTCGAAAGGCACTATAACTGTATTTCTGTATAGTATTTTATGGACCGAGAAATTATCTGAGCGTTTTCTCGAAAAACAAAAATCGCTTCCTGATAGGTTTCGTCGAGCCGAACGTCGTGGCAAAGTCCGTTTTTCAAATTGACGACTAAAATGACTCGAAAAGCGTGAAAAACACTGAAAAAGGCTGCGCTTTGCGCAAAACACCCACATTTTATGCCTCGAATTGCGTGCCACTGCTTGGAGAGGGACCTGAATGTAAGGCTAAAGTGCTGTGAGGGACTGGGCTAAAAATACTGAAGTTAGAGGGACTAAAATGCATTTTGCATATACCATGTATATATATGAAGCTTGGGTTAGGGTTTTTGGAAACCCTAGACCCGTAGCCTCTGCTCCCCTAGCCGTCCCCCTCTAACAACCCTCTTCCTCTGCCGTACCCAACGGAGGTCACGCACCGGCCGCCGCCTCCCCAGTCGCCGGAGAAGAAAGGCTTCAAGAAACCATCCTCTCTCGGATTGTTGGGGAGGAGGTGCTCGGGAGGGACCTAGTCGATCAAGCCCCTCTCCTGTGGAGTCCCCCGTGGAGCCGCAACCGAGCTGAGGTGAACCCGGTCCCAGCCGCCGCCATGCGCCGCCGCGGGGGCAACCATCTTCTTCCATTTTTCCGGCGAGGTAAGTTTTTGAGATTTTTCTCCTTAAATCGGCCCAAGATCCTATGCAGTCGCCTACTGACGTCCTGAGGGTCACCCTCGTGCAGCCCCGAGGCCCCCGGTGCTCCGGTTAACTGGCTGGGGAACCTTGTCGCCGAAAATCACTATTCCGGCCGATCACTAGCGCCGCCGCCATCCGGCCGTCAAGCTCAAGATCAGACCCGTTGAGATCCTTCTTTCCGTCGACTGCAGCCTCCCCACGAAGTTGGAGGGGCATCGGTTGAGGATCGAGGCCAAACGGAGTTGCCCTAGAAACCAGTTTTCTTCACATTGGCCGATCATCGCCGTCCGGCTCCGCCGTTGCCTCCCGACGCCGGCCACCCCTGCAGGAAGCTCCCTGGCGTCGAGGAGAGCAACTGGGTCCAAGTTGCACCGGGCCGAGCATCGCCGGCCGGAATCTGCCATTGGAGGCCATTGTCCTCGGCCGAGCTCCGCCGCCGCACGTCGCCGTCGCCTCCAGACGCCGGCCAAAGGTGCAGGTAAGCTCATTTATACATTTTAAGGCCAATTGTGGGTTTGCATGGAGGTCTTAACGTCGGGTTTTTGATCTCCAAGGTTGCACCCGAATTGGCTTCGATCTTCACCTCCGGCCATCCCCGGCACTCCGGCCTCCGGCCAACTGCCCAGGTAAGGTCTAAATACCAGTTATAAATGTCCTAGCATTTTACTTTGGGTCGAGGAGGCCCCTGTTTCCATGTCTCCAACCTTGCACCCGAATTGTACATTTCGGGGTGGTTTTCCGGCCGCCGCCGCGTCCGGCCGCCGGGGCTCGACCCAGCTTGGACCAGCATCCTTCTGGGACCCACACTTAACTGTTGCTCACCCCTGGTTACAGCCTGACCGAAGGGGGGTGCTAGACCTTGGCCAAACCGAGCTTGGGTTCTTTTGGGTGCTGCTCCGGCCAACTCTTCCGGCCGATCTCCGGTGCCCCTCAAGTGAGCCCCACTACTCTCAGACCTTGCTTAATACCATGCTCCCATTTATTTCCTGTGTTGGTCAAATGAATACTAAGTTGTAGCAACATGTCAAATTGGACTCTAGATGTTTATGGGCCAACTTTGCCCTCGGGCCCGTGCCAGCCCAAACCTGTGAGCACGGGCTCCGTCTGGTCGAAACAAACGCGCTGAAACTTACGGCGTCGTTGTTGGATTCCCGGATTGCAAGAACAAGTCGAAACAAGTAATCAAGATAATATTATTATGCAAATTATGATGTACCATGGACTTAGACGTAGTCGGGACACGCTGGCTGTCTTTAGACAGTGTTTCCATACCTACTGAGCATTTTGTTAGAGTTCCGTGGGTTCTTGTTGAGCGGGAATAAGATCTCGTTCCGTAAAATGGCTTTAGTGTCCCGTTTTAGCGTTGCGTCACCGTAGTGTCGTCGGGATGGGTATGTGTGAGTCTATTACTGACTATAGCTTCTTATTCAGGGCCCAGTTGTTCAGCACCAGCCTCCCAGTAGCCGAGCGGGAGTTCGAGGATCTGCCTACACTCAGGTGGGTTATCTTCGGTCCGGGCTTTATCTTTTCGGCCCTCTGGTTGCTTTAGTCCAGTCGGACACCTGTTTTTGATTAGCCCTGCTGATTTTATCTATATGACCTATCTTGACAGATATTGATTTCTTTAGACATATCATGTACACCTGTTCTTGATTTTACCTGTTCTGGATTTAGCCCTGATGATTTTACCTGTTCTTGAATTAGCCCTGATGATCTTGCATGTTCTTGACTTAGTCCTGATGATTTTGCCTGTTCTTGATTTAGTTCTGATGATTTTGCCTATATACCATATGATCTCTCCTGATAGACATTGACTTCTTTGGACACACCATGTTATCTGATTGTCAGCTTTTATATCTTAGTATAGAGATGTCGTGATCGATGATTCCTGCTATTCCATATCACTTGTGATACTTGCTTTATATTCAGATATGCATGATAGATCCTGATCGATATATACAGATAGATGATTCCCTGTTGGGATCTCGGCTTGTTGCCGACTACCCGGTCACTAGACCGTGAGCATGAGCATAGTATGATGATTGCCACGCACTGCTGTACTTCACGAACATGGCCGGGGTCGCTCCCCGTGGAGATTGTTCTTTACTGGTAAAGTGGTCTTGAGATAAGACCCGTGAGCCCGATTGCATCTGTGAGTGCCGGGTTATTGTCAGCGGATGGGGTGCGGATCGGTGGTATTGCCTGAGGTTCTGTGAGACCAATAATGGCATATGATTGGATACTTGGATTTCTATTTTTGACGCATCTTTTTTAGCTTGCACTGTCATTTGTAGCCATTTACCTTGTACCATCGCTGCTCAGTTTATGCTTGATTATTTCAATTATATTATGATTTCCAGTATTACTTATCTACAGTTCTTTTATGCTGGATTATTACAGTTATATCATGATTATCAACACTTATTGATTATCAGTAGACATTGCCTGCTTATTTCAGCGTATCCATTGACTTATTGATTGTCAGTAGACATTATCTGCTCATTCCAGCTTTAGCCATTGATTATCGATTAACAGTAGACACTACCTATTTATTTCAGCTTTACCCATCAATTATTACTATCCGCAGATTTTAGTATCCAGTAAATACGATTAGCTATTTCTCGGCTCGTCGTGCCCACTGGGATACATGTACAGTGTATCTCACACCCCCTGGGTGATCATTTTTCAGGTCGGTCGGGTGCTGGGATGTCGGGACGTTCGAGTGAGTCTGTCACGATAGAGCTGTCCCCCCTGATGATATATCTATTGATGATTGAGATTCTCGATGATTTGTAGCTGCCCTCCATTTCATAGTATTTCAGCTTCTATTTGATTTAGATGTTTCAAACTGATGTTAGCATGTTTTATCTTGGATTATTCCTGTTGATTATATATGTAGTTGGTTTAGTTAAGGTACTATTTGATCTCTGATTGATGAACATCGTACTTGCCTAGCCGTGCATGTATAGGGGAGACTCCGTCCATCTGGATAGAGGATTTCCTATATATGTGGCGGTCTGTTACGCCCAGTTTGCGAACTCTAATTTAAAAAAAAAAAAAAAAAAAAAAAAAAAAAAAAAAAAAAAAAAAAAACTAGACTGGATTTTAAAACTCGGGGCGTGACACATGGTCTAAAATTTTGATGATTAAAATGCTTATTGACGTAAGCTCTTTAAATGAGGTATAGTAATAATTGAATTTGTAGGCATTATTAAAAAATCATATGAACTATTGGGTGTAAGGTTATATTCACTAAACTATTTATAGACTTTTAATTATAAGGTTTGAAAATACTGGGACTAAATTGGTATCTGGCCCAAACTTGAAGGACCAGGAATACAATTAACTCTTCTTTATGTATAAATCATTTTGACTTGAGTCTTCTAATATGGCCCAGCTACTGATTGTTTTGGACTTATTAGACTTTCTAGTCTTGCCATGTTAATTAATTAACACCATTTTGACTATGATTTTTATAGTCTTGTCGTGTTAAATTTCTTTAGCTGAGCAAAAAGAAAGCCCATCACAAAGAGAAAAATCTTCGAATAACTAGCTTAAAAAAAAAAAAAAAAAAAAAAAAAAAAAAAAAAAAAGGTTATATGGTCCTAATTTTGGATTGCAGACATTTATTTTTATATTTTAAATTGTGATGCCTTAATTTTTTTAATGGTCATTCATTCTAAAATTACTTTAGCTTTAACAAGTTCAACCTTCTTAATCTTTTGTGCCTATTCACCACCCAAAATATTATAGCTAAATTAAAAAATTTAGTCTTATTTACTCCTAATAGCGAAGGAGCCAAAAATCAACGTTGGGTTAGACGGCAACGGAGCGGCGTGAGAAGCTATGGAAAAAGAAAGAGCCGAACAAGTGGCGAAGAAGATAATGCAAGGAAAAGAAAAAAGTGGTAAAGAAGCCCTAGAATAAGAGATATTTAAACGCTGAAAGATGACGTGTGCCCCAAGATTGGCAAAAAGGAAATAAGGGTTTCGATCTGATGAAATAGGAACCACCGTCCCTAAAAAATCGACAACATTTATAGTGAAACGATCCATGAACGGATGCAAACCGTTGGATAGATTGGTGGCATCAGATCAGCGAAAGAAATGGTCAATTGCGAAGATCGAGGAGTGAAACCTTACTGAAGAAGCGATCGAGTCACAATCTGTAAGGTCCATGTAATTTAAATTTGAAATCAATAAAGAATTCAAGTTCAAAAAGGTTTCAGTGGGCTATGACGACTGTATAAAGAGATACAGTGTAATAGTGGATGACTTAAGTGAATAGTAACCCCTCGATTTTCCCAACTTCTGATTAGAATTCGACCAACTTCACTGTTCGGAGTCCGAATCTGACTGTTCAAGTACTCGATTTGATCGATCTCGTTGTTCTGAGCGCAATGGCACAGTCGGAATTTATATTTGACGAGCCTAAGTCATCAAAATACGTGTCGAACTGTAAAAGCCACTGGAGTAAGATGAAATTACATTTTATCTGGACCTAAACTCAACGAACCGAAATCGCTACTCGATAGGTCTCGTCGAATCGGACGTCCTAGCTAAGTCCATTTTTTCGTTTGACGACTTTAATGCCTTGAAAAGCATGAAAAATAGTAAAAAACACAATATTTTGCATTAGAGACCCTATATTTTATGCATCAAAATGCGTGCAACTTCATGGTGAGGGACCTGGATGCGAAACACTTTCCCTGTGAGGGACCCAACTCTAAAGGACAAGTGTAGAGGGACCTATTGGCATTTTGTTACAAACCTCTATATATAGATGCATAAGGTTGTTCTTGTGAACCCTAGCCTGAACCCCATGCACCCGACCGCCTACATCAGACTTTCCACCTCCCTTTGAGTGTTCCTCGACGGTTACGCCGCCGGTTGCCGCCGCCCCTCGCCGGAAAAGGAGAAAGAGCAAAGAATTGCCTTGCTTTCGAGTTAGGTTCAAGAGGATACCATCAAACTTAGTGGTGTTGCACCCAAGCCCTCATGAGACCTCAATCTCTCTTTGGAGACCCTCCCTGAGGAGTGCCGGCGCCTGGCTCCGCCGCACGCCGCCGGGAGGCCCCCTCCTTCCTTTCTTCTTCTTCCTCGGATCCGGTGAGGTAAGCCTCCCTTCTCCTTGGGTTTTCTTGCAACTTGGACCCCCCCAATCTTTAACTGACATCAAGAGGGACTCCCCAGGTGCGGTGCCGGAGGGTGAGAGAATATCGCCGGAAACCCAATAGTTGGCCGGATCTGTGCCTGAGCTCCATCCGACCGTTCAAACTCGGATCAAGATTGGTGGATATCTTCTGCTGGACACCAAAAAGACCTCCACGAAGTTTGAAGCCATTTGGTTTAGTGTGCTAGCCGGGAGAGGAAGCCCTAGCTTCGGGCCACCTTGCACTTGGCGGAGCAGCGCCGCCCGCCGCCGCCGTCGCTCCTCGGCGCTGGCCAACCCTCTAGTAAGTTCCTTCTTGTCCAGAGCAAGTCCCCAGATCCTTTGCATGTGGTTGTTTGTTGCCGGATAGAGCTTCACCATTGATGCTCTTGGTTTTTGCTCTAGGTTGTCTTCTCCGGCCACCCGCCGTGCCAAGGTGCCAGAGCAAAGTCGGGTGGTGTCCCTTCCACCTCTGGGAATCCATTTCAACTCGTGCTTGCCTTTGATTGGAGCTAGAACCCAAATAGGTGCAAACTTGGCCAAATCGAGCTCTAGCAAAGTTGTTTGTTGGCCACCTTGCTCCGGCGACGATTCCGGCAGTCCCGCAACACCCCGAAGGTGAGCCTCTGAACCTTCTTGGCCCTCTGAGCATGATGCTCACTCTAGTTTACATAGAGAATAAGTGTTTTTGCATGCTAGCAACTTGGTGCTCTCAAGACTTAGTAATTATGGACCTAATGTTGTTTTCGGGCCTCGTGTTGCTCCCGAATAGCGAGCACGGGTTTTATCATGTCGAGACCTGTCTAGTGATACCGTGCTTTGACTTGAAAGCTTGTGTAGTTTTGTAACGGGTCAAAATATATGTTTTATTCACATATTTACGCAATTATATTAAACCTCAAGGGTCAAATTGCAATTGTAGCCTAGTGACCTGCTGTGGACAGCGAGCACGGCGTTCAGTGCGTCGAGGCCCATTCACTGGTGCCTTCGACTCAGCTCGAATGCGCCCAGATTTTGTAATCGAGACGAAAACGTAATAATATACGTGTAATTGTGTAATTTATGGAACCCTAGGGGTCTAAATGCGATTGTGACATCGTGTGCTGCCTTGGGCTGTGTGCCCATGATCTCTAAACCTTTCAATGGAGATCCGACGACTTCTGATGAGCGGATATCGATCCCCGAACCGTAAATTGGCTAAATTGCTGGTTTATCAGTGTTTCCGCGCAAATCGCGCTTTTCGGGGATATCAGATGATGAGTTATCACTGCCATGTGTCCCTGGTTGTTTTTGGCAATGTCCTGGCTGGTCCAGTGACCTTCGTTTCGCGTCGGTAGCTCCCAGAGCCAAAATCGGCTTTTCGGGGGGCTACGTTGATATTTATGACCCCGATTTAGCACAGATATTTACAAAATGGTCCCTGGCTGCCCGATCATGTTACATAGATCATTCCGGGGCAACATGTGAAGTTTCATCACATTTGGAAATTCATAGATGCTATTCGGGCCGTAGTCGATCGTTCGGCGGGATTCCGAAAATTCCGGCAAATCCCGGGACTTGTGAAAAGTCCACCATATAGTTGTTCTGGTCATATAGTGTCAGTGGGATGGGTATAATTGAGTCTGTTACTGATCTGAGTTTATTGTTCAAGGCCCAGTAGTTCGGCGCCAGCACTCCAGTAGTCCAGTAGGCTTCGGGACTACCTACACTGAGGTGGGTTTATCTTCAGTCCTGGCTTTATCATCTCGGCCCTTTGGGGTACCATAGTTGGTCGGACCTCTGTTTTTCATGCTAGCCCTGATCTCATTTTTGAGTTTTACTTCCGTTGGTTGTTTATTACAGTAGCTTATACTTGGACATATATCATGCCTGATTGGTCATTAACTAGATATCAGTACAGTAGCTTATACTTGAACATATATCATGCTTGCTTGGTCATTACGTAGATTTGCTTTTACTCAGATATACATGATCCTTGTATTTCATATCGCATGAGATGGCCTATGATTGATATACAGACATCTGCATCCCCGTCGGGATTCCGGCTTGTTGCCGATTACTCAGACCTTAGACCGTGAGCTTGAGGTATCAGCATTATGATCACCACGCACCGCTGTATTTCACGTACACTGATGGTTTGGCCACCATCACAGTGTTCTTTACCGGTAAAGTGGTCTACAGAAAGTGTAGTGGTCCAGATCCCCATGCAGCTTTTTTCGTGAATCCACAGGGTGAAACACCTATTATTGGTGTGTCGGGCCCATAATGCATCAAAGGGATATTTTGGATGGACTCAGTGAGGTTTCTGGATCATGTTTGGCATTCGGCTGCTTTGCCAAATTTTAGAAAAGGTTTTGGGCCAAACGGAGGAAGGATTTGGATTCAACGCAGAAAAACGCTTGAAAACGGCTATTTGCTGGTATTTTTCTGACTCCGGATGCCCAAAAACGGACTCCTGGAAGTTTACAGTGGATTATAGTGCATGGGGGGGACCGTAGACCGCCGGGATGCCACGTGGCGGCCTATTATTGGCCTGTTCACAAAGCGCGGTCCACGGAAAGGAGCGGTGTGGCGCATGGACCGGGCGGGAGACACGTGGCGCTCCCGGATTGGTCGGCGCATGCTGCGCGGTCCACGGAACCCCGTGCGGGTGCATGGACCCGGAGCGGGGGACATGTGGGGGCCTGCTATTGGCTTGAGCTCGGTGCGCGGTCCACGGAATCCTTGCGCGGGTGCATGAACCCGGCGCGGGGGACACGTGGCAGCTCTGGATTGGTGGGCTTATGTAGGCGCGGTCAACGGCGACGCACGGGGGTGCCTCGGGATGCGTGCGCGTCAGGGAGGCAGGTGAAGCGACGTGGGTGGCATGTCGCGCGGTCGGGCGGGACACGTGGTGCCCGGGGATTCGCGGGCACCACCCACCGGGTTGACCACGGGCGCGCCACGTGGCGCAAGGCGGCTGGGCTTGCACACAATGTCCCGTGTTCGGGACACGTGTCAAGCCCAGGAGGATTGGGCGCCCCTCGAATAGAATCTCGTGGGAGATTCGGGCGCCCGTAAAGGCTTCGAGCGCCCGAATCTCGGGACACAGAGGGAATTTTAGGATTTGTTGAGTTTAGCCTATAAATAGGCCCCGTATGACGCCGTTTTCTCCTTTGCTAGCCGGTTTCTCACAAGGGTGTCTTCAAAGAACTTCATCTTGTGCTGCACCTTGTGGAGATTTTCGGGGATTTTAGGAGGCACCTTCTTCGAGTTCTACGGCGAATCGGCGCGTTGCGACGCTTCTTCCCCGGCGGCCCTTTCCGTCGCGTTTTGGTGCGCGGACTCCCCCGGCCTACTCCGACAATGTTTTCCGACGATTCATTCGCCGTTGTCTTCAGGACAGGTAGGGATACGACTTTCATATCTTCAGCTCCTCCTCATTTTGGGTTTTTCTTGGAGTGTTCGAGCTATCTTGTGACCCCCTTTTCTGCGACAGAGTTTTTGGACAGCACCGAAGTATTTCTGGGATTTCTCCGCGCTCGAGCATCGGATCGACGTATGCAAGTACTCGTTTCGCATCTACACATCGCAGGGAACATCATCATGATTTTTTTTGGATTTTTTTGAGGTTTTCCCGAAGGTGAAAATCCTACTTTTCTGGGCGGATTACTGCAGGAAAGTGTTCTTGGGGATTTCGTCCTTACCGTGATGTTTATTTTGTAACTTGGCCTACAGTTGTCGGAACGGGACGTGCGAGTACTCAATTTTCATCTACTCGTCGCGACGATCACAGCGGTGATTTTTCTGGAATTTTTGAATTTCATCTCGCAGGTGAAAATTAACCTTTTCTGGACTGGTTGCGCGGCCAACATCTAAGTGTAAAATAGTGTGATTAATCGGGCACCGTTTTGGGCATTTTTGCAGTTTTCGCGACGTGTGTTGTACTTCTCGGGCGTGGGCGTGTTTAGACTTGTGTTTAGCGTTCGAGGTGGGTGATCATTGTGAACCTCTTATTTTGGCTCACCCACTAGGCCTATTGGACTAATCTATCGTGATTAAAATGTTGATTGCACCCTAGGAATAATACTTGCATGCTTTATAAGTTAAAAGGACATTATATTAGTATTTAGCCTTCATGTGAAATTAATTATTAGAGATTGGAACATCATGCTATATTGAATGCCAGAAAACTGTTAACTGTATTTGTTATCATCTTGGCACATTTGCATGCTTGTATGGACATCTAGATAGGCCACTTTTTTCTGCTACACTATCATGCTGGAATTGACTTAGGAGAAACCATGTTGTCAGCTTTTCTCCTTTTATGTAGACTCAGGATACTTGTTGCTCAGGTTCGAGCTTGGGTTGGGATAGTGTAGGCAGGATATTGGGATCTGGGACAGGTTGGACTTGTTAGTCGGGTATTGCGGCGATCGCGGACATTGGGCGGTTGACCGGACTATTACTTGTGCATCAGATTGGGGGGATCGGGTTTTCTTTAGTGGATGGATTTTTTCCACATTGATCATGGTCATGATCCAGTCCTGCTATATCATGATATTTGCGATAGAGATACTTTGCTCGTGTGGGTCGCTCCCCTCGAGTGCCACTCCGGAGTAGGCGATTTACACAGCGGCCAGTGAGTACCGGACAGTGAATGCCGGTCAGTGAGTGCCGATCTGTTAGCAGATACTTGAGACAGTGCACAGGCAGTGTTAGAGAGTACTGGTCCTTTGATTGGGTTTATGCTGGCCGATACCCTTACCGAGGCATTCTTATAGTTATTCCTTTTAGCACTGCATTTAGAGGCATAGTAGTGGTAGCTTCATCTTTTGTTTATCAGCAGTTCAGTTTACAGTATACCACCTCTGTCACGCCCCGGGGTCGAAACTGCGACCCGGGCTCGCCAACAGATCCGCCACCTATGCTAAAACCCGCATAGGCGAAGCGTCTAACCTGCAAAAGATAGTACTATAGCTACACAAATATCAGAGCTGAAATAAAATGCTGTAAAATAAAATCCAATCACTGTACAACATGAAATAAAGTACAATATCCATTCTCTCAAATACGGATGATCATCATACAATGTCCTCAGTACAGCATTTCTCAACTATAAAAGGGAGATAGACTAAAACTATAGTACATCAGTCTCAACATCAGTCTCTCCAAATACAAAAGATCTCTCTCCAAATAAAACAGTAAAAACCAGCCAACAGCTACCAGGAATCTCCAACCAGGGGATACAGCTACACTCCTAGGGTGGTAAAGATCTAGCTCGTGACTCCCTCGCCTCGGACAACGATCGAAGACCAGCAACTCCCGAAGAGGACTCTGCAAAACAGGGGGGAGAAAAGAAAGGGAAAACAACAATGGGGGTGAGAACCACTAGTAAACCAGTAGCCTCCCCCTGTGGGTAAAGCCTCAAGCTCCGGCGTACCCACTAAGTCTACTAGAGGCAAGAAAAGGGGCAAGTGGTAAAGCTGTAAACAGAACTACTGAATAAAAGGGGAAACCACAACAAGTATGCCTCTAAATGCAATACCGAAGGAAATGACGGTATGAATGCATCAGGAAACAGTATCTGACCAAATAGACCCAATCTAGTGCCACCAGTAAAACTGGTACTGCCTGCTCTGCTGTCGAACTCAAGAACTCAGTAGGGGACTAGCACATAAGGCTCGAAATCCCAATCAGCATCACAACTCACCAGGTGCCCGGCGTCGGCACAGTGTAAAGCCTACTCCGGAGTGGCACTCGAGGGGAGCGACCCACACGAGTAAAGTATCTCTGTCATCAGTACCTCAATATAGCAGGACTGGATCATGACTATGATCAAAGTGGGAAACTCCGTCCACTAATGAAACCCCGATCCCCCGATGCAATAGTACTCAAAAGTGGGAAATACCATCCACTAGAGAAATCTGATACCCAATCTGATGCAATAGTAAACATCCGGTCAACCGCCCAAAGTCCGCGGTCACCGCAATAACCCACAACCCACAATTGGGTAAAATAATCAAGATCCGGTCAACCGCCTACTGTCCGCGGTTGCCGCAATAACCCGCAATCCAACATCAAGTACACCCTGTCACTGACCCTCAGATCCCGGCTACACTATCCCAAACCTCTGCTCGAACCCGAGCAACATGACTCAAAAGTCTAAATAAGAAGGAGAAAGAAAGCAATCATGGTTTCTCCTAAGTCAAATCCCAATATGATAGTGTAGCAATAAAATAGTGGCCTATCTAGATGTCCAAATAAGCATGCAAAAGTCCTCAGCAAGGTGAAAGGGAGAATATGTCAAATAACAGTTTACATGTGTAATAATTAATAATATCCAGATAAATATAACCATCAGGCTAAAATCGTCAGTCGACTACACATGTATATGATCCCTGTTCCATAATAAATCCCCAGAGTGAAACCCGCATATTAATGTGTCATTATGTCCCAACAATTAATCATTTAATCCACTTTCATAAAATCTAGGTGCTAATGTAGCATATTAATTATCACTAATAAATTATTTCAATGATCACGTTCCAACAGAAATATTATCCCAATAATATCCCCAACATGCTATATTCACAAAATTAATCTCAAATGATAGGCTCACATGTATATCAGTCAATCATGCATGATACTCAATCAATATGCTCAATAGTGGGGTTTTCTAATAAACTTAGTGAGTAAGTCAGATATAGAGGCAAGCAACAACCACCCACATCGAAAAGCGCGCACAACACCAAAAGAGACCTCTCGCTGCCCGCTGTCCTCTAACACAGCAATCCCCCAAAAACTGTGTCCCACTGCACAGAACAATGCGCACAATTAATCCCAAAACTGCACAATTTCTACTGTCCAAAATCAGCCCAAAAAATGGCTAAATATCACCTCTGTCCAGTCCTCAAAAAAATCCAGAAAATTCACGATCGCGTTCCTCGCGAAGAGTAGCCCCAAAACGACTGTTTAAACGCCCAGATCTGATACCTGTAGACCAAGATAAAAATAAAACACCGCTGCACCTCAAAACCTCCCAAATCAGAATTCCTGTAGCAATCTGTCCAGAAAAGCTTAATTATCACCTTCGAAACAATTTCCAAAAATCCCAGAAAAATCACCACTGTGTTCCTCGCGACGAGTAGATCAAAATCGAGTCCTGAAACGCCTTGATCCGATGTTCCTAGGCTGAGATATAAAATCGACAAGCCGGTGCTGTCCAAAATCCATCACAGAAAAATGGGGGTCAAAGATGCCTCGGGAAACGTGCCAAAAGTGCGAAACGGAGCGAAGCGATCAACACGAAAATCGAAGCCTTACCTCTTAGGAACACGCTGTCGAAGAAATCGTCCAAAAACTCCTCCTGGTTTGCTCACAGTGAATTTTTGACTGAACTGCGACGGTAATGGGCCGAAATGGGGAGAAAACCGAGGCGAACTGTAAAATGATATCGCCGTTGCCGAGCTTCCAGAAATTCCGGGGATCCACCACGAGATCAAGAACATCAAGGGGAACAACTTTCATATAGAGGTCTCCCTCCCATTCTCTCTCTACAGCTCGAAAAAAGGAAAGAAAGAGGGAGATGAGTGGGTATTTATAGGCCACTCAAAACAATTCCAAAATTCCCTCTGTGTCCCCGGTTTCGGGCGCCCGAAACTTTCGGGCCCCGAAACCGGGCGCGCACAGTGGCCCGACCCACACGGCCCACGCCCGCACACCCGATCCGGCCGGACCGCGCACCCGTCCGACCCGCTCCTCGCGCCGACACGTGTCCCAGAACACAGAACAGCGGAACCGGCCGCTCCCCTCACGCCGCGTGGCCAGCCTTGGTCAACGGGGCAGTTGGCGCTGGCCAATGGCCGGCCGCCACGTGGCGCACGCGTGCGCCACGTCGGCGCCGTGGCCGCCACGCCAGCCGCCCCCCGCTGCCACGCCGCCTGCCACGCCACCTGCCCCACGCCGCACGCGCACAGTGACGCGCCCAATCCCCGCGCGCCACGTGTCCAAGCCACGTACTCGCTGCACCCGGTGCACGATACCCAAACACCGAACCAATGAAGTGATGCCACGTGTCTTCCACCGGTCCACCGTGCACCCCGAGAATTTCCTGAACCGCGCCTTGCAAGCCATCCAATAAGAGAACGCCACGTGGCACCCCTCGGGTGCACGCCGCCCGCGTGGACCGCGCGCCTGCCCGCGCTGCCCGCCGCCGCTGTCCACCTGCCCGAGGCCGCGCCGCCGCTCTCCGCCGCTGCCCGCCGCCGGCGATCGCCGGAATCACTGTTCCGGCAGTGAACAGTAACCGGAGCTCAAAAATGACAAGTGGGTAGTCCATTTTGACCGTTTTCGTGCGCTGAATCCGAATTTGACGTCCGTTTTGCCAAATTCCAACTCTAAAAATTGCCGAAGGCACCCGAAAATGTGTTCTTAGCCCAAATTTCGCGCGGAGCCCAAATTTAATATCCGTTTCGCGCGAAACCACTTCTAAACCCTCCACGGGGTCCTCCGATCACTCACATGATCCATTTAAGCCCGAAGTCCAACACTTGTGCCCAATTATGCCCCAAACACCTCCAACACACCATGTAAGCCTCCAATAGCCACCCCAACGCACTGCAGCAGCTCTGCGGAGATCCGGGTGATCACATCCTCCCCCACTAAAAGAAAGTTTCGTCCTCGAAACTAAAGTCGTTCCTCAACACGGAATCTCAACCAAATAAAGGAGGGTAAATATCCAATCATCCACCACTCAAGCTCCCAAGGCTGACAAAAACCTCCTCCAGAGACGCGATGCGGTCCTCGGGTCTCTAACTAGAACAAAATAAAGGCGGGCACTCCAGAAAAACCGTACCAACTCAACCAAGTACAGCTGGGCTAACCGCTCGAGCTACCAAGTAATCTGCATCGGTATAAGCCTCCGCTCCTCCCAGGGCCTCAGATAATCCAACCACAAGTCCATCGGCACACAAGCTCGATCCGAATACCTCTGTACTCCCGAGGTATCCAATATAAGTCCTCCAACTGATCACGTAAACTCTGATCTCTAATCCAAAAACCATCAGGGTGTAGACACACCTCCCCAACTCTCGGGCATCAGCACACAACTATAAGCAGTTGAAAGAACCAGATCGCAAATCAATCTTCGAGAAGATCCAGTACCCTTGCAGCTGGTAAATCCAATCCTCCAGGCTCGAAAAAGGGTACCTGCTCCAGATGATCACTTCATCAAATTCCGGGAGTTGTGTCCTCAACTCCCAAACCAGTGACATGCTAGGCAACTCCGAAAGGAAAGGAGCCCTAACCAGGAGGGGGGTCCTCGCCCGGTCGCTCCCAAATCTTGACCATCCGAGCGAACCATTCAATCGCGGTCTATCATCCAAAGAGTCCTCAGTGACACCACCATACGCCACGTTTGCCTCGACAGTCCACACAGCGCCAGCTGTGGCATCAACAAACTCGACCCCAGACAGCTTTCCTGCTCCAGGTATCCGCCACCACAGTGGCCCTATCGGGGTGATATTGGATGCTTGCCACAAATCCAACTGTAATTCATAGCTACTATGGGAGGCATCACTATACTCACAAATCCATCTCCCAACACTGGCGATGCTAGAAATCAGGGCTGGTATCAATCTCATCACCAATTCGTCAAGCTCTGCTGGCACTATCCGGCTCACAAGCTTCTCACCTCAACAAATAACTGCCGGTCTCAGCCATTCTCGCATAGCATCCATTTTGGCCGGATTTCCACCACCGCCTCTTATGGCTAGACTAAGTGATCCAAGAAGATATGCTCTCGAAGCTAAAACTTGTACCACAACAACTTGGCATACAGCTTCTTCCTCACAGACCTTGTTACACCATCTACAAGTACTCCACCAGCTCTAAACCATACAGAGATGGGGTAAAATCAAAATATCCCGGAAGAATATCTCAAATAATTCTTCCAAGTGCAGCAAGAATACACAATTCCTCAGATCTTAAAGACGACAGGGCATTAGTCATCCATTAATCCTCACTGTACTCATAATGCCCCTACCGGGTCCTGAACACCATCTTGGCGAGATACTCGACTGTATGATCCCAAAAAGATACCTGCATCCTAAGCAGGCCACTGTCGGGGTATAACTCCATCAAAAGGTCCTAAATAATATCCAGACCTGCCTGCGGTCACCCCACACAAGGACCCTCACTGTCGTGTGCCAACGACGTGGCACTAGATCGAACAGACCCTCGATCCATCAGATCCTGCGACTGCGCCATCAGCTCTCTCAGCTTTACAGGTGATATCCAATGAGGTGCTATCGGGGTTGGCGTGGTTCCCTGAACCACGTCAATCGCAATCTCAATCTTCCTAACCGGCGGTATTATCATCAGCTCCGGTGGAATCGCACCCGGGATCTCACGATAACAGGGATATCCTTGCGTCCCGGTGCCGTCGTAAGCACCTCGCGCATCGTTACTGCAACCTGTGTGCTCTGACTGTCTCAATGAACAAGTCTCTAATATCTGCTTGCAGAAGATCATAACCTTCTCTCTCCGCAGTCATACACCATGTGGCACTGTGCCAACCAATCCCACGCACTGGGTCAAACACTGACCAGGTACAACTACCAATAAGTCTGCCGATACCACTCGAGGTCTCAACTGCACTGGACATGATCCACAAACCTCCTCCACATGCACCACCCCAACAGGAACCTGTACCTCTAGTGCATGTGGTAACAAATCTACCTCTAGTCCATGCAGGAATGCACCATGCTCTAACTTCGACTGCTGTGATGAAATCACACCTGCGACGACCCGATCCACTGCCTTGGTGCCCTCCACCCGGCAGCACAGTCTCAACCGCTCAATGTAGGTGGTCATCACTTAATCTGCCTGAAAATCAAGGCTATCCACAAAAGGAGCACAATTCTCTGCCTTTGCTCACACTGAGGCGATGAATACGGTCTTCCGCAGACAATAAATCCACGCTACCGCTGCGTCACTCTGATAACGATGCTGATGCTGCCACCGGGGTCCACCTGACCTCTGACATCTCAGAAAATCCATTATTGCAATCGTCATATGACAAAACACAATTAATTCATGCAATTCCTCATTCAATTATCCTTACTCAGCTCACCCCTCAAGCACATCTATTGTACCCCAAACACGAATGTTATCAATCACAAAGGGTAACCTTCCTTTGGGTAAGCTTTACATAATCCGTCCACAAGGATGTCCACCATCCAGGAAAGGAAAACGAAAGTGCCTCTGCCAGCCGATCTGTCCCCCAACACTTAGCGCCAGGCGCCTCTATCCAGAACTCGCCTCTGGCGGCAGATCCCTATCCAAAGGAACTGCAACAGTACGCTCCATACACAATGCCTACTCCATCGAGGCATCCAAAATCCAAAAACCGAGGGATCAGATAAACAAAAGGGTATCCTGGCGCAATCCACTCCCAGTCGCACACATCCTACGCGCTTCGTCCCTCGAAACCTGGAGCGTACAGTTCAACAACTGCCTCAACTCTCTAGCACAGGGAGACTCTCAATTGATCACTCCATCACCACCAACCACGATTCTGCCTCCAAAGGCTCCAACTCAAATCCATAAATCGGGGTGGTTCATCTGCCAAAACTGGCTCCATCCATCAATGATGTCCCACAACTCATCCACTATCAGCAATCCACCCCGCCTCGGTGCCTCGACACTAAACATTGGCACGGAGGGGGCCACTCGCTCCATCGGCGCCTCAGAAATCACTGCCGCTGAGGATACTGTAACCAGGTGGTCTCAGGAGAAAAACACTGTCGGGCTGCCCACTGCTCCGACAACTGTGTCACCCAGACCAGCGGCTCACTCTGCCGCTGATATACCTCTGACAATCCTGCCATCGGGGCCTGAAGCTCTCTAACCTCAATCCGGATATCCGGCCCCAAAACAATCCGCTCAGCTCCACCGCTGCGACGAGTGCACACCAATCCGCACAACGCGTCGGGGAGACACCGCTCACCACGACCAACTGCACCACAGCACAAAACAAAACTCGACCCAATCCGGCGAGAGTCTAGAGCATGTCAACCGTTCCGCCGCATTATGTTGTCTGCAGCCAACATAATTGCTTAGGAGAATAAACATGCCAATCACCCATCCCATCACTGGGAGAGGTATAAAACTCAATCAGGACTCTCGCTAAAAATCACGACTCTCACGAAGTCATCCTAGGGTCCAACCATAAGCCTAGGGTTTCTACAGTCCCAACTGACCTATCCCTAAGCTCTGATACCAACCTAATCTGTCACGCCCCGGGGTCGAAACTGCGACCCGGGCTCGCCAACAGATCCGCCACCTATGCTAAAACCCGCATAGGCGAAGCGTCTAACCTGCAAAAGATAGTACTATAGCTACACAAATATCAGAGCTGAAATAAAATGCTGTAAAATAAAATCCAATCACTGTACAACATGAAATAAAGTACAATATCCATTCTCCTCAAATACAGATAATCATCATACAATGTCCTCAGTACAGCATCTCTCAACTATAAAAGGAGATAAACTAAAACTATAGTACATCAGTACATCAGTCTCTCCAAATACAAAAGATCTCTCTCCAAAGAAAACAGTAAAAACCAGCCAACAGCTACCAGGAATCTCCAACCAGGGGATACAGCTACACTCCTCGGGTGGTAAAGATCTAGCTCGTGACTCCCTCGCCTCGGACAACGATCGAAGATCAGCAACTCCCGAAGAGGACTCTGCAAAACAGGGGGGAGAAAAGAAAGGGGAAAACAACAATGGGGGTGAGAACCACTAGTAAACCAGTAGCCTCCCCCTGTGGGTAAAGCCTCAAGCTCCGGCGTACCCACTAAGTCTACTAGAGGCAAGAAAAGGGCAAGTGGTAAAGCTGTAAACAGAACTACTGAATAAAGGGAAACCACAACAAGTATGCCTCTAAATGCAATACCGAAGGAAATGACGGTATGAATGCATCAGGAAACAGTATCTGACCAAATAGACCCAATCTAGTGCCACCAGTAAAACTGGTACTGCCTGCTCTGCTGTCGAACTCAAGAACTCAGTACCAGCACATAACTCGAAATCCCAATCAACACTCCAACTCACCATGGTGCCCGGCGCTCGGCACGGCTAAAGCCTACTCCGGAGTGGCACTCGAGGGGAGCGACCCACACGAGTAAAGTATCTCTGTCATCAGTACCTCACAATAGCAGGACTGGATCAAGACTATGATCAAAGTGGGAAACTCCGTCCACTAAAGAAACCCCGATCCCCATCGATGCAATAGTACTCAAAAGTGGGAAACACCATCCACTAGAGAAATCTGATACCCAATCTGATGCAATAGTAAACATCCGGTCAACCGCCCAAAGTCCGCGGTCACCGCAATAACCCACAACCCACAATTGGGTAAAATAATCAAGATCCGGTCAACCGCCTACTGTCCGCGGTTGCCGCAATAACCCATAATCCAACATCAAGTACACCCTGTCTCTGACCCTCAGGTCCCGGCTACACTATCCCAAACCTCTGCTCGAACCCGAGCAACATGACTCAAAAGTCTAAATAAGAAGGAGAAAGAAAGCAATCATGGTTTCTCCTAAGTCAAATCCCAATATGATAGTGTAGCAATAAAATAGTGGCCTATCTAGATGTCCAAATAAGCATGCAAAAGTCCTCATGCAATGTGAAAGAGAGAAATGTCAAATAACAGTTTTACATGTGTAACAATTAATAATATCCACATAATATAACCATCATGCAAAAATCATCAGTCGACTACACATGTATATGATCCCTGATCCATAATAAATCCCCAGAGTGAAACCCGCACATTGATATGTCATTATGTCCCAACAATTAATCATTTAATCCACTTTCATAAAATCTAGGTGCTAATGTAGCATGTTAATTATCACTAATAAATTATTCCAATGATCATGTTCCAACAGCAATATTATCCCAATAATATCCCCAACATGCTATATCCACAAAATTAATCTCAGATGATAGGCTCACATGTATATCAGTCAATCATGCATGATGCTCAATCAATATGCTCAATAGTGGGGTTTTCTAATAAACTTAGTGAGTAAGTCAGATATAGAGGCAAGCAACAACCACCCACCTCGAAAAGCGCGCACAACACCAAAAGAGACCTCTCGCTGCCCGCTGTCCTCTAACACAGCAATCCCCAAAAACTGTGTCCCACTGCACAGAACAATGCGCACAATTAATCCCAAAACTGCACAATTTCCTACTGTCCAAAATCAGCCCCAAAAATGCTAAATATCACCTCTGTCCAGTCCTCAAAAAAATCCAGAAAATTCACGATCGCGTTCGTCGCGAAGAGTAGCCCCAAAACGACTGTTTAAACGCCCAGATCTGATACCTGTAGACCAAGATAAAAATAAAACACCGCTGCACCTCAAAACCTCCCAAATCAGAATTCCTGTAGCAATCTGTCCAAGAAAAGCTTAATTATCACCTTCGAAACAATTTCAAAAAATCCCAGAAAAATCACCACTGTGTTCCTCGCGACGAGTAGATCGAAATCGAGTCCTGAAACGCCTTGATCCGATGCTCCTAGGCTGAGATATAAAATCGACAAGCCGGTGCTGTCCAAAATCCATCACAGAAAAATGGGGGTCAAAGATGTCTCGGGAAACGTGCCAAAAGTGCGAAACGGAGCGAAGTGATCAACACGAAAATCGAAGCCTTACCTCTTAGGAACACGCTGTCGAAGAAATCGTCCAAAAACTCCTTCTGGTTTGCTCACAGCGAAATTTCCGACTAAACTGTGACGGTAATGGGCCGAAATGGGGAGAAAACCGAGGCGAACTGTAAAATGATATCGCCGTTGCCGAGCTTCCAGAAATTTCGGGGATCCACCACGAGCTCAAGAACAACAAGGGGAACAACTTTCATATTGAGCTCTCCTCCCATTCTCTCTCTACAGCTCGAAAAAAAGGGAAAGAAGAGGGAGATGAGGGGGTATTTATAGGCCACTCAAAACAATTGGGAAAATTCCCTCTGTGTCCCCGGTTTCGGGCGCCCGAAACTTTCGGGCCCCGAAACGGGCGCGCACAATGGCCTGGCCCACACGGCCCATGCCCGCACACCCGATCCGGTCGGACCGCGCACCCGTCCGACCCGCTCCTCGCGTCGACACGTGTCCCAGAACACAGAACAGCGGATCGGCCGCTCCCCTCACGCCACGTGGCCAGCCTTGGTCAACGGGGCAGTTGGCGCTGGCCAATAGCCGGCCGCCACGTGGCGCACGCGTGCGCACGTCGCGGCACCACGTCGGAGCCGGGCCGCCACGCCAGCCGCCCCCCGCTGCCACGCGACTGACACGCCACCTGCCCCCGCCGCACGCGCACAGTGACGCCAAATCCCGCGCGCCACGTGTCCAAGCACGTATTCGCTGCACCCGGTGTACGATACACCAAAAACCGAACCAATGAAGTGATGCCACGTGTCTTCCACCGGTTCACCGTGCACCCCGAGAATTTCCCAGAACCGCGCCTTGCAAGCCATCCAATAAGAGAACGCCACGTGGCATCCCTCGGGTGCACGCGCCCGGTGGATCGCGCGCCTGCCCCCCGCGCTGCCCGCGCCCACGCGTGTAGTGATCCGACCCTTCGGGTATTTTTGAACTCACATGTAATCGCTTAGGCCTTAAGCGAAATAAAATTTATTTAATTTTCTTAAGTCGGCCGGGACTAGGTGTGTGTATTTTTCTGCAATAGAGCGCGAAAAACGATGACCGACGGTGCGATCGAATTCGAAATCCGATATCGGGATCTCCCGGAACGGGATCCTTAGCGTTGCGGTAATTAGTCACGCATCGGGGACCGTGCAAAATATCTTGCACCCGTTAGAGATAAGGTGGGTTATCTCGTAGGGGTAATTAATTAATTAATTAACTAATTATCCGGTGAGGGAAATTTAAATCCTCCTACGTACGAATTAATTTAGGATTTAAATTGTGGGATTTTATCTCGTGCATTAGATAAGAGATAAAATCGGGATATTTAAATCGGGGATTTGTTTCCGACAAGATTATTTAATAAAGGTGATTAAATAATCGGTGACTAAAATTTAAAAAGGGTTGATTTAAATATCCGGTAATTTGAATCCAATTGGGATTTGATTATTTAATAAGGGTGGTTAAATAATCGGGTGGTCAGAATTTAAGGTGATTAAATAAACGGTGGTCAGATTTTAAGATTTAATATCCCGTCAGCCGATATTATGTGAGAGATAGAAACGGGGAGATTCGGGTTTTCCTACGTACGTAAAATTAAGGAAGTTAAAGATAGGGTTATCGGTAGGATTAATTAATTAATAAATTAATTAATCGAACCGAAAATATCCGAAGGGATTTTTGGCGTGATTTGGATAAGTAAATGGGGAGAACTATTTATTCTCCTGTTACCGAGCGCCGAGCGAAACCCTATTCTTATTTTACCGCCTCCTCAAACCCTCCTCTTTCGTGCTACCGAAACCCCAACCGGTGAGGAAAAGTAAGAGAAAAGAGAGAACGGATCCATAACCGGAGAAAGGAGAAGGAAACAATCGTCCCAAACGCCGACCCGAGGGCAAGAAACGTGACCGGACACTTTCCCGAAGATCTCCGGTTAGTTTTATATTTTTTAATAATTTTTCCGAATTTTCCTAGTCGCCGTTTTAGGTTTCTTGAATTTCTCCCCCGTCCCCGTTACCGTCGTCGTCATCGTAGTTATGTTAGACGAACGGAACGGACAAAGGAGGCGCGCGGTGCCACTAGGGCATCGCGCGGGGTGAAGGGGAGAACACACACGGACGACCGGGCGCCACCGCAAGCGGCGGCGGCGCCGCGCGGCACACCCCGCGCGGGGGCGCCGCGCGGACACCGCGCGGCCGCCGCGAGGGCGGCCCGCGCGGGGGTGCGCGCGCGGGCGCCGCGCGGGCCCGCGCGGGGCGCCGCGCGGGCGGCCCCGCGCGGGCGGCCCTGCGCGGGGGTGCCGCGCGGGCGGCCCCGCGCGGGGTGCCGCGCGGGCACCGCGCGGGGTCGCGCGCGGGCCGGCCCGCGCGGGCGGCCCTGGCGGCGGGGGCCCCGCGCGGGGGCGCGCGGGCGGCCCCGCGCGGGGAGCCACGCGGGGTGCCGCGGGCCCCCCGCGCGGGGTGCCGCACGGGCGCCGCCGCGGGGGCGTTCGCGCGGGCGCCGCGCGGACCCGTGTCCGCACGAGCACCGCGCGAACGCCGCGCTGGGTGCTGTGAGGACGCCGTCCGCGGAGCCCCGCCATGCGCGGCTCCGACGGACGGTGACGGCCGTTCAAGGCATGGGTGCCCCGCCGGACAGCGGGACGGTGCCGGACTTTGTAAATAATAATGTGGGGTATTTTTCTATTGCGATATGTTAGTATATTTTCTGACCTTAGTGTCCGTGCGGACTTTATATAGGTCCGGGTGCGCAGCGGGAGAGTGCAAAGGGCTCGGGTGACCCGTCTTCTCTCCAACCAGGTGGGTAGAGTTGCCATAAGTGCAACAAGTGCAGTAAGTGCATTTATCGCCATTAAAGTATTCTTTAATTTACCTAACAAAGTAGATGGTAAGCTACCTTTCGATTAAAGATATTTTATCTGACAATTTAAGCGGCTGCGGTCGCGGTGCTCACTACACGCCAATTTGGCAATCCGGTGACGGATGCTGCACGTACACTGGCGGACCGGGCCACCGCATGGTGTACTTTTCCGGAAAAGTGGTCTTTTTGACCCGTGTGCCTCACAAAGGAGTGGGAGCCGTGAGGACCTCTCACGGCTGCTATAGGGGCCGCACTAGCCCCGTGAAGTGGTTAAAGCATCAAAAGGTGTTTGTGCACGAGGGGGGACTTTAGTCACCCCGACAGGTACTCTGGGGACTGGTGCCCAGCTTAAAATATGCACAGGGGGTTTAACGAAAGGTTACGGGGTACTCGGTGTATTCGGGTTTGTTTTCCCTTCTTGTTACTATTAGACATCTACTTTGTTTGTCACTGACGTTACCCACTCCGTGACAGGTACTGCTATTAGGTGCGTCAGCCGGGGTGACGGTTGGACTGCGTAGTGAGGACCGTAGTCGGACACTTGGTTATCTTGATTCTTTTGACTCCAACTCATTTCCTTATGCATGAATCTTTATTTGCTTGTGGATGGCTTAGTTGTGAACTTGTATTAGCTCTGTGGATGAGGTGTAGGTTATAGTATGATACTATTAGTAGTGTTCTTATGTGCGGCATGTTTTCATGATGAGTTAAAGGATTGCGAAAATGTTTTCTCAAAATGAAGTGCCGTGTGGGCACGGGTTTTCAACTCTGGCTTTATCCTTTCCAAACAGTGATGCCGCTTAATTAACTTGCTATAATTGATGGTGAACGTCTACGGTATGGTTGTTGTTGGAATTGATGATAATATTTGTGATGAATGACATGTTGTAAATAAGACGCCGTGCATATGCAAAGGAGACTCTGTCCGTGGACAGAGTGAATTGCGTATGTGGCGGTCTGGCACGCACCGGGTTGAGATTATGTTTCCTTATAAAAGAAAAAAAAAATAGACACGTTTTCCGCTTCACATGACTCAAAAAACCCACGGGGGCGTGACAGATTAAATGTATCAGAGAGAGGTACAACCACAACCATAGGAACGTGAATTTACATCCACAGTGCTAGGTACCCACGCAAGACAAAATTGGAAATGAGATAACAAGGTGTAGGTGTCGTCGAGAGAGTACGGGGGAGTGGAAACGGGAACGGTAACATAGGTTGAAACGTGAGACGATGTGCTAGGGATATAGCCTTTAGGATTGACGTGG
>CM054943.1:8881366-9011037 GCA_029168755.2 Tillandsia fasciculata | reverse complement strand
TCCACCTGCCCGAGGCCGCGCCGCCAGCTCTCCCCCCGCTGCCCCGCCGCCGTCGATCGCGCGGAGTCACTGTTCGGCGAGTGAACATAAACCGAGCTCAAAATGCAAGTGGGTAGTCCATTTTGGACCGTTTTTCCCCCTGTCTCATGCATAAATCCGAATTTGACGTCCGTTTTGCAAATTCCCAACTCTAAAAATTGCCGAAGGCACCCGAAAATGTGTTCTTAGCCCAAATTTCGCGCGGAGCCCAAATTTACTATCCGATTTCGCGCGAAACCAGCTTCTAAACCCTCCACGGGGTCCTCCGATCACTCACATGATCCATTTAAGCCCGAAGTCCAACACTTGTGCCCATTTTGCCCCAAACACCTCCAACACACCATGTAAGGCCTCCAATAGCCACCCCAAACGCACTGCAGCAGCTCTGCGGAGATCCGGGTCATCACATCCTCCCCCACTAAAAGAAAGTTTCGTCCTCGAAACTAAAGTCGTTCCTCAACACGGAATCTCAACCAAATAAAGGGGGGTAAACATCCAATCATCCACCACTCAAGCTCCCAAGGCTGACAAGTACCTCCTCCAAAGGCGCGATGCGGTCCTCGGGTCTCCAACTAGAACAAATAAAGGCGGGCACTCCAGAAAACCGTACCAACTCAACCAAGTACAGCTGGGCTAACCGCTCGAGCTACCAAGTAATCTGCATCGGTACAAGCCTCCGCTCCTCCCAGGGCCTCAGATAATCCAACCACAAGTCCATCGGCACACAAGCTCGATCCAAGTACCTCTGTACTCCCAGGTATCCAATATAAGTCCTCCAACTGATCACGTAAACTCTGATCTCTAATCCAAAAACCATCAGGGTGTAGCAACACCTCCCCAACTCTCGGGCATCAGCACACAACTAAAGCAGTTGAAGAACCAGATCGCAAATCAATCTTCGAGAAGATCCTACCCTTGCAGCTGGTAAATCCAATCCTCCAGGCTCGAAAAAGGGTACCTGCTCCAGACGATCACTTCATCAATTTCGGGAGTTGTGTCCTCAACTCCCAAACCAGTGACATGCTAGGCAACTCCGAAAGGAAAGGAGCCCTACCAAGGGGGTCCTCGCCCGGTCGACCCGAATCTTGACCATCCAGCGCGACCATTCAGCCGCGTTCTATCATCCAAAGATTCCTCAGTGACACCATCATACGCCACATCTGCCTCGACAGTCCCACAGCGCCAGCTGTGGCATCAACAAACTCGACCCCAGACAGCTCTTTCCTGCTCCAGGTATCCGCACCACAGTGGCCCTATCAGGGTGATATTGGATGCTTGCCACAATCCAACTGTAATTCATAGCTACTATGGGAGGCATCACTATAATCACAAATCCATCTCCCAACACTGGCGATGCTAGAAATCAGGGCTGGTATCAATCTCATCACCAATTCGTCAAGCTCTGCTGGCACTATCCGGCTCACAAGCTCCTCACCTCAACAAATAACTGCCGGTCTCAGCCATTCTCGCATAGCATCCATTTTGGCCGGATTTCCACCACCGCCTCTTATGGCTAGACTAAGTGATCCAAGAAGATATGCTCTCGAAGCTAAAACTTGTACCACAACAACTTGGCATACAGCTTCTTCCTCACAGACCTTGTTACACCATCTACAAGTACTCCACCAGCTCTAAACCATACAGAGATGGGGTAAAATCAAAATATCCCGGAAGAATATCTCAAATAATTCTTCCAAGTGCAGCTGGAATACACAATTCCTCAAATCCTAAATGACAGGGCCTTAGTCATTCCATTTATCCTCACTGTACTCATAATGCCCCTACCGGGTCCTGAACACCATCTTGGCTAATACTCAGCTGTATGATCCCAAAAGATACATGCATCCTAAGCAGACACTGCCGGAGTATAACTCCATCAAAAGGTCCTAAATAAATAATATCCACACCTGCCTGCGGTCACCCCACACAAGGACCCTCACTGTCGTGTGCCAACGACGTGGCACTAGATCGAACAGACCCTCGATCCATCAGATCCTGCGACTGCGCCATCAGCTCTCTCAGCTCTACAGGTGATATCCAATGAGGTGCTATCGGGGTTGGCGTGGTTCCCTGAACCACGTCAACGCAATCTCAATCTCCCTAATCGGCGGCATCATTCATCAGCTCCGGTGGAATCACACCGGGATCTCACGATAACAGGGATATCCTTGCGTCCCGGTGCCGCCGTAAGCACCTCGCGCATTGTCGCTGCAACCTGTGTGCTCTGACTGTCTCAATGAACAAGTCTCTAATGTCTGCTTGCAGAAGATCATAACCTTCTCTCTCCGCAGTCATACACCATGTGGCACTGTGCCAACCAATCCCACGCACTGGGTCAAACACTGACCAGGTACAACTACCAATAAGTCTGCCGATACCACTCGAGGTCTCAACTGCACTGGACATGATCCACAAGCCTCCCCACATGCACCACCCCAACAGGAACCTGTACCTCTAGTGCATGTGGTAACAAATCTGCCTCTAGTCCATGCAGGAATGCAACATGCTCTAACTCCGACTGCTGTGATGAAATCACACCTGCGACGACCCGATCCACTGCCTTGGTGCCCTCCACCCAGGCAGCACAGTCTCAACCGCTCAATGTAGGTGGTCGTCACTTAATCTGCCTGAAAATCAAGGCTATCCAAAAAGGAGCACAATTCTCCGCCTTTGCTCACACTGAGGCGATGAATACGGTCTTCGCAGACAAAATCCACGCTACCGCTGCGCCACTCTGATAACGATGCTGATGCTGCCACCGGGGTCCACCTGACCTCTGACATCTCAGAAATCCATTATTGCAATCGTCATATGACAAAACACAATTAATTCCTGCAATTCCTCATTCAATTATCCTTACTCAGCTCACCCCTCAAGCACATCTATTGTACCCCAAACACGAAGTTATCAATCACAAAGGGTAACCTTCCTTTGGGTAAGCTTTACATAATCCGTCCACAAGGATGTCCACCATCCAGGAAAGGAAAAGAAAGTGCCTCTGCCAGCCGATCTGTCCCCAACACTTAGCGCCAGCGCCTCTATCCAGAACTCGCCTCTGGCGGCAGATCCTATCCAAAGGAACTGCAACAGTACGCTCCATACACAATGCCTACTCCATCGAGGCATCCAAAATCCAAAATCCGAGGGATCAGATAAACTAAAAGGGTATCCTGGCGCAATCCACTCCCAGTCGCACACATCCTATGCGCTTCGTCCCTCGAAACCTGGAGCGTACAGTTCAACAACTGCCTCAACTCTCTAGCACAGGGAGACCCTCAATTGATCACTCCATCACCACCAACCACGATTTTGCCTCCAAAGGCTCCAACTCAAATCCATAAATCGGGGTGGTTCATCTGCCAAAACTGGCTCCATCCATCAATGATGTCCCACAACTCATCCACATCAGCTCCACCCCGCCTCGGTGCTCGCACACTAAACATTGGCACGGAGGGGGCTACTCGCCCCTTCGGCGCCACAGAAATCACTGCCGCTGAGGATACTGTAACCAGGTGGTCTCAGGAGAAAAACACCGTCGGGCTGCCAACTGCTCCGACAACTGTGTCACCCAGACCAGCGGCTCACTCTGCCGCTGATATACCTCTGACAATCCTGCCATCGGGGCCTGAAGCTCTCTAACCTCAATCCGGATATCCGGCCCCAAAACAATCCGCTCAAGCTCCACCGCTGCGACGAGTGCACACCAATCCGCACAACGCGTCGGGGAGACACCGCTCACCACGACCAACTGCACCACAGCACAAAACAAAACTCGACCCAATCCGGCGAGAGTCTAGAGCATGTCAACCGTTCCGCCGCATTATGTTGTCTGCAGCCAACATAATTGCTTGGGAGAATAAACATGCCAATCACCCATCCCATCACTCGGGAGAGGTATAAAACTCAATCAGGACTCTCGCTAAAATCACGACTCTCACGAAGTCATCCTAGGGTCCAACCATAAGCCTAGGTTTCTACAGTCCCAACTGACCTATCCCTAAGCTCTGATACCAACCTAATCTGTCACGCCCCGGGGTCGAAACTGCGACCCGGGCTCGCCAACAGATCCGCCACCTATGCTAAAACCCGCATAGGCGAAGCGTCTAACCTGCAAAAGATAGTACTATAGCTACACAAATATCAGAGCTGAAATAAAATGCTGTAAAATAAAATCCAATCACTGTACAACATGAAATAAAGTACAATATCCATTCTCTCAAATACAGATAATCATCATACAATGTCCTCAGTACAGCATCTCTCAACTATAAAAGGAGATAAACTAAAACTATAGTACATCAGTCTCTCAGTCTCTCCAAATACAAAAGATCTCTCTCTCCAGATAAACAGTAAAAACCAGCCAACAGCTACGAGGAATCTCCAACCAGGGGATACAGCTACACTCCTCGGGTGGTAACGATCTAGCTCGTGACTCCCTCGCCTCGAACAACGACCGAAGATCAGCAACTCCCGAAGAGGACTCTGCAAAACAGGGGGAGAAAAGAAAGGGAAAACAACAATGGGGGTGAGAACCACTAGTAAACCAGTAGCCTCCCCCTGTGGGTAAAGCCTCAAGCTCCGGCGTACCCACTAAGTCTACTAGAGGCAAGAAAAGGGGTAAGTGGTAAAGCTGTAAACAGAACTACTGAATAAAAGGGGAAACCACAACAAGTATGCCTCTAAATGCAATACCGAAGGAAATGACGGTATGAATGCATCAGAAACAGTATCTGACTAAATAGACCCAATCTAGTGCCACCAGTAAAACTGGTACTGCCTGCTCTGCTGTCGAATCAAAACTCAGTAGGGGACCAGCACTAAGCTCGAAATCCCAATCAACACTCACAACTCACCATGGTGCCGGCGCTCGGCACGGCGTAAAGCCTACTCCGGAGTGGCACTCGAGGGGAGCGACCCACACGAGTAAAGTATCTCTGTCATCAGTACCTCAATATAGCAGGACTGGATCAAGACTATGATCAAAGTGGGAAACTCCGTCCACTAAAGAAACCCCAATCCCCAATCAGATGCAATAGTACTCAAAAGTGGGAAACACCATCCACTAGAGAAAACTGATACCCAATCTGATGCAATAGTAAATATCCGGTCAACCGCCCAAAGTCCGCGGTCACCGCAATAACCCACAACCCACAATTGGGTAAAATAATCAAGATCCGGTCAACCGCCTACTGTCCGCGGTTGCCGCCATAACCCATAATCCAACATCAAGTACACCCTGTCTCTGACCCTAAGGTCCCGTCTACACTATCCCAATCCTCTGCTCGAACCCGAGCAACATCACTCGAAAGTCTAAATAAGAAGGAGAAAGAAAGCAATCATGGTTTCTCCTAAGTCAAATCCCAATATGATAGTGTAGCAATAAAATAGTGGCCTATCTAGATGTCCAAATAAGCATGCAAAAGTCCTCATGCAATGTGAAAGAGAGAATATGTCAAATAACGGTTTTACATGTGTAACAATTAATAATATCCACATAAATATAACTATCAGGCAAAAATCATCAGTCGACTACACATGTATATGATCCCTGTTCCATAATAAATCCCCAGAGTGAAACCCGCACATTGATGTGTCATTATGTCCCAACAATTAATCATTTAATCCACTTTCATAAAATCTAGGTGCTAATGTAGCATATTAATTATCACTAATAAATTATTCCAATGATCATGTTCCAACAGAAATATTATCCCAATAATATCCCCAACATGCTATATTCACAAAATTAATCTCAGATGATAGGCTCACATGTATATCAGTCAATCATGCATGATACTCAATTAATATGCTCAATAGTGGGGTTTTCTAATAAACTTAGTGAGTAAGTCAGATATAGAGGCAAGCAACAACCACCCACATCGAAAAGCGCGCACAACACCAAAAGAGACCTCTTGCTGCCCGCTGTCCTCTAACACAGCAATCCCCCAAAAACTGTCCCACTGCACAGAACAATGCGCACAATTAATCCCAAAACTGCACAATTTCCTACTGTCCAAAATCAGCCCCAAAAATGGCTAAATATCACCTCTGTCCATCCTCAAGAAAATCCAGAAAATTCACGGTCGCGTTCCTCGCGAAGAGTAGCCCCAAAACGACTGTTTAAACGCCCATATCTGATACCTGTAGACCAAGATAAAAATAAAACACCGCTGCACCTCAAAACCTCCCAAATCAGAATTCCTGTAGCAATCTGTCCAAGAAAAGCTTAATTATCACCTTCGAAACAATTTCCAAAAATCCCAGAAAAATCACCACTGTGTTCCACGCGACGAGTAGATCAAAATCGAGTCCTGAAACACCTTGATCCAATGCTCCTAGGCTGAGATATAAAATCGACAAGCCGGTGCTGTCCAAAATCCATCACAGAAAAATGGGGGTCAAAGATGTCTCGGGAAACATGCCAATAGTGCTAAACGGAGCAAAGTGATCAACACGAAAATCGAAGCCTTACCTCTTAGGAACACGCTGTCGAAGAAATTGTCCAAAAACTCTTTCTGGTTTGCTCACAGCGAATTTCCGACTAAACTGTGACGGTAATGGGCCGAAATGGGGAGAAAACCGAGGCGAACTGTAAAATCGATATCGCCGTTGCCGAGCTTCCAGAAATTTCGGGGATCCACCACGAGCTCAAGAACAACAAGGGGAACAACTTTCATATTGAGCTCTCCTACCCATTCTCTCTCTACAGCTCGAAAAAAGGGAAAGAAAGAGGGAGATGAGGGGGTATTTATAGGCCACTCAAAACATTTGGGAAAATTCCCTCTGTGTCCCCGGTTTCGGGCGCCCGAAACTTTCGGGCCCCGAAACCGGGCGCGCACAATGGCCTGGCCCACACGGCCCATGCCCGCACACCCGATCCGGCCGGACCGCGCACCCGTCCGACCCGCTCCTCGCGTCGACACGTGTCCCAGAACACAGAACAGCGGATCCGGCCGCTCCCCTCACGCCACGTGGCCAGCCTTGGTCAACGGGGCAGTTGGCGCTGGCCAATAGCCGGC
The DNA here is from genome assembly GCA_029168755.2 of Tillandsia fasciculata. Taxonomy (NCBI): domain Eukaryota; kingdom Viridiplantae; phylum Streptophyta; class Magnoliopsida; order Poales; family Bromeliaceae; genus Tillandsia; species Tillandsia fasciculata. The sequence goes on along the minus strand of CM054943.1, from coordinate 9,003,979 downwards.
CGCCACGTGGCGCACGCGTGCGCCACGTCGGTGCACCACGTCGGAGCCGTGGCCGCCACGCCAGCCGCCCCCCGCTGCCACGCCGACTGACACGCCACCTGCCCCCGCCGCACGCGCACAGTGACGCGCCAAATCCCCGCGCGCCACGTGTCCAAGCACGTATTCGCTGCACCCGGTGTACGATACACCAAAAACCGAACCAATGAAGTGATGCCACGTGTCTTCCACCGGTTCACCGTGCACCCCGAGAATTTCCCAGAACCGCGCCTTGCAAGCCATCCAATAAGAGAACGCCACGTGGCATCCCTCGGGTGCACGCCGCCCGCGTGGATCGCGCGCCTGCCCCCGCGCCCTGCCCGCGCCCACGCGCTGTAGTGATCCGACCCTTCGGGTATTTTTGAACTCACATGTAATCGCTTAGGCCTTAAGCGAAATAAAATTTATTTAATTTTCTTAAGTCGGCCGGGACTAGGTGTGTGTATTTTTCTGCAATAGAGCGCGAAAAACGATGACCGACGGTGCGATCGAATTCGAAATCCGATATCGGGATCTCCCGGAACGGGATCCTTAGCGTTGCGGTAATTAGTCACGCATCGGGGACCGTGCAAAATATCTTGCACCCGTTAGAGATAAGGTGGGTTATCTCGTAGGGGTAATTAATTAATTAATTAACTAATTATCCGGTGAGGGAAATTTAAATCCTCCTACGTACGAATTAATTTAGGATTTAAATTGTGGGATTTTATCTCGTGCATTAGATAAGAGATAAAATCGGGATATTTAAATCGGGGATTTGTTTCCCACAAGATTATTTAATAAAGGTGATTAAATAATCGGTGACTAAAATTTAAAAAGGGTTGATTTAAATATCCGGTAATTTGAATCCAATTGGGATTTGATTATTTAATAAGGGTGGTTAAATAATCGGGTGGTCAGAATTTAAGGTGATTAAATAACCGGTGGTCAGATTTTAAGATTTAATATCCCGTCAGCCGATATTTATGTGAGAGATAGAAACGGGGAGATTCGGGTTTTCCTACGTACGTAAAATTAAGGAAGTTAAAGATAGGGTTATCGGTAGGGATTAATTAATTAATAAATTAATTAATCGAACCGAAAATATCCGAAGGGATTTTTGGCGTGATTTTGGATAAGTAAATGGGAGAACTATTTATTCTCCTGTTTACCGAGCGCCGAGCGAAACCCTATTCTTATTTTACCGCCTCCTCAAACCCTCCTCTTTCGTGCTACCGAAACCCCCAACCGGTGAGGAAAAGTAAGAGAAAAGAGAGAACGGATCCATAACCGGAGAAAGGAGAAGGAACCAATCGTCCCAAACGCCGACCCGAGGGCAAGAAACGTGACCGGACACTTTCCCGAAGATCTCCGGTTAGTTTTATATTTTTTAATAATTTTTCCGAATTTTCCTAGTCGCCCGTTTTAGGTTTCTTGAATTTCTCCCCCGTCCCCGTTACCGTCGTCGTCATCGTAGTTATGTTAGACGAACGGAACGGACAAAGGAGGCGCGCGGTGCCACTAGGGCATCGCGCGGGGTGAAGGGGAGAAACACACGGACGACCGGGCGCCACCGCAAGCGGCGGCGGCGCCGCGCGGGTCACACCCGCGCGGGCGCCGCGCGGACACCGCGCGGCCACCGCGCGGGCGGCCCCGCGCGGGGTGCCGCGCGGGGCGCCGCGCGGGCACCCGCGCGGGCGCCGCGCGGGCGGCCCCGCGCGGGCGGCCCCGCGCGGGGTGCCGCGCGGGCGGCCCCGCGCGGGGTGCCGCGAGGGCACCCGCGCGGGGTGCCGCGCGGGCGGCCCCGCGCGGGCGGCCCTGCGCGGGCGGCCCCCGCGCGGGGTGCCGCGCGGGCGGCCCCGCGCGGGGAGCCACGCGGGGTGCCGCCCGGGCACCCGCGCGGGGTGCCGCACGGGCGCCGCGCGGGCGTTCGCGCGGGCGCCGCGCGGACCCGTGTCCGCACGAGCACCGCGCGAACGCCGCGCTGGGTGCTGTGAGGACGCCGTCCGCGGAGCCCCGCCATGCGCGGCTCCGACGGACGGTGACGGCCGTTCAAGGCATGGGTGCCCCGCCGGACAGCGGGACGGTGCCGGACTTTTGTAAATAATAATGTGGGGTATTTTTCTATTGCGATATGTTAGTATATTTTCTGACCTTAGTGTCCGTGCGGACTTTATATAGGTCCGGGTGCGCAGCGGGAGAGTGCAAAGGGCTCGGGTGACCCGTCTTCTCTCCAACCAGGTGGGTAGAGTTGCCATAAGTGCAACAAGTGCAGTAAGTGCATTTATCGCCATTAAAGTATTCTTTAATTTACCTAACAAAGTAGATGGTAAGCTAACCTTTCGATTAAAGATATTTTATCTGACAATTTAAGCGGCTGCGGTCGCGGTGCTCACTACACGCCAATTTTGGCAATCCGGTGACGGATGCTGCACGTACACTGGCGGACCGGGCCACCGCATGGTGTACTTTTCCGGAAAAGTGGTCTTTTTGACCCGTGTGCCTCACAAAGGAGTGGGAGCCGTGAGGACCTCTTCACGGCTGCTATAGGGGCCGCACTAGCCCCGTGAAGTGGTTAAAGCATCAAAAGGTGTTTGTGCACGAGGGGGGACTTTAGTCACCCCGACAGGTACTCTGGGACTGGTGCCCAGCTTAAAATATGCACAGGGGGTTTAACGAAAGGTTACGGGGTACTCGGTGTATTCGGTTTGTTTTCCCTTCTTGTTACTATTAGACATCTACTTTGTTTGTCACTGACGTTACCCACTCCGTGACAGGTACTGCTATTAGGTGCGTCAGCCGGGGTGACGGTGGGACTGCGTAGTGAGGACCGTAGTCGGACACTTGGTTATCTTGATTCTTTTGACTCCAACTCATTTCCTTATGCATGAATCTTTATTTTGCTTGTGGATGGCTTAGTTGTGAACTTGTATTAGCTCTGTGGATGAGGTGTAGGTTATAGTATGATACTTTTAGTAGTGTTCTTATGTGCGGCATGTTTTCATGATGAGTTAAAGGATTGCGAAAATGTTTTCTCAAAATGAAGTGCCGTGTGGGCACGGGTTTTCAACTCTGGGCTTTATCCTTTCCAAACAGTGATGCCGCTTAATTAACTTGCTATAATTGATGGTGAACGTCTACGGTATGGTTGTTGGTTGGGAATTGATGCATAATATTTGTGATTGAATGACATGTTGTAAATAAGACGCCGTGCATATGCAAAGGAGACTCTGTCCGTGGACAGAGTGAATTTGCGTATGTGGCGGTCTGGCACGCACCGGGGTTGAAGATTATGTTTCCTTATTAAAAAGAAAAAAAAAAATAGACACGTTTTTCCGCTTCACATGACTCAAAAACCCCCGGGGGCGTGACAGATTAAATGGTATCAGAGAGATACAACCACAACCATAGTAGACGTGATTTACATCCACAGTGCTAGGTACCACAAGCAAATTGGAAATGAGATAACCAAGGTGTAGGTGTAGTACGAGAGAGTACGGGGAAACGGGAACGTAACATAGGTGAAACCGTGAGACGATGTGCTAGGGATATAGCCATAGGATTGACGTGGTTTCTTTGTCTACAGCAGCAGACGGCCAAGGTTTGGCCACCGAGTACTAATCGATTCGTAACGAACAGATGGATCCCGCAGCAGCAGCCAGCCGTTTACTCCTAAATCAGCTGCGCGATATAGCAGGACAAATGCTGACCCTTACGGAACGATTGGGCTTACTGATCCGAGAACTTGAAGGTGTTGACCACACCCAGCGGGGCGCTAGGAACGACGTCCAGCGGGGGATGCCACCAACCGGATTCCCCACCTTCAACGAGGCAGTTATGTTAGCCCTGCGAGCAGAGCAGGAACTAGCCGAGATGCGCGCGCGAGAGAGAGTTGCCTATCCGGGACCGACGGAGGGCCCGGTACACAAACGCCCGAGGACGGAAAGCGATTTCGCAAGGGTGGCGGGAGCAGGACCCAGACCGTTTGGGAGGCCTTGCCCCATATGTGTGGGAGCGCACCAGGTGACGGAGTGTCCGTGGAGATACGACCATTGTTATCGGTGTGGCAGGCCGGGCCATAACCGTTATCACTGCCCTTGGAAACCGGGGGTCACCAGGCCTCCGGCACCGCGAACAAGGGGGACAGAGAGGACTGCTACACCCGTTCCCCAAGGGGACCCCGCCCGAGGAGACCGAGGAAGGGGACCCCCGAAGGGGGCGCGGAAGGAAGGACAGGCTCCAGCAGAGGACGCGAGACCACCCCAGGGACCGTGCGTGATTTGCCAGGGTACTCACCCGGTAGTGGAGTGCACTTGGAGGTACCATTACTGCAACCAGTGCGGGTTGCCGGATCACACTCAGGATGTTTGCCCTCAGAGGCCCGCCGCCGCTGCCCCTATGCCGCCACCGCAAAAGGGTGCAGACGGTGCCGCGGCTCCCGTCCAGCCAAGGGATCCGCCCGACGACCAGGAGCCCTCGGACCCCACAGACTCCTCAGACTCCTCAGATGTTAGACCCCTTCCCCGGCACGCCGTGCGACGTTGGCCCAGGGGCTGTGGGCGGACTCCCCGGGATACTGCAGCGGGGGACGCGACGTCCCAGACCTAGGGACGGCAGGTGATTACTGTTCAGTTATTTTTTTTTTTTCTTTTTCTCTTTCGCTTGCTTAAAGAGCCGACTACACCTTAGCCAGTTACACTCGTTAGACTCTCTCTCTCCCTCTCTAAGAACCTTAGGTGCTAGGCGAAACCTCCCCCGGCCTATGCGCACGGGCGGGTTTCGAAGTTTTAAAAAAAAAAAAAAAAAAAATCCAGTGTTTTCGGGGCCCGCTAAGGGCCGCGCAAGGGACAAATGGGCTCCGCCCGAAGCCTTGCTACCGAAAACTTGGTGGGCTGTCATGCAGCTCAGGGCCGCTTCCCAACTCAGGCTTAGCGGTCCCGTGGTAAGAGATTTCCCGGATGTATTTCCGGCGGAGCCTCCTGGTATGCCGCCGGAATGGGAAGGTTGTCGTGCCCCTGGGATCTGGTGGTCCTACCGTTAAAAGAATACGACGTGGTCTTGGGCATGGACTGGCTTACCGAGTATCAGGCGGTCATCGACTGCGAGAAGCGACAGGTGCAACTGCGGAAGCCGGGATTCCCAGAAAACGTGTACTTGGCGTGCAAGAGCACGTCCTTTCTTGCCGTCATCTCCGCGTCACGAGCTAGGAAGTTGATAGAGGGCGGGTGCGTGGCCTACCTAGCCTCAGTAGATCTAGCCACCCGACCCGTCCCCCCGCATTCGGAAATTCCCGTGGTAGGAGAATTCCCGGATGTCTTTCCGGCGGAGCTTCCCGGAATGCCACCGGAGCGGGAGGTTGACTTCCCAATTGAACTGCTCCCGGCACCAAGCCCATCACCAAGGCACCGTACAGGATGGCCTTCGCGGAGCTGAAGGAACTCAAGGCGCAGTTGGAGGACCTCCTGGACAAAGGATTCATCAGACCAAGCGCATCACCTTGGGGCGCACCCGTCCTGTTTGTAAGGAAAAAGGACGGGAGTCTCCGGTTGTGTATCGATTACCGAGAGATAAATAAAGTGACGGTCAAGAATAAGTACCCCCTACCAAGGATCGATGACCTCTTCGATCAGTTACGGGGGGCGACGGTGTTCTCAAAGATTGACCTACAGTCGGGCTATCATCAGGTCCGGGTCAAGGGGGAGGACGTTCCCAAAACGGCTTTCCGTACTCGCTATGGCCATTACGAGTTTACGGTAATGCCGTTCGGGCTCACAAATGCCCCGGCAGTGTTCATGGATATGATGAACAGGGTATTCAAACCCTTCTTGGACTTGTTCGTGGTGGTCTTCATCGACGATATCCTCATCTACTCCCGTACAGACGAGGAACATGAAGAACACCTGCGCACAGTCCTCCAGACCCTACGGGAACAGAAACTCTACGCCAAACTCAAAAAGTGTGAGTTTTGGCTCCGAGAGGTCGGGTTCTTGGGGCACGTGATCTCAGCGGCCGGAGTCGCGGTGGATCCAAAGAAGATAGATTCGGTAACGGACTGGCCCCGACCGACCACGGTGACGGAAATTCGAAGCTTCCTAGGATTAGCCGGGTATTACCGGCGCTTCGTGGAGGGCTTCTCCAAGATAGCCACCCCCCTAACCCGTTTAACGAAAAAGGGGGAGAAGTTTGTCTGGACGGACAAGTGTCAAAGAAGCTTCGAGGAGCTTAAGGATAGGTTGACGCGAGCCCCGATTCTCGCCCTGCCAGAGCCTGGGGAGGATTACGAAGTATACTGCGACGCGTCACGGAATGGATTGGGTGGAGTGCTCATGCAACGGGGAAAGGTCATAGCCTATGCGTCAAGGCAGCTCAAGGAGTATGAGCGGAATTACCCCGTGCACGACTTGGAACTCGCAGCGGTGGTGTTTGTGCTCAAGCTTTGGAGGCACTACCTGTACGGGGCACACTGCAATGTGTATTCGGATCATAAGAGCCTCAAGTACCTCTTCACCCAAAGAGAGCTAAATCTGCGACAAAGGCGGTGGCTGGAGCTATTAAAGGATTACGATCTGACGATCCACTATCACCCGGGAAAGGCCAACGTGGTGGCCGATGCCTTGAGCCGCAAAGGACAGGCCGTGGAGGTAGATGTAAGCTCCATCACACGGCAGGACAGCCTGATTGCGGAATTTTCGCGATTAAGACTAGAGGTAGTCCCGGCAGGGACAGTCGCACGACTTTTGACGCTGGTGGTCAGACCTACTCTGCTGGACAGGATTCTCGAAGGCCAATCGACTGACCAACAGCTCCAGCTGGTGCGAAGTAGGATAAACACAGACGAGGAGAGCGACTTTATGGTGAGCTCCGACGGCACGATACGATTTCGGGGGCGAATTTGCGTGCCGGATCTACCGGAGCTCAAGGAGGAGATCCTGCGGGAAGCGCATAATGCCCCATATACAGCGCATCCCGGGGGAACGAAGATGTACAAAGACGTCAAGCAAACCTTCTGGTGGCCGAAAATGAAGGAAGACGTAACGCGATTGGTGGCGCACTGCCTAGTGTGCCAACGGGTGAAGGCCGAACATCAACGGCCGGCAGGAAAGTTGCAACCTTTACCGGTGCCCGAGTGGAAATGGGACATGATTACCATGGATTTTGTAACCGGATTTCCGAGGTCGCCACAGGGACACGATGCGATATGGGTGATCGTGGACCGTTTGACAAAATCGGCCCACTTTTTGCCCATACACACGACATGGACTCGGGAACGACTGGCGCAAACGTACATCGACGAGATAGTGAGGTTGCACGGTGTACCAACATCCATCACGTCGGACAGAGACACACGTTTTGTGTCGAACTTTTGGCGAAGTCTACAACGAGCAATGGGAACCAAGTTACACTTCAGCACAGCCTTTCATCCGCAAACCGATGGACAATCAGAGCGGGTGATACAGATCGTGGAGGACATGCTTCGAGCATGCGTTCTGGACTTGGGCGAAGGGTGGGCACGGTGTTTGCCCCTGGTGGAATTTGCCTACAATAACAGTTACCAGGCCAGCATTCAGATGGCGCCGTACGAGGCACTGTACGGGCGCCGCTGTCGGTCTCCGATATGCTGGGATGACTTAGGCGAGCGAAAGTTCCTGGGCCCAGATTTGGTGGAGGAGACCGAAGCAAAGGTGCGATTAATTAAACAAAGGCTGCTGACCGCCCAAAGCAGACAGAAAAGCTATGCAGATAACAGACGCCGAGACTTAGAATTCATGGTAGGCGAGCACGTGCTGCTCCGGGTCTCACCCTCCAAGGGAAACCGACGTTTCGGCATAAAGGGGAAATTGAGCCCAAGATACGTAGGACCGTTCGAAATCCTAGAGCGCGTGGGACCGGTGGCGTACCGGTTAGCCCTGCCCCCGAACCTCGAACGAGTCCACAACGTGTTCCATGTCTCGATGCTCCGGAAGTACCTCGCTGACCCCTCTCATGCCTTGGATGCCTCCACCATTGAGTTGCGAGAGGACTTGAGCGTCGAGGAGACGCCAGTGCGGATTTTGGCAAGAGAGGACAAGAAGCTGCGCAACCGAACGATCCCCTACGTGAAGATCCAGTGGAGCAACCACGAGGAGCGCGAGGCGACGTGGGAACTGGAGTCGAAAATGAGGGAATGTTTTCCCGAACTGTTTAGTGAGGTTTGAGTTTAAGTTTCGGGACGAAACTTTTTATAAAGTGTGAGTGGTGTAGTGATCCGACCCTTCGGGTATTTTTGAACTCACATGTAATCGCTTAGGCCTTAAGCGAAATAAAATTTATTTAATTTTCTTAAGTCGGCCGGGACTAGGTGTGTGTATTTTTCTGCAATAGAGCGCGAAAAACGATGACCGACGGTGCGATCGGATTCGAAATCCGATATCGGGATCTCCCGGAACGGGATCCTTAGCGTTGCGGTAATTAGTCACGCATCGGGGACCGTGCAAAATATCTTGCACCCGTTAGAGATAAGGTGGGTTATCTCGTAGGGGTAATTAATTAATTAATTAACTAATTATCCGGTGAGGGAAATTTAAATCCTCCTACGTACGAATTAATTTAGGATTTAAATTGTGGGATTTTATCTCGTGCATTAGATAAGAGATAAAATCGGGATATTTAAATCGGGGATTTGTTTCCCACAAGATTATTTAATAAAGGTGATTAAATAATCGGTGACTAAAATTTAAAAAGGGTTGATTTAAATATCCGGTAATTTGAATCCAATTGGGATTTGATTATTTAATAAGGGTGGTTAAATAATCGGGTGGTCAGAATTTAAGGTGATTAAATAACCGGTGGTCAGATTTTAAGATTTAATATCCCGTCAGCCGATATTTATGTGAGAGATAGAAACGGGGAGATTCGGGTTTTCCTACGTACGTAAAATTAAGGAAGTTAAAGATAGGGTTATCGGTAGGGATTAATTAATTAATAAATTAATTAATCGAACCGAAAATATCCGAAGGGATTTTTGGCGTGATTTTGGATAAGTAAATGGGAGAACTATTTATTCTCCTGTTTACCGAGCGCCGAGCGAAACCCTATTCTTATTTTACCGCCTCCTCAAACCCTCCTCTTTCGTGCTACCGAAACCCCCAACCGGTGAGGAAAAGTAAGAGAAAAGAGAGAACGGATCCATAACCGGAGAAAGGAGAAGGAACCAATCGTCCCAAACGCCGACCCGAGGGCAAGAAACGTGACCGGACACTTTCCCGAAGATCTCCGGTTAGTTTTATATTTTTTAATAATTTTTCCGAATTTTCCTAGTCGCCCGTTTTAGGTTTCTTGAATTTCTCCCCCGTCCCCGTTACCGTCGTCGTCATCGTAGTTATGTTAGACGAACGGAACGGACAAAGGAGGCGCGCGGTGCCACTAGGGCATCGCGCGGGGTGAAGGGGAGAAACACACGGACGACCGGGCGCCACCGCAAGCGGCGGCGGCGCCGCGCGGGTCACACCCGCGCGGGCGCCGCGCGGACACCGCGCGGCCACCGCGCGGGCGGCCCCGCGCGGGGTGCCGCGCGGGGTGCCGCGCGGGCGCCGCGCGGGCACCCGCGCGGGGCGCCGCGCGGGCGGCCCCGCGCGGGCGGCCCTGCGCGGGGTGCCGCGCGGGCGGCCCCGCGCGGGGTGCCGCGCGGGCACCCGCGCGGGGTGCCGCGCGGGCGGCCCCGCGCGGGCGGCCCGCGCGGGCGGCCCCGCGCGGGGTGCCGCGCGGGCGGCCCCGCGCGGGGAGCCACGCGGGGTGCCGCCCGGGCACCCGCGCGGGGTGCCGCACGGGCGCCGCGCGGGCGTTCGCGCGGGCGCCGCGCGGACCCGTGTCCGCACGAGCACCGCGCGAACGCCGCGCTGGGTGCTGTGAGGACGCCGTCCGCGGAGCCCCGCCATGCGCGGCTCCGACGGACGGTGACGGCCGTTCAAGGCATGGGTGCCCCGCCGGACAGCGGGACGGTGCCGGACTTTTGTAAATAATAATGTGGGGTATTTTTCTATTGCGATATGTTAGTATATTTTCTGACCTTAGTGTCCGTGCGGACTTTATATAGGTCCGGGTGCGCAGCGGGAGAGTGCAAAGGGCTCGGGTGACCCGTCTTCTCTCCAACCAGGTGGGTAGAGTTGCCATAAGTGCAACAAGTGCAGTAAGTGCATTTATCGCCATTAAAGTATTCTTTAATTTACCTAACAAAGTAGATGGTAAGCTAACCTTTCGATTAAAGATATTTTATCTGACAATTTAAGCGGCTGCGGTCGCGGTGCTCACTACACGCCAATTTTGGCAATCCGGTGACGGATGCTGCACGTACACTGGCGGACCGGGCCACCGCATGGTGTACTTTTCCGGAAAAGTGGTCTTTTTGACCCGTGTGCCTCACAAAGGAGTGGGAGCCGTGAGGACCTCTTCACGGCTGCTATAGGGGCCGCACTAGCCCCGTGAAGTGGTTAAAGCATCAAAAGGTGTTTGTGCACGAGGGGGGACTTTAGTCACCCCGACAGGTACTCTGGGACTGGTGCCCAGCTTAAAATATGCACAGGGGGTTTAACGAAAGGTTACGGGGTACTCGGTGTATTCGGTTTGTTTTCCCTTCTTGTTACTATTAGACATCTACTTTGTTTGTCACTGACGTTACCCACTCCGTGACAGGTACTGCTATTAGGTGCGTCAGCCGGGGTGACGGTGGGACTGCGTAGTGAGGACCGTAGTCGGACACTTGGTTATCTTGATTCTTTTGACTCCAACTCATTTCCTTATGCATGAATCTTTATTTTGCTTGTGGATGGCTTAGTTGTGAACTTGTATTAGCTCTGTGGATGAGGTGTAGGTTATAGTATGATACTATTAGTAGTGTTCTTATGTGCGGCATGTTTTCATGATGAGTTAAAGGATTGCGAAAATGTTTTCTCAAAATGAAGTGCCGTGTGGGCACGGGTTTTCAACTCTGGGCTTTATCCTTTCCAAACAGTGATGCCGCTTAATTAACTTGCTATAATTGATGGTGAACGTCTACGGTATGGTTGTTGGTTGGGAATTGATGCATAATATTTGTGATTGAATGACATGTTGTAAATAAGACGCCGTGCATATGCAAAGGAGACTCTGTCCGTGGACAGAGTGAATTTGCGTATGTGGCGGTCTGGCACGCACCGGGGTTGAAGATTATGTTTCCTTATTAAAAAGAAAAAAAAAATAGACACGTTTTTCCGCTTCACATGACTCAAAAACCCCCGGGGGCGTGACACGCGCGCTGCCCGCCGCCGCTGTCCGCCTGCCCGAGGCCGCGCCGCCGCTCTCCGCCGCTGCCCGCCGCCGCGCCGCCGCCGGCGATCGCCGGAATCACTGTTCCGGCAGTGAACAGTAACCGGAGCTCAAAAATGACAAGTGGGTAGTCCATTTTGACCATTTTCGCGCGCTGAATCCGAATTTGACGTCCGTTTTGTCAAATTCCAACTCTAAAAATTGCCGAAGGCACCCGAAAATGTGTTCTTAGCTCAAATTTTGCGCTGAGCCCAAATTTAATATCCGTTTCGCGCGAAACCACTTCTAAACCCTCCACGGGGTCCTCCGATCACTCACATGATCCATTTAAGCCCGAAGTCCAACATTTGTGCCCAATTATGCCCCAAACACCTCCAACACACCATGTAAGCCTCCAATAGCCACCCAACGCACTGCAGCAGCTATGCGGAGATCCGGGTCATCACAACCCCTCTATTCTATTTTTCCTCCAGTAGACCTAGTAGGCACGTCAGAGTTTGAGGCTTAACCCACTAGGGGGAGGCTACTGGTTTTATAGTAGTTCTCACCCCCATTGTACTTTTTCCCTTTTTCCTCCTTTGTTTTGGAAAGTCCTTTGTAGGAGTTGCAGGGCCGTCATCGGAAGATCGAGGTAAGAGGATTGCGGACTAGATAGATCGTCTACCCCGACTGCAAGCTTAGTAGTGCTTTTGGTTGTACCCCTATACTCTCAGACAGTTGTATTTTCATGTTGGGTCTGGCCTTAGCCAGCTATTTGTATTTATTTGGTGAGCTGGGAGAGACACTTGTACTTTATTTATAGTTGTACTTTACTTTTATTTTCAGCTTCAGTCTGAGATGTATTAGTTTTAGTTCAGCTCTGTTTTTATGCTCTTTTATTATGTCTCTTATATTTGAGCAGGTTACCAGCGCTTTGTGTACACGAAAAATTCCGTGTGCATGGCGGATCTGTGGACCGGCCCGGGTTCTGGTTTACACCCGAGGCGTGACAGATTAGGTTGGTATCAGAGCTTAGGGATAGATCAGTTGGGACTTAGGAAACCCTAGCCTTTTGGCAGACCCTAGGATGATAGGGCGAGAGTGGCGTAATATTTTACGAAAGTCGGCCATTTATTTTGTGGACTCTTCCAGTGAGTGAAGAGGGATCGGCATATCCTACTTCTGGTGGACAATTATGTTGGCTGCAGACAACATAAAGTTACAGAAATAAGGGGATGTCTTTGACTTTCGCTAGATTGGGTCGAGTGTGGTTTTGTTACTGATGTGTAGTTTCTTGTGGCAGGATGCCTCCCCGACGTCAGATCCCTACCTGGGGTACCCCTGCACCCCCGGAGGAGCCGGAGCAGTCCAGACCTTCTGAGCTTAGTGAGTTGAGGGCCTTGGTGGCCCAGTTGGCTGAGAGTAATCGCCGGCAGGAGCAGAGGATCGATCAGTTGCTTGCCCAGAGAGAGGCTCCATCCCCGACTGTTCTTGAGGCCCCGGCACCACCAGTTGTACCACCTATACCGACGACACCATCGTCGAGTAGCGGGGCACAGGGAGCGATCAAGCCGTTGACCCCGGCGGGAGAGCAGGAGATAGCTGACAAGCTCGACAAGTTTTGTCAGCATGGACCGCCCAAATTCTCGGGGCGAAACACGCAGCCTTGGGAGATTGGAGCGTGGTTGGCAGCGATGGAGAAGCTGTTCAGGGATTTCTTCATCGACCCGAGGTACCGGGTTCATATGGCGGTACACTGCCTGGACGGAGATGCAGATGCCTGGTGGCATCAGGTGGAGCCACTGGAGTTTCAGATTACCCGACAGCTACCCTGGTCCGAGTTCTGACGGATGATACTGGACACCTACTTCTTGACTAGTGTAAAGCGGAAGCTGGAAGATGACCTGAAGAACCTACAGCAGGGCGACCGATCAGTACAGGCCTATTACTAGGAGTTCACGCAGTTGCTTAACTGCGTGCCATTTGTCGCTCGTGATGGACCCCATCAGGTGGAGTTATTTGAGGCAGGTCTCCGTACTGAGATTTATACCTTGGTGCATGCTCAGAGGCTTCAGACTCTCGAGGAGGCCGCAGAGCATGCCCAGTGGGTAGAGAGATGAGACCACGTGGTCGCCAGGCGAGGCGGGATGGTCGCGTAGAGTTCCGACAGGAAGCGACAAGCACCAGATGACGGGGGACAGGCCAGTTCATAGAGACCGCCACGACCGCCGCGGCCTCAGTTTTCTGGCCGTGGGCGCTCGGAGTGGCGAGGACTTGGTGGATCCCAGAGGCCACCACAGTAGCAGCAGCATCAGCAGGAGCAGAGGTCACAGCCGAGGTAGTAGAGGTCTCAGCGGCCGACACAGAGGCAGCAGCAGCAGCAGTCTAGGCAGCCCCGTTCTTCCGACAGGTGAATCTTCTGTGGAGGTCAGCATCTTGCAGGCACTTGTGACCAGCGATAGGGGCTTTGTTATGCCTGTGGGAAGGCTGGACACATGCGAGCTACGTGCCCTCTTACGACATTAGCAGCACATTCTTCGGCATTGTCTCCTTTTGTACCTCAGTAGCGACCCTATGCTTCAGCGAGCAGGGCGCCTTCCTCCCACCCTACTGACTATCGGCCTCCAGCTCAGAGTGGACGGGTCTACGCCGCCCAGGTAGAGGACTCCGCAGCAGCCGACTATGTGGTGGCAGGTATCACCTTACTTTCTGGCATTAGAGTTCAAACTTTATTTGATACCGGGGCATCGCATTCTTTTATTAGTAGATCATTTGCATCATTGCATGGGTTAGAGGTGGGTCGGTTATCACATGCACGAGTGATTCAGATTCCTGATCACACTTTGCATGTGGAGGAGTGTTGTTGGTCCTGCCCAGTGCAGATTGAGTCCTGAATTATGCCAGCAGACCTGATGGTCCTGAGACAGCTGCGGGACTTTGACGTGGTACTTGGGATGGATTGGCTGGCTCGGTATTTTGCGACCATTGACTGTGCCGCGAGGACAGTTACTTTTAGAGAGCCAGTCCAGGAGATGTTTGTGTACCGGGGTTGCCAAAGTGCTTTCTTCGCCTCTATTGTTTCGACTTCTCGAGCGAGGCAGATGATCCGCAGCGGATGCGTATCCTTTTTGGCTAGTGTGGTTGAGAGGCCTATGGCGGCACCGGGACTCGGGGATATCCCTATTGTTCGTGAGTTCCCGGATGTGTTTCCGCCGGAGTTGACTTGTATGCCGCCGGATAGGGAGGTTGAGTTTTTTATTGACGTAGTCCCAAAAACTGCGCCAATCTCTAAGGCTCCTTAACGAATGGCACCGGCTGAGCTGCGAGAATTGAAGGCGCAACTTTAGGACTTGATGGATAAAGGTTTTGTCAGACCAAGTGTATCGCCTTGGGGAGCGCCAGTGCTATTCGTGAAGAAGAAGGATGGTTCACTTCGCCTCTGTGTGGATTATCGAGAATTGAATAAAGTGACCATCAAGAACAAGTACCCTTTGCCGTGCATTGATGACTTGTTTGACCAGCTGCAAGGGTCTTGTGTCTTCTCAAAGATTGATCTGCAATCAGGTTATATAACGACCTGGCCCACTAGCAATAATAACTCGTTGGGCCCAAACCACAGCCCAAAATGCTTAAGCCCAGTTATTATTACTAGTGTCCATGTCTCATATAAACCCAATCATAATTCCATCCACATCCGATGTGGGACTATTGGGGGCGTCACAGACTCCCCCCGTTTTACGCCTGACGTTCTCATCAGCCCAAACACACATACAGCAGCCCAAGATCACCAGGCGATGCGAGACTCATCTCGCTAGCCCTATCATCTAGACCCAGACTCAGCCGAGACTCGCCACACACTTCCGGCTGGTTATTGGCTCTGATACCAAATATAACGACCCGGCCCACTAGCAATAATAACTCGTTGGGCCCAAACCACAGCCCAAAATGCTTAAGCCCAGTTATTATTACTAGTGTCCATGTCTCATATAAACCCAATCACAATTCCATCCACATCCGATGTGGGACTATTGGGGGCATCACAGGTTACCACCAATTGAAGGTGAAGGCCGAGAATATCTCGAAGACGGCGTTCAGGACACGGTATGGGCATTATGAGTTCACCGTCATGCCTTTTGGACTGACTAATGCCCCTGTCGCCTTTATGAATTTTATGAATAGGATTTTTCGACGGTACCTAGATCGGTTCGTTGTGGTGTTCATCGATGATATCCTGATTTACTCCCGGAGTGATGTTGAGCATGAAGAGCACTTGAGGATTGTGCTGCAACTTCTACGAGAGAGGAAGTTGTATGCCAAGTTATCAAAGTATGAGTTTTGGCTTCGGAAGGTAGTTTTCTTGGGCCATGTGATTTCAGCCGCAGGTGTGGCAGTGGACCTGGCGAAGATTGAGGCAGTCCGGGATTGGCCCCGACCGACGACCGTTTCTGAGGTACGCAGCTTCATGGGCTTGGCTGGATACTACCATCGGTTTGTGGAGGACTTTGCGAAGCTCTCTACACCTCTCACTCGTTTGACGCATAAAGGAATTAAGTTTATTTGGAGTGAGGACTGTCAAAGGAGCTTTAAGGAATTGAAAGGCAGATTGATGTCGGCTCCTATCCTTTCCCTCCCTGTTATGGGGAAAGGATATGTGATTTACAGTGATGCATTGCACAGTGGACTTGGTTGCGTGCTGATGTAGGAGGGTAGGGTAATTGCTTACGCGTCTCGACAGCTTAAGGATTATGAGAAGAGTTACCCTACCCATGATTTAGAGCTTGCTGCTATGGTATTTGCATTGAAGTTGTGGCGCCACTACCTTTATGGGGAGCACTGCGAGATTTACACTAACCACAAGAGCCTGAAGTATCTATTTACACAGAAAGAGCTGAACCTGAGACAGCGCAGATGGTTGGAGCTGTTAAAGGATTATGATGTTGATATACTATACCATCTTGGCAAGGCCAACGTGGTTGCAGATACCCTGAGTAGGAGAGCGGTGTAGAGCTTGTCTATGATGATTACTGACCAGGCGCCACTACTTGAGGAGATGAGGCGGCTTGAGCTAGAGATTGTGTCCCCTTGGGTCTCTGCTAGACTGACGTCCTTAGCCGTGCAGCCCACTCTGCTGGACAAGATAAGAGAGAGACAGAGTGAGGACCCCCACTTGACCAGGATTAGAGATCAGATTCTGAGTGATCAGTCAGGGGACTTTACTGTTGATGCTTCGGGAGTACTGCGGTACAGGGACCGAGCGTGTGTGCCAGTGGACTCCGAGATCAGAGAGCAGATATTGAGAGAGGCCCATTATACACCTTATACCCTTCATTCTGGTAGGACTAAGATGTATAAGGACCTCAAGGCACACTTCTGGTGGAATAGTATGAAGAGGGATATTGGGAGATTTGTTGCTCAGTGTTTAACTTGCCAGCAGGTAAAAGCTGAGCACCGGGTGCCAGCTGGCAAGTTACAGAGTCTCCCAATCCCTGAGTGGAAATGGGATCATATCACGATGGATTTTGTGGTCGGATTACCGAGGGCCCAGGGAGGAGCAGATGCCATTTGGGTGGTTGTTGATCGACTCACTAAGTCCGCTCACTTTTTGCCGATGCAGACTACATAAACGCTGGAGCGGCTGACTCAGCTGTATTTGGATGAGGTGGTGAGGTTACATGGAGTGCCCGCCTCTATTGTATCAGATCGAGACCCGAGGTTCGCTTCACGCTTTTGGGGGAGTTTACAGACTACCTTGGGGACCCAGCTTAGATTCAGTGCAGTTTTTCACCCACAGACCGATGGTCAGTCAGAGCGCACTATACAGATCCTTGAGGACATGCTGAGGGCTTGCGCATTGGATTTTGGCGGGAGATGGATTCGACACTTATCATTGGCAGAGTTTGCATACAACAATAGCTTTCAAGCGAGCATTCAGATGGCTCCGTTTGAAGCATTGTATGGGCGCAAGTGTCGATCACCCCTTTACTGGAGTGATGTGGGTGAGAGGCGGACATTGGGGCCAGAGTTATTGCAAGAGGCAGAGGAGAAGGTCAGAGTGATCAGGCAGCACCTTCAGACCGCCCAGAGCCGGCAGAGGAGTTATGCAGATGTACGGCGACGAGACCTAGAGTTTTAGGTGGGAGATCATGTATTTCTGAAGGTCTCGCCGTCCAAGGGGATCAGAAGATTTGGCATCCGTGGGAAGCTTAGCCCCCGTTATATCGGACCTTTCGAGGTATTGGAGCGTATTGGGCCAGTTGCCTACAGGCTTGCACTCCCTCCCAGACTTGCTGGTGTCCACGATGTTTTCCATGTGTCTACTATGAGGAGGTATGTTTATGACCCATTGCACGTCATCGACTTCACCCCACTGGAGATCAGCGAGGATTTGAGTTACGTGGAGCGCCCGCTGCGGATTCTGGATCGAGAGGTGAGAGAATTACGCAGTCGGGCCATCCCTTATGTGAAGATCTTGTGGAGCAACCATTGCGAGCGCGAGGCTACCTAGGAGCTGGAGTAGACGATGATGGACGCCTACCCTTACCTGACGTATGACTTTTGTTTCGAGGACGAAACTTTTTTAGTGGGGGAGGATGTAGTGGTCCAGGTCCCCATGCAACTTTTTTCATTAATCCACAGGGTGAAACACCTATTATTAGTGTGTCGGGTCCATAGTGCATCAAAGGGATGTTTTGGATGGACCCAGTGAGGTTTCTGGATCATGTTTGGCATTCGGCTGCTTTGTCGAATTTTAGAAAAGGTTTTGGGCCAAACGGAGGTCGGATTTGGATTCAGCGTGGAAAAACGCTTGAAAACGGCTATTTGCTGGTATTTTTCTGAGTTCGGATGCCCAAAAATGGACTCCCGAAAGTTTACAGTGGATTCTGGTGCATGGGGGGGGACCGCAGACCGCCGGGATGCCACATGGCAGCCTATTATTGGCCGGTTCACAGAGCGCGGTCCACGAAAAGGCGCGGGGTGGCGCATGGACCGGGCGGGAGACACGTGGTGCTCCCGGATTGGCCGGCGCATGCTGCGCGGTCCACGGAACCCCGCGCAGGTGCATCGACCAGGCGCGGGGGACACATGGTAGCTCTGGATTTGTGGGCTTATGTAGGCGCGGTCCACGGCGGCTCACGGGGGCACCTCGGGATGCATGCGCGTAAGGGGGGCAGGTGGCACGACGTGTGCGGCATGGCGCGCGATTAGGCGGGACACGTGGCGCTCTGGGATTCGCGGGCGCCACCCACCGGGTTGACCGCGGGCGTGCCACATGGCGCAAGGCGGCTGGGCATGCACACGCTGTCCCGTGTTCGGGACACGTGTCAAGCCCAGGAGGATTCGGGCGCTCCTCGAATCGAATCTCGTGGGAGATTCGGGCGCCCGGAAAGGGTTCGAGAGCCCGAATCTCAGGACACATAGGGAATTTTAGGATTTGTTGAGTTTAGCCTATAAATAGGCCCCGTATGACACCGTTTTCTCCTTTTCTAGCCGGTTTCTCACAATGGTGTCTTCAGAGAACTCATCCTCTACTTCTGCTGCACCTTGTGGAGATTTTCTGGGATTTTAGGAGGCACCTTCTTCGAGTTCTACGGCGAATCGGCGCGTTGCGACGCTTCTTCCCCCGCGGCCCTTTCCCTCACGTTTCGGTGCGCGGACTCCCCCGGGCTACTCCGATAGTTTTTTTTGACGATTCTTACGCCGTTGTCTTCATGACAGGTAGGGCTACGATTTTCATATTTTCAACTCCTCCTCATTTTGGGTTTTTCTTGGAGTTTTCGAGCCATCATGTGACCCCCTTTTCTGCGATAGAGTTTTTGGACAGCACCGAAGTATTTCTGGGATTTCTCCGCTCTCGAGCATCGGATCGAGGTGTGCAATTACTTGTTTCGCATCTACACATCGCAGGGAACATCATCGTGATTTTTTTGGATTTTTTTGAGGTTTTCCCAAAGGTGAAAATCCTACTATTCTGGGCGGATTACTGCAGGAAAGTGTTCTTGGGGATTTCGCGCTTACCGTGATGTTTATTTTGTAACTTGGCCTACAGGTGTCAGAACAGGACGTGCGAGTACTCGATTTTCATCTACTCGTCGCGACGAACGCAGCGGTTATTTTTCTAGAATTTTCGGAGTTCACTCGTAGATGAAAATTAACCTTTTCTGGACTGGTTGCGCGGACAGCATCTAAGTGTAAAATGGTGTGATTAATCGGGCACCGTTCTGGGCATTTTTGCAGTTTTTGCGGCGTGTGTTGTTCTTCTCGGGCGGGGGCGTGTTTGGACTTGTGTTTAGCGTTCGAGGTGGGTGATTGTTGTGAACCTCTTATTTTGGCTCATCCACTAGGCCTATTGGACTAATCTATCGTGATTAAAATGTTGATTGCTCCCTGGGAATAATACTTGCATGCTTTATAAGTTAAAAGGACATTATATTAGTATTTAGCCTTCCTGTGAAATTAATTATTAGAGATTGGAACATCATGCTACATTGAATGTCAGAAAATTGTTAACTATATTTTTTATCATCTTGGGACATTTGCATGCTTGTATGGCCATTTAGATAGGCCACCTTTTTCTGCTACACTATCATGCTGGAATTGACTTAGGAGAAACCATGTTTTCAGCTTTTCTCCTTTTTTTAGACTCAGGATACTTGTTGCTCAGGTTCGAGCTTGGGTTGGGATAGTGTAGGCAGGATATTGGGATCTGGGACAGGTTGGACTTGTTAGTCTGGTATTGCGGCGACCGCGGACATTGGGCGGTTGACCGGATTGTTACTTGTGCATCAGATTGGGGGGATCGGGTTTTCTTTAGTGGAAGGATTTTTCCCACATTGATCATGGTCGTGATCCAGTCCTGCTATATCATGATATTTGCGACAGAGATACTTTGCTCGTATGGGTCGCTCCCCTCGAGTGCGGAGTAGGCGATTTACACAGCGGCCAGTGAGTACCGGACAGTGAGTGTCGGTCAGTGAGTGCCGATCTGTTAGCAGATACTTGAGACAGTGCACAGGAAGTGTTAGTGAGTACTGGTCCTTTGATTGGGTTTATGCAGGCCGATACCCTTACCGATGCATTCTTATAGTTATTTCTTTTAGCACTGCATTTAGAGGCATAGTAGTGGTAGCTTCATTAGGGGGAGGCTACTGGTTTTATAGTAGTTCTCACCCCCATTGTACTTTTTTCCTTTTTCCCCCTATGTTTTGCAGAGTCCTTTGTGGGAGTTGCAGGGCCGTCATCGGCAGATCGAGGTATGAGGATTGCGGACTAGATAGATCGTCTACCCCGACTACGGGCTTAGTAGTGCTTTTGATTGTACCCCTATACTCTCAGACAATTGTATTTTCATTTTGGGTCTGGCCTTAGCCAGCTATTTGTATTTATTTGGTGAGCTGGGAGTGTAGTACACTGAACTTTATCAAATTGCGAAGTTCGAGTGTGTGGAGGGTTGAATGATACCCTTAGAATGTTTTTGTAAGCTTCCGGAAGGTTCTAGAAGGTTTCCGGAGAGTTTGGGCGTAAATCGGAAATTTTCGAAAATTTTGAAATTTTGGGGTTTTTGGCTTCGGGATCCGGATCGGATAGGGGCGATCCGGATCGTCCGCGCGAAACTGGAAATTCCACGTTCGGGATCCGGATCGGATAGGGGCGATCCGGATCGTCCGCGCGAAACTGGAAATTCCACGTTCGGGATCCGGATCGGATAGGGGCGATCCGGATCGTCCGCGCGAAACTGGAAATTCCACGTTCGGGATCCGGATCGGATAGGGGCGATCCGGATCGTCCGCGCGAAACTGGAGATTCCACGTTCGGGATCCGGATCGGATTGGGGGCGATCCGGATCGTGCGGGTCTGGACAGCCCAGTAAGAAATGTAATAACATTTCTTGCAGGGGTCTTTTGGGATTTTGTTACATTAGGGTTTTTAATCCCCTTCACTCTTCTTTTCCTCTCATTTGGAGAGAGTAAGAGAAAGTGTTAGAGAGAGAGAGAGGGAGAGAAAATCTTGGATTTTCTTCTCCAACCTATCCCTCTACTTGGATTCTTCTTCAACCTCCTCTTCTCCACCATTGAAGCTTGCCACAAGAGCTTGGAGGAAGGTTAGAACTTGAAGAAGAGGGAAGTTTGGAGCTCTTGTGCCTATCCTTTGCTTTTCCAAGGTGGGATTTGAGCTAAAAGAGGTTTGGAACACTTCTTTTTCCTTTCTTTTGGGATTTTTGAAGGAAAACCTAGGTTTTGGAAAACTAGGGTTTATTTTGGGGCTTTTTGATTTATAGCTTTTGGGGTGGAATTGATGGGTGTAGAACACTCTTGTAGGTTGGTTTTGAAGCTTTTCTTGTTTGGATTTCAAGATTTAGCAAGATTTCTCAACCTAAGGTATTTTCCACCTATTTTTTCCTATGATTTTAAGGGATTTTGTGATTAGGGTTTTGTGATGTTTTAACCCTTTGGAAACTTCTCTTAGGGCATAAGAGGAAGTGTGGGCTTCTTGGTTGGGATCCTTCACAAGGATTTGGCAACTATCCGGTGGGTCTGACCTCACCGAAATGGGTGAACTCCCCCTATGTCTTCTATAGACTTTTAGGGCATCATTGTTATATTAAACATGCATCGTTTGATTTATCATGATTTATGATCATGCATTTGAACCCCTTCATGTGTAGAAAATTTCATACTCTATGTAGTAGAGGTAAACATTGTAGGTGCATGGGCACTTTGAGGGGGGGATTGAATAGGAATTTTCGTGAACTTAAGCTTTTGGATATGAATAGAGAATAACTATACATGTTATAGAATTATTGAGATATGTTATGCATATGATCATGAAGAAAATGGACATTATGACATTAGTGCCATCTAGTGTAGTGAGATACAAGTAGAAAACTTCTAAACTTGTACAATCAAGATGAAATAGTTAGATTCCATGTTTGAGACATGAGGATAACTTGTAAATGTTTTACTTTTTCATTATGCAAAATAATGTTAATATTGTACATGAAACATTAACACTTGAGATACTATACCCCGACCTAAAGGTCGATGATGCTTTTCCGTGTTTTAGACACGATGACTTGCTATTCCGTGTTTTAGACACGATGATCGAGACTTGCTTGCTTGCCGTTTGTGCTCATTCGCACATGCTTGGTAGGGTCGCTCCCTCCAAGCCGGCACTCCGGAGTTGGCCATTTGCGACATTATGATCGCCGTGCGGGATTGGGTGCCGATTGGGACGCCGTTGGCTTGGCATAGCTCCTTGGGGGGTGCCACCACGGGACCATGAGGCGTGGCTCAAGCTTAGACTCAAAGAAAGTCTTCAAGAGAAAAGGATTAAGTTAACCAAACTTAACATTGAATATCACATAGATGATACATTAATGGTAGTTGGACATACATGATAGCAAACTTGACATTGGACACCACATAAGTAATACTACTCATTGTAGTTGGACATTATGATAGCATGATAGATTCATATCATCATCACCTTGTACATGAGCATAGAGGCATGATAGTAGTAGAGTACTTTACTTTACTTCAGTTGTTTATTTTCTGCATTTCATTTCAGCAGTTTACTATCTTATGCCTCAGTTGACCTAGTGGTGTATTTCGCTCCTCTCGGCGGCTTACCCACTGGGAACTATTGTTTAATAGTTCTCACCCCATTTGGGATGTTGTTTTTCAGAGCCATCCGCAGCGGGAGGGGCTCGGGACCGTGGCAAGGGGTTATCGCATAGCTAGCTAATCCCCGTCGCACCACTCGAGGTGGTTACAGGACACCTTTTCTTTTGTTTTTGTTAGAGAGGTGTTGGTGTATTTTGGCATAGAAACCACCCATGTATTTTGATAAGTTGTATTTAAGGGAACTACATGTGTATTTTGGATTTTAACTTCTTGTATGATAGTTGTTATCTACTTTCCTCTTTTATGTATAGTTTAGTTGCTTTGTGCTCTGATTACTAGTAGGATGTGTATATTGCCTTCCTTCCGCTTGTTGTTGTAGACGCCTTGTGTGTACCGGGGGGTACCTTGTGCACACGGCGGGTCTGTGCACGTGCCGGGTAGGCTTCCGCTGGGGCCTGAGGCATGACAGATTATTTTGGTATCAGAGCCTAGGGTTAAGTCTTAGTGGACCTAGCAAACCTTAGGCTGGTTGGACTATAAGGATTAAGAACGTGAGAGACGGGGTCTTATATGATTACTTGGCGAAAGTAACCTGATTGGGTCAATACTATAACTTCATAAGAGTTGGAGTTGATCGAAGTGATTGCACCTTCTATTTCCTTGGAAGGTCTGGTTGGCGGCCGACAACCTGACATCGGGAAATAATTGTGGCATGCTTCATTTGCTTTCGCATGATTGGGATATGTTTTGAGTGGGGATGCGTTTCGCGTTGGTTATTCTAACCTACGCATTTTATGCCTGTTACAGTTTGTGATGCCTACGACTCGCTCCATGACGGCCGAGGAGGCCGATGCGGAGACATCCGCTACTTCCGGATCCAGTGAGGTCCGAGATTTGAGAGAGCAGCTGGCTATGCTAGCTGATGTAGTGGAGCGGCAGCCGGCTGCGGCGCGAGAGCAGGCTGAGGCTTCGCGTCGGCAGGATGCAAGGATGCAGAGATTGGAGGCTCTTTTGACCCAGCAGTTGGCGGCAAGGGGAGCTCAAGACCCTTCGCACCCACCAGTGCAACCACAGGAGCACATGGGTGGAGTGACCGATGCACTTCGACCTGAGGTGCCTGAGTCTTCACATCACACTCCGAGCGCTGGGCGCCGGGAAGAGGTTGTGATGTCACCGCCAGTTCAGACTCCACCGGCGAGGACGGTTTTACCGATGATGGTAGCAGAAGAAGAGCGGGACCGACTCATGGCTCGTTTGAGGGAATTCCGGGAATCCAAGCCTCGAACATATGATGGAGAGAAACCCGACTATTGGGTTTTCGAGAAGTGGATTTTACACATGGAGAAACTTTTCCACGATACCTTCGTAGCGGAGGGAGACCGGGTGTGGCTGGCAACCCACCATCTTGAGGGCGATGCTTACCAGTGGTGGACGGACATTCGGGATGACCCCACGACCGATTTGGCAGCAATCACATGGCCGCGGTTTAAGAAGATGCTTGCAATGAAGTATTTTCCGGCAAGCGCAAAAAGGCAAATGGAAAGAGATCTCCGCAACTTGAGGCAAGGAGACAAAACCGTGGCGGAGTACGAGAGGGAATTTACTCGACTACTTAACTGCATTCCGCACGTTGTGAGGGACGACGAGGACAAGGCCCGTATGTTCGAGAACGGCCTTAGACCGTCCATTTTCAGATTGGTTCAGACCCTAAACCTCCAAACCTACCGGGAGGTTGTGGACCGTGCCTTGATAGTGGAGAAAGGCGCGGAGATTGCTAAGGAAGAAAGAGAAGCTCTCGATAGAACGCGAGGCAAGAGGTCGGCGACCGAGGGCGCAAGTCATAAGCCCTATTCGAAGAAACCGCCGAAGCACCCGAGGAGCCAGTCTGGAGGACGCGGCTCATCTTCACACCGGGGAGGACCTGACCGTCGGCGGCCCCCGCGTTGCGTGATTTGTGGTGGACCCCATGTGCCGCCGCAATGCCCGCAGCGTGGAGGCAAGTAGCTGTAGTGGTCCAGAATTCCATGCACCTTTTTTTGGTGAATCCACTGTTTAGAACACCTGTTGATGGTGTGTCTGGTCCATAGTGTATCAAAGGGATAGCACAGATGGACCCATTAAGGAATTCATTGTCTTATTGGCCTTCGGCTGCATCTGCCGAATTTTAGAAAAGGTTTTGGGCCAAACAGAGGTTGGATTTGGATTCAGCGAGGAAAAACACTTGAAAACGGCTATTTGCTTGTTAAATTTGGAGTCCGGATGACCAAAAACGGGATTCTGGAAGTTTTCGGGGCTTTTCGGTGCATGGGGGGTGTCGGTGGACCGCCGGCTGCCACGTGGCGGCCTGTAATTGGCCGGTTCGTGATGTTCGGTCCACGGAGCGGCGCGGCGTGGTGCATGAGCCCGGCGCAGGACACGTGGCAGGCGGGGTTAGGCTGGCCTTTGGTGCGCGATCCACTGAGTTTTGACCGGCGGGTGCACAGTTTGAGCGCCGGTGCACGGGATCGGGCGGGAAACACGTTTCGATCCCTGATTGGCGGGCGCTTGGGTGCGCGGTGTTGGGTTTAGGTTAATAAGGATCTAATAGGGGAAAAAACACCTAGAGGGGGGTGAATAGGTGTAAACAATAAACACTCAAAAATCATTGTGCGATAAAACCCAATGCGGAAAAATAAAAGAACACACAAGATTTTTACGTGGAAAAACTCCAAACCGGAGTAAAAAACCACGGGACCGATAACACGGCGAAATCCACTAGAATTAACACACGTACAAGGTGATATAACGTACTCACAGACGACTCAACCTTTTACCATACGCTCCTAGTAGATCTTCTCCGCTCGCTCCACGACGCTTCTCGAATCCACGATCCGCGCCCAACGCTGAATCCACAGCGTCCAACGTCGAGTCCACGACGTCCGACCGAATCCACGGTCTTCACCCAATGGCACGCTTCGAATCCACGAACGCACCTCGCTCCGAATCCACGAGAGCGATGCACCTTGAATCCACAAGGCCACGCGAGTCCACGCGCCGATTTTGGGATAAATCGTTGTTTGTTTGGGTGGTGATGATCCGCCGAATACTTAGATCAAGAGTAGATCGGAAATACCATCTAAGTATTCATTAGTTTGATTCTACTCAAGATGTGAGTATGAAAACCTAGAATCAAACTAATCAATATAGATGAAGAACCATAAATAGATCTAATGATTTCCGTTCTTCTCTATATGTGGATCTAAGGCCGTATAAAATGATATTTGAAAATGACGGCTCTTTTTCCGATGCCCTAGAAATGAAATAGGAGGGCTATTTATAGGTTAGAAACCCTAGGAAGAATATTCGGATCAAAAACAAACTTTTCTGGAAAGTTTTACCGACGGCGATCCGGATTGCATAAGCCACGATCCGGATCGCAGACGCACAGAATGCAGTTTCCAGAAAATCGCCTGTTCGGGATCCGGATCATAATCCACGATCCGGATCGTTCATACATTTTCACAAAACACCCCATTCGGGATCCGGACTGCCCAAGCTATGATCCGGATTGCAGCAATGTATGAACGAACACCTTTCGGGATCCGGATTGAAAGCCACGATCCGGATCCTGAACATGTCCCATGTCCAGTTTTTGATGAATATGCAATTAAAACCTCTTCCAGGTGTTTCTACACTATAAGAAGTATTCGGATCATCAAAATTATTTAGTTAAACGTACCTGATCCTTTTGAATTCTTCTTTCTTGAGATTGAGGTATATGATCCAAAGTTTCTTCATCTTCAATCTTCAAGACTTAAACATTCACGAAATACGCCAACTCAAATTCCGTAACAATCTCCCCCTTTGGCGGTTTCGTGACAAAACACAAATCCACAAAAGAAAATTCAAAAAGATATTTTTGTTGCTATCACCATACAACAAAAATTTACAAAAGAGTTCCAGAAATTAAAAACATGAGATAAACTCCTAAGACAGACTCTAGACTTA
Organism: Tillandsia fasciculata; assembly: GCA_029168755.2. Classification (NCBI taxonomy): domain Eukaryota; kingdom Viridiplantae; phylum Streptophyta; class Magnoliopsida; order Poales; family Bromeliaceae; genus Tillandsia; species Tillandsia fasciculata. The sequence continues at coordinate 8,977,097 of CM054943.1, read as the reverse complement.
GACATCTGTAATCTCTGCACACAGAAAACATTCTTGACAAACAAATTCGTTAGATACCTCAAGAATTGGAACATACAAAACCAAGTACAGAGATAGAGTTTATCTCATCATGACATTTAAAAGAATCAGATATGTGAAAGAAACATAGTTAAAACCAACATATCTTCTAAGCAGTTGAAAACCAAATGTCAAAGTATGTTAGTCCAACACCAACTTGTTAGTCATATTACATGCCCAAATAGTTAGTCAAATAGTTAGTATAGAAGCATGTCACAATCCACAAAAGAAAACCAAAGTTGAGTTGAGATTCATACTTACCTTGATATCACAATCATTGTTCATTCATTGTTCATTGTTTTCATTGTTCATTGTTTTCGCTAACTCTCTCCCCCTTTTTGTCACAAAAACAAGCCAAAACGTAGCATGAGCTACAATATGTAAGGAGAGTAACCAAAGAATAGAGTTCTAAAAGTATGCACAAACTGAGAACTAAACTAAAAGAGTAAAGAAAAACAAAGTTCTGAGAACTAAGAACCCAAACTAAGGTGACCAATTCTGTTGCTCAATCTGAAGAGTCAGAACTAGTACAGCTTAGCTTGCTTAAAAGTCCTTTAAGCAAGTTCTTAAGGTTTGAGTATTTTTTCTTGATCTTCTTGTGTTCAGAGGAGACTTGCTGAAGCTCTCTCGATATTCTTTCATGTGTAGCAGAGATTCTTTGTTGTTCCTGACGAATCGATTCCAATATCTCTGTCTCAGTTGTCCGTGTCTTTGAATAAGATGAACGCTGTCTGGATGCAGATGGTGCATCAGGTCCTGCAGTCCATGGTGATCCAGTTTGCAAAATTCCAGAAAGTGAGCGTGCTCTGGTTAGAGGCCCACTCTGCTGGCTTGTACTTCTTTGAACGCTTTTCCTTCTTGTATATTGTACGGTCGTGGAGGCAGATTTCATAAGTCTCTTCCCTTTGGTGAACTTCCTTTCTCTTCATCAATTTTTCGCTGAACATCCTTAAAGAAATCGTCCCATTCTTCACTATTGTAATCCGAGCTGTCTTCATTGGCTCCTTCCGGTTTGTCTCCAGTTGAGACGCCTGGTTCTTCTTTAACCGATGAACCCCCAGGCACCATTGCGACCAGCAAGATGATCAACCAGGAGAATGCCATTGATTCTAGTGCTTTGAGTTTTTAGAAAATGTCCTGTGAAGACCAACTCAAGAACATATGAAAAATCGTCAATTTTGAAAAATTTGAAAAATTGTACCTAGACAATCATAATCATGTAGAGAAGCCAAGAATCAAATTAGTTTTCCAAAAAGAATTTTAAAAATAGATCAATTCCATGATTTACAAAAATTCCTCTTTTATGCCCTAAAACCGAATTTTTAGAAATCGAAGCCTAAAAACTCGTTAATCAAGTGAAATCCCAGCATAAAAGCAAAACTAATTGACCCAGAGTTCTTATTTCAAAAGAAATTTGATCAAAAACCATTCACAAACGAAAAAATTCCAACTTTTCAACTCACGTTTGATGAAAAAACAGAAAAACTGTGAAAAACCGAGTTTTGATCATGAAAACTTACTTGAATCCGAAGAACTTTGAGTTTTGAAGCACCAAGAAGCAAGAAATCTAGAGAGAGAAACTCTAGAAGCTTGAAAACCAGAAATTAGGGTAAAGAAATCTCGAATCTGAAAGTTTCTATATAAAACCCTAGCCGTGATCCGGATCGGCCGAGAATGTGATCCGGATCGGCCACCCGCAGGAAAAATCCTGCGTTCGGGATCCGGATCACTTGCCACGATCCGGATCGGCTACACCTTTTTCTTCAGAAAAATTAAGAAAAATACATAAAATCCAGAAAAAGTATGTAAGCACTTTACCATGTCAACTTTAAACAAATGACATCGTTTCATACAACAAGAAATAGATTATGAAAAATCTATCAAAAATATCCAAAAATGAAACGAAAATTTACGAAAGTTAAAACACTTAAAGTTGAACAACTTCAATTACATCTATCCTGATCTTATGTGTAATGCCTTTATCAAATCATCAATTTCAGTAAAGAAAATGAAGTACCAAGATCAATAGATGTTTGAAATCCCAGATAAGTTAGATAATATATCTAGACAATCTGTTGAAGGAGTGGCTCTTTGAGCATCTTAAATCAAAAATCCCACCTTATACCAACCATGAAATACGACTGAGTCAAGTATTTCAATATGATTTCATCAACAATTTTTCAAACAAAAATTTGCTTTTCATTCATGGAGTATCTTTTTCTTTCATTTTCTCCATGTGGTGGTAGTTTTCACACTCCTCATTGGGATGTAACTCTTTCCACATCTTTTGAGCATTTCACATTTCATTGACTCCCCCTCAATTGGCTATCAATTATTTAATATATAAAGTATTCAACCAAACCATTGATCTCGAATTCATACTCGACTAAGCAATCAAATATGATAATGACTATACCAAGAGATCATTGAGAGAGAAATTGACTTTGATCACTTAAAGATGGTTTAATTAACGTAAATGATCATTGCAACATTGAAATATTATGACATCAAAAGCATAATAAATTTCTAAATGCATAAAAGGATGCAATTAAAGTCAATTATGATTTATGCTCAATTAGTGTGCTATGTACAGAACATAGATAAAGAACAAAACAAAAACAAGAACAAAAACAAAACCTAATCTAAGCAAAGGTTTCAAAAGAGTTTATTTCAAGGAAAGCATGCCAATTGCTTTACGCAAGTGAATAAAACGTTTTTGATCCAAAGGTTTTGTTAAGATATCGGCTAATTGATCCTCAGTTGAAATATATGACAGTTGAAGAATGTTTGATTCAACTAGCTCTCTAAGAAAATGATATCTAAGTTCAATATGTTTTGTTCTAGAGTGCAACACAGGGTTTTTAGAAATGTTAATAGCACTAGTGTTGTCACATAAAATGGTTACCGAAGATGTTGAAATCCGGAAATCGCTCAACACGCTCTTCATCCAAATCAATTGGGTTGAACAACTTCCTGCAGAAATGTACTCCGCTTCGGCAGTCGAGAGTGCTATGCAGTTCTGCTTTTTACTGTGCCATGCAACAAGGCAATGGCCAAGATAGAAGCATGCACCACTCGTGCTTTTCCGGTCATCCACCGATCCAGCCCAATCGGCATCTGAGTATCCAACAATATCCAAAGTCGTTCCCATAGGATACCAAATTCCGAAATTGATTGTACCTTTGATATACCGGATGATCCGTTTCACCGCTTTCAGGTGAACCTCCTTCGGTGCTGATTGATATCTCGCACAAATCCCAACACTGAAGGATATATCCGGGCGACTAGCCGTGAGATATAGTAGACTTCCAATCATACTGCGGTACAGTTTCTCGTCTACATTCTCACTTTGTGATTCACTTCCAAGTCCCTTATGGCTAGTTCCCATTGGAGTCGGAAAATCCTTAGAATTTTCAAGATCAAACTTTTTGACCAACTCCAGTGCATACTTGGATTGACACAAGTGAATTCCTTCATCGTTTTGTTTAACTTGTAATCCAAGAAAATAATTCAATTCGCCCATCATGGACATCTCAAATTCGCTTTCCATGGTCTCCGCGAATTTAGAAGCATCATTATCTCTTGTTGCTCCAAAAACAATGTCATCGACATAGATTTGAGCAACTATGAAATTGTTTTGATAATGCTTCACAAAGAGAGTCCTGTCAGCTCCCCCTCGAGTGTAGCCCTTTTCCAAAAGGTGCTTTGTCAACCTTTCGTACCATGCTCGCGGTGCTTGTTTCAGACCGTAAAGAGCCTTTTTCAGACGAAAAACATGGTTAGGTAGTTTATGATCCACAAAACCTTTCGGTTGAGCTACATAAACTTCCTCATTTAAAAATCCATTTAAAAAGGCGCTCTTAACGTCCATTTGAAATAATTTGATTTTAAAATGACAAGCAATCGCAAACAATATACGAATGGACTCGAGTCTAGCTACAGGGGCGAAGGTTTCATCAAAGTCTATACCTTCTACTTGAGAATAGCCTTGAGCAACTAACCTTGCTTTGTTCCTGATGATAGTACCTTCTTCGTTTTTCTTGTTCTTGAAGATCCATTTGGTACCTATCACATTGTGTTGCTTCGGAGGCTTCGTCAGTTCCCAGACTTTGTTTCGCTCGAATTGATGGAGCTCTTCCTGCATTGCTTTAATCCAATAATCATCTTGGAGAGCTTCATCAACATTCCTTGGTTCGATTTGAGATACATAGCATGCAAATCCGCAAACCAATTGTCTCCGTGTTCTAACTCCTTCTTGTGGATCTCCAATTATGTTCGATTCAGGGTGATCCTTGGAGATGCGTAACGTTTGAGGTAGAGGAGTAGGCGGAGGTACACGAGATGATTCCTGCACATCAGATAAGCTTGAAGAACCGTTAGATGCATCAACATTATTATCGAAAGAATTGTTAGAAGAAGATGCATTAGCAGGTGTATCATCATCAAGAGAGATATCGAGGGTAGATTTTTCAGATTCAAAATGAAAAGCTTCATCTACCTTAACATTTATCGATTCTACGATCGTCTTAGATTCTAAGTTAAAAACTCGATATGCTCTGCTGTTTGTAGAATAACCTAAGAAAATCCCTTCGTCACTTCGAGAGTCAAATTTTCCAAGATTTTCGCGATCACGTAAAATAAAACACCGACTCCCAAAGATACGAAAATATTTGATGTTAGGTTTTCTACAAAACCAAAGTTCATATGGTGTATTCAAAGTCCCCGGGCGCAAATACACTCGATTGATAACATAGACAGCAGTGTTCACCGCTTCAGCCCAAAAATATAAAGGTAAGTTCCGGCTATGAAGCATAACACGTGCCATCTCCTGTACGACCCTGTTTTTGCGCTCGACTACACCATTTTGTTGAGGTGTGTAAGGTGCGGAGAATTCATGTTTAATGCCATTAGAAGTGCAAAAATCAATGAATTTGGAATTTATGAATTCCCCACCTCTATCACTCCTAACTCGAGTAATCCTTTCATTCTTTTCTATCATAATACGATTGCAGATTTCGAGAAAAGAATCAAAGGTATCAGCTTTTTCTTTTAGAAAGGCTACCCAAGTATATCTAGAAAAATCATCAACCAATAAGAAAATATACCATTTACCTCCCAGAGATGGTTGACGAGTTGGCCCCATTAAGTCCATATGCAAAAGTTCCAAAGGCCGTTTTGTACCTATGTGGTTCAAGTTCTTGTGTGCAGTCCTAGACTGTTTTCCCTTTTGGCAACCGCCACACACAAGGTTTTGTTCAAAAGAAAGTTTTGGAACCCCCTTGACCACATCTTTATTTGAAATTCTAGAAAGTTCCTTAAAGTTTATGTGACCTAGCCTTTCATGCCAAAGTGTTTCATTTTTCAAAGATGCTAGGTTACATTTTTCAGAAATCTTAGAAGGAACTACATAACAGTTGTTTTCTGATCTAACCCCCATTAAAAAGAAAGCATGGTTCAAGTCAGTTACAGTGCATTTATCAGATGAAAAATTAACTGAATAACCATTATCACACAGTTTGTCACGCCCCGGAACCCGGGCCCGCCAACAGATCCGCCGTGCACACGGGATTTCCCGCGTACACGAAGCGCTGGTAACCTGCTCAAATACAATATGAACAACAACAGAGCAATATACAGAGCTGAAATAGAAGAACCACATAGTACCTCAGACTGGAAATACAAATAAAGTCGTAATAGGTACAATAATCTCCCAGCTCACCAAATAGTACAAATAGTACACCCAGCTGGCTAACGCCAGACCCAAAAGAAAGGAGAATATCACAGTCTAAGTGGAGTACAATATCTGTCTAAAAATCCACTCTCGGTCTCACAGGAGATCTATCTACTCAGCGATCCCCTTACCTTTATCAGCTGCTGATAGCCTAGCAGCTCCCGCAGACGACTCTGCAAAACAGAGAAGAAGAAAGAGAAAAACAAATAATGGGGGTGAGAACTACCAGATAAACCAGTAGCCTCCCCTAGTGGGTAAAACCTCAACTCTGACGCACCCACTAGGACTACTAGAGGCAAAAGGAAAGAACAGTGGTAAGCTACAAAGGCAGCTGAAAAGAAAGGAAACTATCACCACAATGCCTCTAAATGCCATGTAGCACGAAATGACTGTATGCAACAATACCAAACATGCCTGCCTGAAATAACTTAATCTTGTGTCACTAGTAAAACTGGTACTGCCTGCTGTGCCTTGCCAAATCGGGTATGCTGGCCAATGCATATCACCGATAGGGGATAGTTGCCAAATCGGGTATGCTTAACACCGATAGGGGATAGTTGTCTCAAGGACTCTAAGCATAACACACTCCGGAGTGGCACTCGAGGGGAGCGACCCACACGAGTAAAATATCTCTGTCATCAGTATCACAAGTATCTCTGTAGCACATGATATAGCAGGACTGGATCATAACCATGATCAAAGTGGGAAACTCCATCTACTATAGAAACCCAATCTGATGCAAGGATAAACATCTGGTCAACCGCCTACTGTCCGCGGTCACCGCAATACCCCACAAGTCCACAATCTAGCACGACCTTGGCTACACTATCCCAAACCCCTGCTCTCACTTGAGCAACAACATATGAATGCAAAGGACAACAATGAAACATGTTCAAATCCCAAAATGATAGTGTAGCAATGAATAGTGGCCTTACCTGATGTCCGGGCATGCATGCAACTTGTCTTTATTTTTAAAAGTTGTAAAATAGGGTCAAACGTTCAAAACAATTGATTTACTGAATAAAATTCATTTGCATGCGAGAGCATAGCCTTTGTCTCAATCACAGTGTCCCAATATAAGTCATCATATCATTTGTGGGGTTATATTAAATTTTAGGGGAATTTGTCCCAGCGGTCCTTATCATTTGTCATATTAATTTGTCCCAATGGTTCTCATTAATTGTCCTGTTAGTTGTCCTGTTAGTAGTCCTGTTAGTTGTCCCAATGGTTCTCAGCAATTATCATATTTATTTTGTCCCAATTGTTCTCATTAATTAAATTTTAGGGGAGTCCCAGTAATCCCAGTGAGCTTGTCAAAAATGAGGTAAGCAACAACCGCCCACCTCGAGTAGCTCAAACAACACCCCAGGTAGTCTCCTGGTTGTCCACAGTCCTCAAATCCTGCAAACCAATGCTCCCGGTATAAATACAAATCTCAAAAAGCACAATATTTGCTGTTTTTCAAACAGCACGGGAAAAGAGGAATTTTTCACCTCTAAAATGAGCTCCTAAAATCCCAGAAAAATCACGGTTGCGTTCCTCGCGAAGAGTAGATCAAAATCGACTCTTTAAACGCCTCGATCTGATGCTCCTACGCCAAGATAAAAATCGGAGAAGTTGGTGCTGTCCAAAAATTTCCACAGCAAAAAGGGGGGTCAAAGAGGGCTCGGGAAACGTGCCAAAAGTACGAAACGGAGCAAAATGATCAACACGGAAATCGAAGCCCTACCTCTTACGGTCGCGCTGCCGCAAAAATCGTCCAAAAATTCCACCCGGTTAGCCCGCAGTGAATTTTTGACGGAACTGCGACGGGAAATGGGCCTAAAAAGAAAGTCGTCGCAGTGCGCCGCGTCGCAGATATCTTGCAATCTGTAACTCCAGAAATTCTGAGATTCTAGAGAGAGAAAGAAGAGAGAGAGAGAAACAACTTTCGTAGAGAGAAGTTTTTCAGATTCTCTCTCCTTGGCTCGGATTCCAAGGTGCAAAGAGAGGGGGGGGTGGGGCTTCTTATATAGTGGGCCAAAGGGAATATTCCCACACGAAATCCTGATCCGAACACGAAACACCAAAACGAGCCAACCAGGAAGCGCCACGTGTCAGCCAAACAGGAAACAGCCTGTGCAGGCCCAATGGAAATTCGCCACGTGGCCACGTGGTCCACGTGCTCGGTCCGCGCTCCGGGTCTTCCGGAAGTTGTCGGGCCAATCCGGGTGCGCCACGTGTCGACCATCCAGAAGGTTCTAGAAGCCGGCCAGCCAATGGGATGCTGCCACGTGGCAGCTGGAACTGTCGGTGCACCCGGTGCACGCCTGGCCATGGACCGCGCACCAGGGCCGCGCGCCTCCGCGCCCGCGCTGTGCGCCGCTGCGCCCTGCCGCGCTCCGCCGCGCTCCGCGGCCGCGCCGCCGCCGCTCCGCCGCCCGCCGGTGGCCGCCGCCTGCCGCCGGTCGCCGGAACAGTAATTCCGGCGGCCGGAGTTACTGTTCCGGCGTGAACAGTAACACGGTGCCGAAAAAAATAAGTAAATACACCGTTTTGATCGTTTTCGCGCGCTGAGTCCAAATCCGCCGTCCGTTTCGCCAAATTCTCATCCTAAATTTTGCAAAAAGCTCCCGAAAAATCCCATTTGCTCCGATTTTCGCGCAGAGTTTCTTAAAAATATTCAATTTTGATTCTACAGGCTTCGTTGCACTGTACAAGCTTCCTGTATTTCTGCGGGAGTCCGGATCATCACATCCTCCCCCACTAAAAAGAGTTTCGTCCTCGAAACGAGACTTAGACAGTAATCCTTAGTCCGAGGTCTCGAATAAGTAGGGGTGAGCATCCCTCATCTCCGACTCGAGCTCCCATGTAGCCTCGCGCTCGTCATGATTGCTCCATTGGATCTTTACATAGGGAATGACCTTACTGCGCAATTCTTTTACCTCTCGATCCAGAATTCGCAGTGGGCGCTCCTCATACCTCAAATCCTCGCTAATCTCCAGCGGTGTGAAGTCGATGACGTGCGATGGGTCGAAGACATACTTCCTTAAAGAAGAAACATGAAATACATCATGGACACCAGCAAGCCTCGGAGGAAGTGCAAGTCGGTAGGCAACTGGCCCGATACGCTCCAATACCTCAAAGGGTCCAATATATCGGGGGCTGAGTTTTCCACGAATGCCGAATCTCCTGATTCCTTTGGACGGCGAGACTTTTAGGAACACATGATCACCAACCTGAAACTCTAAGTCTCGTCGCCGAACATCGGCATAGCTCCTTTGTCGGCTTTGGGCGGTCTGAAGATGCTTCTGAATCACTCGGACCTTCTCTTCTGCCTCTAACAACACATCTGGTCCCAAGGTCCGCCTTTCGCCCACGTCACTCCAATAAAGCGGTGATCGACACTTGCGTCCATACAATGCTTCAAACGGAGCCATCTGAATGCTCGCTTGAAAGCTATTGTTGTACGCGAACTCAGCCAAAGATAAGTGTCGAATCCATCCTCCGCCGAAATCCAGAACGCAAGCCCTCAACATGTCCTCCAGGATTTGTATCGTCCGCTCAGACTGCCCATCAGTCTGCGGATGAAAAGCTGTACTGAACCTGAGTTTAGTCCCCAAGGCTGTTTGCAAACTCTTCCAGAAATGCGAAACAAACCTCGGGTCTCTATCTGATACAATGGAGGCTGGTACTCCATGTAATCTCACAATCTCATTAAGATATAACTGGGCTAGTCGCTCAAGTGGCCACGTAGTCTGCATGGGCAGAAAATGCGCCGACTTGGTAAGTCGATCTACAACTACCCAGATAGCATCAGCTCCTCCCTGCGCCCTTGGTAGTCCGACCACAAAGTCCATTGTAATGTGGTCCCATTTCCACTCGGGAATTGGGAGACTTTGTAACTTGCCAGCTGGCACTCGATGCTCAGCCTTTACCTGTTGGCAAGTTAAACACTGAGCCACAAATCTCCCGATATCCCTTTTCATGCCATTCCACCAAAAGTGTGCCTTGAGGTCCTTATATATCTTAGTCCCACCAGGATGTAGGGTATAAGGTGTATAATGGGCCTCTCGCAATATCTGCTCTCTGATCTCCGCATCCACTGGCACACATGCTCGGTTCCTGTACCTTAGTACTCCTGCGGCATCCACCGTAAAGTCCCTAGACTGATTACTCGGAATTTGATCTCTAATCCTGGTCAAGTGGGGGTCCTCACTCTGTTTCTCCCTGATCCTTTCTAGCAGAGTGGGCTGCAAGACTAAAGATGTCAGTCTAGCAGTGATCCCAGGGGACACAACCTCTACTTCGAGCCGTCTCATCTCTTCTAATAGCGGTGCCTGGTCTGTGATCAACATAGACAAACTTTGCACCGCTCTCCTACTCAAGGCGTCAGCGACCACATTAGCCTTGCCTGGGTGGTAGAGAATATCTACATCATAATCCTTTAATAGCTCTAACCACCTACGTTGCCTCAAATTTAGCTCCTTCTGCGTGAACAGGTATTTTAGGCTCTTGTGGTCGGTGTAGATTTCACAGTGCTCTCCATACAGATAATGACGCCAAAGTTTTAGTGCAAACACTACAGCAGCAAGCTCCAAGTCATGGGTAGGGTAATTTTTCTCGTAATCTTTGAGTTGCCTTGATGCATAGGCAATTACCCTCCCTTCTTGCATCAACACACAACCAAGTCCGCTGTGTGATGCATCGCTGTAGATCACATATCCTTTCCCCATAACAGGGAGGGAAAGGATAGGGGCGGTCATTAGTCTATTCTTTAGCTCCTCAAAGCTCTTTTGACAATCCTCACTCCAGATAAATTTCACTCCCTTACGCGTCAAGCGAGTGAGGGGTGTGGAGAGCTTCGCAAAGCCTTCCACAAACCGACGGTAATACCCAGCTAAACCCATAAAGCTACGTACCTCAGAAACCGTCGTCGGTCGGGGCCAATCACGGACTGCCTCAATCTTTGCCGGGTCCACCGCCACACCTGCGGCGGAAATCACATGGCCCAAGAAGACCACCTCCCGAAGCCAAAATTCGCACTTTGCCAGCTTGGCATACAACTTCTTCTCTCGCAGAAGTTGCAGCACAATTCTTAAGTGTTCCTCATGCTCGGCATCACTTCGGGAGTAGATCAAGATGTCATCGATGAACACCACTACAAACCGGTCTAAATATGGTCGGAAAATCCGGTTCATTAAATCCATGAATGCGGCAGGGGCATTAGTTAGCCCAAAAGGCATAACTGTAAACTCATAATGCCCGTACCGTGACCTAAACGCCGTCTTCGGAATATCCTCGGCCTTCACCTTCAACTGGTGGTAACCGGATTGCAGATCTATCTTAGAGAAGACACAAGACCCTTGCAGCTGATCAAAAAGATCATCAATGCGCGGCAAAGGGTACTTGTTCTTGATGGTCACTTTATTTAATTCCCTATAGTCCACACATAGTCTAAGTGACCCATCTTTCTTCTTCACGAATAGCACCGGTGCTCCCCAAGGCGACACACTTGGCCTGATAAAGCCCTTATCCATTAAATCTTGGAGTTGCGCCTTAAGCTCTCGTAACTCAGCCGGTGCCATTCGGTAAGGAGCCTTCGAGATTGGCGCGGTTCCCGGAACCACGTCAATCACGAACTCAATCTCCCTATCTGGCGGCATGCTAGTCAGCTCAGGTGGAAAAACATCCGGGAACTCGCGGACAATAGGGATATCCCCGAGTCCCGGTGCCGCCGTAGGCCCCTCAATAACACTAGCCAAAAAGGCTACACATCCATGATGGATCATCTGCCTCGCTCGAGAAGTCGAAATCATAGAGGCAAAGAAAGCACTCTGACATCCCCGATATACCAACATTTCCTGGCCTGGCTCTTTAAAAGTGACAGTCCTTGCGGCACAGTCAATAGTTGCAAAATACCGAGCCAGCCAGTCCATCCCTAGGACCACATCGAAGTCCTTTAGCTGTCTCAAGACCAACAGGTCTGCTGGCATAATCCAGGACTCGATTTGCATCGGGCAGGACCAACAGCACTCCTCCACGTGCAAAGTGTGATCGGGAATCTGAACCTCTCGTGCACGTGGTAAAGGTCCTACCTCTATCCCATGTAATGATGCAAATGATTTACTAATAAAAGAATGCGATGCTCCAGTATCAAATAATGTACGAGTCCTAATGCCAGAAAGTAAGGTGATACCTGCCACCACGTGTTCTGCTGCTGAAGAGTCCTCTACCTGCGCAGCATACACTCGCCCACTTTGAGCTGGAGGGCGATAATCTGTGGAATGGGAAGAAGATGGCCTGCTCGCTGGAGCATATGGCCGCTGAGCCGTCGACCACTGCTGAGATGAAGAAGGAGCAGATGCTGAAGAAGGAGCCGCCGATGGTGCATATGGGCAGGCAGCTCGGAGGTGGCCAGACTGTCCACACCGATAACAGCGGCCAAACCTCAGATCACATGTATCAGAGGCATGTTGTCCCTGGCAGAAAATGCACCTAACCGTAGCCTGTGGCTGCCTCGCCTGCTGCCTCTGTCGCGGAGGCCCTTGCTGCCGCGACTGCGATCTCTGCTGTTGCTGCTGATGTTGTGGTGGCCTCTGGGATCCACCAGGCCCTCGCCGCTCAGAACGCCCACGGCCGGAAAATTGAGGCCGTGGCGGTCGTGGCGGCCTCCAAGAACTGGCCTGTCCCCCGTCGTCCTGCGCTGGTCGCTTCCTGTCTACGCCTTGAGCGACCAGGCCCCCACGTCTGGCGAGGATGTGGTCTCCCCTCTCCACCCACTGTGCATGATCTGCTGCCTCCTGCAAGGTCTGCAGCCTTTGAGCGTGCACCAATGTATAGACCTCTGGGCGCAAGCCCGACTCAAAGAGCTCCACTTGGTGAGGTCCGTCCCTGGCGACATACGGCACGCAGTTGAGCAACCGCGTGAACTCCTGAGAGTAGTCTAATGCGGTCCGGTTGCCTTGCTGAAGATTCTTCAAGTCATCTTCCAGCTTTTTCTTCACACTCGTGGAGAAGTACGTATCCAGGATCATTTTCTTGAATTCTGACCAGGGTAGCTGTCGAGTAATTTGAAATTCCAGGGGCTCCACCCGGCGCCACCATGCGTCAGCATCCCCATCTAAACAGTGTACAGCCATATGTACCCTGTACTTCGGGTCAATGAAGAAGTCCCGAAATAACTTCTCCATTGAAGAAAGCCAAGTCCCGATCTCCCAAGGCTGAGTATTCCGCCCTGAAAACCTGGGCGGTCCCCGCTTACAGAATTGAGTAAGTTTGTCAGCAAACTCCTGCTCCTCTGCAGGAGTCAATGGCCGGATTGCTCCCTGAGCAACAGGGGATGCCGGGGTCACTGGTACAGCTGGGGGATTCACGGCAGGGGAAGAAGGTACGGGAGAATTCTCCGAGGGTGCTACGACAGGCTGCGCCCTCTGTTCTAACATCTGCGTCAGCCGGCTCATGGCCTCCTCCTGACGCCGAACAGCTTCAGACATCTGGGCCATCTGAGCCTGCAACTCTTGCACCTCACTCTGCTGGCCCTGCTCGGACTCCTCCTGATCGGGTTCAGGAGAATCAGGCTGAGAACGCGTCAACATTCTACGTCGTGGAGGCATCCTACCACAAGAAACCATACTCAGTATCATAACCCCATTCGATCCAATCTAGCGAAAGTCAAAGACATCCCCAATTTCCGTGACTTTATGTTGTCTGCAGCCAACATAACTGTTCACCAGAAGTTGGGTATGTCGGCCCCTCTCCTCTCATTGGAAGAGTCCAACAAATAAATCAACGACTTTCGCAAAATGTCTCGTCTCTCGCGCCCTATCCCCTAGGGTCTGCCAAAAGCCTAGGGTTTCCTAAGTCCCAACTGACCTATCCCTAAGCTCTGATACCAACTTTAATCTGTCACGCCCCGGAACCCGGGCCCGCCAACAGATCCGCCGTGCACACGGGATTTCCCGCGTACACGAAGCGCTGGTAACCTGCTCAGATACAATATGAACAACAACAGAGCAATATACAGAGCTGAAATAGAAGAACCACATAGTACCTCAGACTGGAAATACAAATAAAGTCGTAATAGGTACAAAAATCTCCCAGCTCACCAAATAGTACAAATAGTACACCCAGCTGGCTAACGCCAGACCCAAGAAGAAAGGAGAATATCACAGTCTAAGTGGAGTACAATATCTGTCTAAAAATCCACTCTCGGTCTCACAGGAGATCTATCTACTCAGCGATCCCCTTACCTTTATCAGCTGCTGATAGCCTAGCAGCTCCCGCAGACGACTCTGCAAAACAGAGAAGAAGAAAGAGAAAAACAAATAATGGGGGTGAGAACTACCAGATAAACTAGTAGCCTCCCCTAGTGGGTAAAACCTCAACTCTGACACACCCACTAGGACTACTAGAGGCAAAAGGAAAGAACAGTGGTAAGCTACAAAGGCAGCTGAAAAGAAAGGAAACTATCACCACAATGCCTCTAAATGCCATGTAGCACGAAATGACTGTATGCAACAATACCAAACATGCCTGCCTGAAATAACTTAATCTTGTGTCACTAGTAAAACTGGTACTGCCTGCTGTGCCTTGCCAAATCGGGTATGCTGGCCAATGCATATCACCGATAGGGGATAGTTGCCAAATCGGGTATGCTTAACACCGATAGGGGATAGTTGTCTCAAGGACTCTAAGCATAACACACTCCGGAGTGGCACTCGAGGGGAGCGACCCACACGAGTAAAATATCTCTGTCATCAGTATCACAAGTATCTCTGTAGCACATGATATAGCAGGACTGGATCGTAACCATGATCAAAGTGGGAAACTCCATCTACTATAGAAACCCAATCTGATGCAAGGATAAACATCTGGTCAACCGCCTACTGTCCGCGGTCACCGCAATACCTCACAAGTCCACAATCTAGCACGACCTTGGCTACACTATTCCAAACCCCTGCTCTCACTTGAGCAACAACATATGAATGCAAAGGACAACAATGAAACATGTTCAAATCCCAAAATGATAGTGTAGCAATGAATAGTGGCCTTACCTGATGTCCGGGCATGCATGCAACTTGTCTTTATTTTTAAAAGTTGTAAAATAGGGTCAAACGTTCAAAACAATTGATTTACTGAATAAAATTCATTTGCATGCGAGAGCATAGCCTTTGTCTCAATCACAGTGTCCCAATATAAGTCATCATATCATTTGTGGGGTTATATTAAATTTTAGGGGAATTTGTCCCAGCGGTCCTTATCATTTGTCATATTAATTTGTCCCAATGGTTCTCATTAATTGTCCTGTTAGTTGTCCTGTTAGTAGTCCTGTTAGTTGTCCCAATGGTTCTCAGCAATTATCATATTTATTTTGTCCCAATTGTTCTCATTAATTAAATTTTAGGGGAGTCCCAGTAACCCCAGTGAGCTTGTCAAAAATGAGGTAAGCAACAACCGCCCACCTCGAGTAGCTCAAACAACACCCCAGGTAGTCTCCTGGTTGTCCACAGTTCTCAAATCCTGCAAACCAATGCTCCCGGTATAAATACAAATCTCAAAAAGCACAATATTTGCTGTTTTTCAAACAGCACGGGAAAAGAGGAATTTTTCACCTCTAGAATGAGCTCCTAAAATCCCAGAAAAATCACGGTTGCGTTCCTCGCGAAGAGTAGATCAAAATCGACTCTTTAAACGCCTCGATCTGATGCTCCTACGCCAAGATAAAAATCGGGGAAGTTGACGCTGTCCAGAAATTTCCACAGCAAAAAGGGGGGTCAAAGAGGGCTCGGGAAACGTGCCAAAAGTACGAAACGGAGTAAAATGATCAACACGGAAAACGAAGCCTTACCTCTTACGGTCGCGCTGCCACAAAGATCGTCCAAAAATTCCACCCGGTTAGCCCGTAGTGAATTTTTGACGGAACTGCGACGGGAAATGGGCCTAAAAAGAAAGTCGTCGCAGTGCGCCGCGTCGCAGATATCTTGCAATCTGTAACTCCAGAAATTCTGAGATTCTAGAGAGAGAAAGAAGAGAGAGAGAGAAACAACTTTCGTAGAGAGAAGTTTTTCAGATTCTCTCTCCTTGGCTCGGATTCCAAGGTGCAAAGAGAGGGGGGGTGGGGCTTCTTATATAGTGGGCCAAAGGGAATATTCCCACACGAAATCCTGATCCGAACACGAAACACCAAAACGAGCCAACCAGGAAGCGCCACGTGTCAGCCAAACAGGAAACAGCCTGTGCAGGCCCAATGGAAATTCGCCACGTGGCCACGTGGTCCACGTGCTCGGTCCGCGCTCCGGGTCTTCCGGAAGTTGTCGGGCCAATCCGGGTGCGCCACGTGTCGACCATCCAGAAGGTTCTAGAAGCCGGCCAGCCAATGGGATGCTGCCACGTGGCAGCTGGAACTGTCGGTGCACCCGGTGCACGCCTGGCCATGGACCGCGCACCAGGGCCGCGCGCCTCCGCGCCCGCGCTGTGCGCCGCTGCGCCCTGCCGCGCTCCGCCGCGCTCCGCGGCCGCGCCGCCGCCGCTCCGCCGCCCGCCGGTGGCCGCCGCCTGCCGCTGGTCGCCGGAACAGTAATTCCGGCGGCCGGAGTTACTGTTCCGGCGTGAACAGTAACACGGTGCCGAAAAAAATAAGTAAATACACCGTTTTGATCGTTTTCGCGCGCTGAGTCCAAATCCGCCGTCCGTTTCGCCAAATTCTCATCCTAAATTTTGCAAAAAGCTCCCGAAAAATCCCATTTGCTCCGATTTTCGCGCAGAGTTTCTTAAAAATATTCAATTTTGATTCTACAGGCTTCGTTGCACTGTACAAGCTTCCTGTATTTCTGCGGGAGTCCGGATCATCACACAGTTGACTTATGCTTATGAGGTTAGTCTTTAGGCCATGAACAAATAATACATTATCTAGAACCGGGCCATCTGGAATAGCTACCGTTCCCTTTCCAACAATTTTGGAAGACCGACCATTTCCGAAAACTACAAGTCCTCCGGAGTTTTTCTCAAAAGTTTGAAAACAGTTTTTATCGCCGGTCATATGTCGGGAACACCCGCTATCCAAGTACCAAGACGAACTATCATATGCATGCAAGGAAACAGTGGTAGCAAGACAGGGAAAGATCTCACCTTTGCGCACCCAAACCTTTTTGGTATGCGTCTGTAGTGCTCGTGGAGTTGATTTCCTAGGTGAGGGCGTCTTGCTTGAAGAATTGCTGCTCCTTGATGATGTCGTCTTGAGCGATGTACTACCAAGGCTCTTTTCCGTCAATTTGGTTGGAGTGGTTTTCCGAGGAATAGCCCTTTTGGTAGTTGCTGCAAGATGTTCTTGAGGTGTGCGTTTGGCTCCAGTCTTGCAGTTTCTTCTGATGTGCCCTGAAATGCCACAACGAAAACATACCTTGGTTCTTGTCGATTCCGAAGATGATGTAGTAGGTTCGTTGTCGTTGCTTGGCGTGAACACCGGTGTCGGAGGAGGAGATACCGACGAAGGCACAAATACCGTACCACTCGAACTTGGAATGTCTCCAGTTTGAGTGTATCCGAGGCCGAACTTGTTTCTTTGACCGAGACCAAGGAGTCTGTCCAACTTACTCCTTCCAGAAGAAAATCTCTGTAAGTCATCCTTTAGTTGGCGTATGGTCTCTGTCATTTCAGATTTTTCCTGTCGGGCCTCGCCGTAGAGCTTCAAGAAGTAATTCGCTTTGTTCACCATGTCCATATAATTCTTCTCGAATTGCTCATTGGACTCTTGAAGGGAAACATTTGTCTTAATCAGATTGTCCCTTTCCACTTCAAGATCGGTTGAGATAGAGGTTACTCTTTTAACTTCATCTTCAAGATCCAGTAATCTCTCTTTCAACCCCTTGTTTTGTTTAGCCAGTTTCTTTGAATCCCTCAAAAGTTGATGGTAGGCTAAAACAAAATCTTCACCTTCCGAATTATCTGACTCATCGTCCGTTGCAATCTTTTCCACAGTGGAGTTGGACAGTGAGTCGGATGTACTTGCCATTAAGCACATGAAGGATGAAGGTTTGGTGGACGCGTGGAAAGCTGTCGCGTTGTCTTCTTCATCACTTGACGATGACTCATTTGACGTGGAGTTGTCATCCCAAGTGACTGCTTGCATCGCTTTCTTCTTAGCCGGATTCTTGTTGGGACATTCCGTTGCTATGTGGCCGTAGCCTCGACATTTGAAACACTGAACTTGTCCCTCAGAACTTTTCTTATCCTTTGAGAAGTTCTCTTGGCTTCTTGACTTGTAGCTTGAGAACCCTTGCCTTTCTTCGACTTTCCGAAGGATGGAGTTTTGCTTGAATTTCCCCTTCGAAAGTTGCGGCGAAACTTCCTTGTCAAGAGAGCGAGCTGCTTCTCAAAGTCCTCCATAGAAATGTTCTCGTCGTCGTCCGAGGAGGATGAATCCGCGTCTTCTTCTTTAGTTGATTTCAATGCGTAACCTGAAGACTTAGAAGAGGATGCCTTTCCAGAAGAATAGTTAGTAGGAAAAGTCATTTCATAAGTTTGTAAAGCACCTACTAATTCTTCTACACGCATTTCGTCCGGGTGTTTAATTGTTTCAATGGCTGCAACCTTCGGGCGAAATCGTTCAGGAAGAGTTCTTAGAATTTTTCTTACAACTTTAAATTCTGGAATCTTCTCTCCCAAGTTAGCACATGAGTTCACGATGTCTTGCAATCGTGTGTAATAGTCAGTGAAGGATTCATTCTCTGCCATAGAGATAGAGTCAAACTTGCTCGTGAGCATTTGCAGTTTCTGAATCTTCACTAAGTTAGTTCCCTCATGCGTAACTTGAAGAACATCCCAGATTTCTTTCGCAGTCTCACATGCCGAGACGCGAGAGAACTCAGTTTGTGACAAAGCATTAAATAGAGCATTAATCCCTTTGCCATTGTAAGAAGATAAGTCTATCTCTTCCTTGGTCCATTTCGACCTAGGTTTTAAGGTGCGAACATCATCTAAAATTTCAGTTGGATTAGACCATCCTAATTCAATTGATTGCCACACCCTTTCGTCGATGGAAATTAAGAAAGCTTTCATCCGTACTTTCCAGTACGCATAATTAGTTCCATCAAAGAAAGGGGGTCGATTGATGTTTCCACCTTCAACCATTGTTTACAACCCTATTCCCGCTCTGATACCACTTGTTGGGTTTAGGTTAATAAGGATCTAAATAGGGGAAAAAACACCTAGAGGGGGGTGAATAGGTGTAAACAATAAACACTCAAAAAATCATTGTGCGATAAAACCCAATGCGGAAAAATAAAAGAACACACAAGATTTTTACGTGGAAAAACTCCAAACCGGAGTAAAAAACCACGGGACCGATAACACGGCGAAATCCACTAGAATTAACACACGTACAAGGTGATATAACGTACTCACAGACGACTCAACCTTTTACCATACGCTCCTAGTAGATCTTCTCCGCTCGCTCCACGACGCTTCTCGAATCCACGATCCGCGCCCAACGCTGAATCCACAGCGTCCAACGTCGAGTCCACGACGTCCGACCGAATCCACGGTCTTCACCCAATGGCACGCTTCGAATCCACGAACGCACCTCGCTCCGAATCCACGAGAGCGATGCACCTTGAATCCACAAGGCCACGCGAGTCCACGCGCCGATTTTGGGGTAAATCGTTGTTTGTTTGGGTGGTGATGATCCGCCGAATACTTAGATCAAGAGTAGATCGGAAATACCATCTAAGTATTCATTAGTTTGATTCAACTCAAGATATGAGTATGAAAACCTAGAATCAAACTAATCAATATAGATGAAGAACCATAGAATAGATCTAATGATTTCCTTTCTTCTCTATATGTGGATCTAAGGCCGTATAAAATGATATTTGAAAATGACGGCTCTTTTTCCGATGCCCTAGAAATGAAATAGGAGGGCTATTTATAGGTTAGAAACCCTAGGAAGAATATTCGGATCAAAAACAAACTTTTCTGGAAAGTTTTACCGACGGCGATCCGGATTGCATAAGCCACGATCCGGATCGCAGACGCACAGAATGCAGTTTCCAGAAAATCGCCTGTTCGGGATCCGGATCATAATCCACGATCCGGATCGTTCATACATTTTCACAAAACACCCCATTCGGGATCCGGACTGCCCAAGCTATGATCCGGATTGCAGCAATGTATGAACGAACACCTTTCGGGATCCGGATTGAAAGTCCACGATCCGGATCCTGAACATGTCCCATGTTCAGTTTTTGATGAATATGCAATTAAAACCTCTTCCAAGTGTTTCTACACTATAAGAAGTATTCGGATCATCAAAATTATTTAGTTAAACGTACCTGATCCTTTTGAATTCTTCTTTCTTGAGATTGAGGTATATGATCCACAGTTTCTTCATCTTCAATCCTCAAGACTTAAACAATCACGAAATACGCCAACTCAAATTCCGTAACACGCGGTCCACGGAGTTCCTCGCGCGGGTGCATGGACCCGGCGCAGGGACACGTGGCAGCAGGTGAGTGGCGGGATCAGCTTGCGCGGCGCACGGAGTGGGTGAAGTCCCGCCTCGGGACGGAGCGTTCACAGGGGGGCGCTGACGCGGCTGTCGGCCGCACTCGAGTGCGCCACGCGTCGCGACGCGAGCGGCGGCCGTACTCGAGTGCGCCACGCGTCAGCGCGCGATTGGCGGTCCGTACCTACCCCGCTGACCGCGGGGGGGACACGTGGCGCACGGCGGGGGACCTTGCACCACTGTCCCGTGTTTTGGGGACACGTGGCGTCACCACAATTTTTCGGGCGCGTCGGACGGGGAGGCGTCCGACCGTTCTTCCGGATTCGGGCGCCCGAAAGTTACGCCCGAATCCGGCCCACTAACAGCTAGTGGGCTGAGCCTATAAATAGGCTTCTTTGTGTCTTCTTTGGGCTTTTTAGACACCTTTTCGCTGTGGAGTCTTCAGAAGAGTTTTTCCCCACACAGTGCACTATCCATTGGAGGACTTTGAGGATTTACGGAGGCACGCATCCCGAGGTTAGCTATTTTGCGGCGCGGCCCGACGCTTGTTCACCTTCGACCCGCTTCGTCCCTTTTCAGTGTTTGGGCTCCCCCGACTCACCCCGACCTCCTTCTTCGACGATTCTTGCGCCATCGGACTCTCAACAGGTAGGACTTCAACTTCTGTGTTTTGAGCTTCCTCGATTTCCGTGGTGACCTTGGAGTTTTTCGAGCTTCCATTTGACCCATTTTTCTTCGCGGATTTCTGGACAGCACTGCGGTGTTCTAGCTGTATCTTTGCGTACAGGCAACGGATCGAGGCGATTCAAAAGGCAAACTTCATCTACATTTCGCAAGGAATCTCCTGGATTTTTCTCAGATTTTTCTGGATTTTTCACGAAGGTGAAAGTCTCCTTTCTCTGTAGTCCTTTGATACAGAAATTTGGTACAGTTTGTATTGGGGTGTTCCCCTTGCCGGATTTTTATCTCAGCATAGGAAACTCCGTTTTGGGCGTGCAGGTACTCGTTTCGACGGGTTCATCGCGAGGATCGCTATAGTATTTATCTTGGATTTTTCCGGGCGTTTTTCACAGGTGAAAACAGGCAAATAGTGGACTGCTGTAATTGGGACAGATTTTGTGGTGTATTGTGTGATTAATTGTTGTTTGTTCTTTTGGGGAATGTTGTACAGTTTTGTGGAGGTTGTTTGGACCGAGCGTGGGCATCACTTTTGGGACCAGGATTTAGCGCTCGAGGTGGGTGTTGTTGTAAACCTCCTACTGTTGATTTCCCACTAGGCATATTAGAGTGTTGCTTGATCATGTTGCTAGTTAGAATTATGAAATGGACCTAGCCTGCTTGTATGAGATCACGGATTCTTTGTTACTACTTGCATGGTTAGAGAACTAAATGTTAGTAAGTTGTGTTTCCTTGCTTTAGATGTGTAGTTTAAACAATTGGAATCATGCTAAATCCATATCAGGTTGTATGTATAATGGAAGATTTGGGCATGTGGTTAGAGTTCATATTTTGGAAAGATTATTTGCTAGTGAGTTCCTATCTTTGCAACAACCTATTGGAAGTGATTATATCTTGAAAAGCTTATTGTTAGTAGATCATGTATCAAGATTGTATCATGTATTATGCATCATGTACATTGGAGGTTCCATGCACTTAGTTTTGTAAAGGTTAGAATACTTGTAGTTGTTTTATCAAGTAATGGACTTTGCATGCTTGTATGGTCATCTAGCTAGACCACTTCTTTCTGCTACACAACATATTGGGACATGACTTAGGAGAAACCATGTTTAGCCTTTCTCCTTTCTTTTCAGTTGCATATTGCTCGAGTTAGAGCAGGGGTATGGGATAGTGTAGTCGAGGCCATCGAGTCAGGGTCAGATTAGACTCGATTATGGATCGTGGGGCATTGTGGTAACCGCGGACAGTAGGCGGTTAGCCAGATGTTGATTACCTTATCAGATTTGGACTTGTGGGGTGTTGCGGCGACCGCGGACATTGGGCGGTTGACCGGATGTTTTACTTATGGATCAGATTGGGTATCAGATTTCTCTAGTGGATGGAGTTTCCCACTTATTGAGTATTGTTGCACCAGATTGGGGATCGGGGTTTCATTAGTGGATGAGTTTTCCCACTTTGATCATAGTTATGATCGAAGTCCTGCTATACTGAGATACTTGTTACAGAGATACTTTACTCGTGTGGGTCGCTCCCCTCGAGTGCCACTCCGGAGGTAGGCTTTTCGGACCCAGCCTTTTGTGCCGGTCTGATACTTTTTTTTTTTGGGATGCGAGCCGTGCGGGCCGATCCCGCGGTTTCGAGCCTTGTGTGCAGATTCCGCTGAGCAGGCAATGCCAGTTGTACTGGTGGCACATGATTGGGTTTATTTTTGGACAGATACAGTTTTCTGATGCACTCATACAGTCATCTCTTTTGATACTGCATTTAGAGGCATAGTAGTGATAGTTTTCCTTATCAGTAGTCTTTATAGCTTACTGCGGTTCTTTTCCCTTTTTGCCTCTAGTAGTCCTAGTGGGCCGTCAGAGTTTGAGGTTTTCCCACTAGGGGAGGCTACTGTTCTTTATAGTAGTTCTCACCCCCCATTGTCCTTCTCTTCTTTTCTCCCTTTGTTTTGCAGAGTCTTCTGCGGGAGTAGCAGGGCCATCCCGGGCAGATCGAGGCAAGCAGATAGCGGATTAGGTAGTTCTTCTACCCCGACTTCGAGCTTAGTCGTGTATCAGTTGTACCCCTTTCTTTCCTCAGACAGTTGTAGTTATTTTGGGTCAGCTCTTGCCAGCTGTTTGTACTTATTTGGTGAGCTGGGAGAGACACTTGTATATTTTGAGAGTTTTTACTCTGCTTTTACTTTCCAGCTGTAGTCTGAGATGTAGTAGTTTTATTTTAGCTCTGTTCTATGCTCCTTTATTATATCTTGTATATCTGAGCAGGTTACCAGCGCTTCGTGTACATGGAAAATTCTGTGTGCACGGCGGATCTGTGGACGGGCCCGGGTTCTGGTTTACACCCGGGGCGTGACATGCTACCTTTGTGGTCAGGAGGGCCACTTTTGTCACGCCCCGGGGTCAGAACTGTACCCCGGGCTCGCCAACAGATCCGCCGCCCCTACAGGAAGCCCCGTAGGGACGTAGCGTCCAACCTGCAAGTAAGTGTCTAAACTAACAGATATCAGAGCTGTAAACATAAAACTAACAGATATACAAGAAGTAAAACTGTCCCACACATATATACATAAAGTCCTCACTCAAAAAATACAGGAGTCTCTCAAGAAAACAAAAAGTACAACTCGATCCCTCACTACAAGATCTCTCATACTAAAAGACACAACCAAAAGTACATCGGGTACCTCTACCTCTCGCTGCTGCTGAAGGGGGAAAAGATCTACCTGGCGATTCCCTTACCTCGGTCTGAAGGAGCTGGATCAGCAACGGGCACCGCAGGAACTGGAGCTGGAGTTCCTGGGGAAAAGACACCACGACGGGTGTGAGAACTACCTCCCACAGTAGTTCTCAGTGGGTGCCGCCAACAAGCTCGACGGCCTGCCCACTAAGTCTACAAGGGGCAAAAAGTAACCAAAGAAAAATGCAGAATAGAAAGCAGGAAGTAAAACATCTACTGCTACTATGCCCCTATCTACAATGCTCAAGGAAAAGGATCGAAGACCAAATGTCTCTACTGATACTCGACTCAAGTCACCCAATCCAAACTGACTGCCAAACGGTCCAGTCAAACCTGCGCCTACCTACTGCTGTAGGTATGTCCATAGCTGCCAAAACTGGCTCAGCCAGAGGGACGATGTCCATGACTGCCAAAACTGGCTCAGCCAGAGGGACACCAACATCGACAAGCCGCGAAAAGTAGCAAGCCCAACTCCGGAGTGGCACTCGTGGGTAGCGACCCCACCGAGCAAAATATCTGCGCATCTCTGTCGATCTCAAGAATGGCTCCTGCAGGCTATGATCCAATCCCTGACTCACTCACTAAAAGAGAATCCACACTGTCACTATGATCATCACCCAAAGATCCCAGTCCCACATATCACTATCTCAAATGATGAACAAACTATAGACTGCTGTCAACTCTACTCGGTCCCCAGACACGAGTACAATGCATCTAAAGCTACTAAACCTCCCAACCCACAACTCAGGGGAAGACCACTATGTCCCAAGATGACAAAAGTAACAATAACATGGGAGAACTACAGTAAAGGCATAAACCCAATAGTAGCTGTCTGAGGATGACATACAATGTCTAATAGATGTGCTAAGTCAAGTCTTTCTCCAATTTGTGGTTCATATGATGCAAGAGTTCCAAAAAGAATCTCAATTTTAGCAATTATTAACTGTGGTTACTAACATATAAATTGCACAGTTATATTAGCTCACATACTATCATGCATGCATCTATATTGCAGAATTAGAGTGCAGTCCATGGAAATTGCAAGCAGAAACACCCACCTGAACTCGCTAACTGTCCGAGATAATACAGATATACAGTCCAGGAATCGACAGTTTCTTAGATCGACAAAGCTAGGAGCACAGAAAAAGTGCTCTTACAGTCCTGGGTACAACAACCACACACAATTACAACAAATTCATACATAAACAACACATTCCAAAAATCTGCATGGGCTGTTACTGTTCACACGCGAATTTTACCTGAAAATAAAATTCACAAAATTCCAATAAAAATATCACGACGATCCTCGCGAAGAGTAGATGTCGATAGGCTCTTGAATCGTCGAAATCCGATGTCCAGAAGTGAAGATAAAATTCCGCGAAGTTGGTGCTGTCCAGAATTCTTGCAACAAAACAGCGGCTCAGTAATGCCTCGAAATCCGTGCCAAAAACCCAAATCTGAACGAAACACTCAACACGAAAGTCGAAGATTTACCTCTCGTGAATCCAACGCCGCAAAAATCGCTGAAATCGGATGTCGGGGTAGCTCTGTAGGTCTCCCAGAAGAAAATGCGACGGTAATGGGCCTCACACTGTAAAACGTCGCTCCGCACTACGAGGTAGGAAACACAGTCGTCACGGCTTCCAGATTTTCTGAAACTTGGTCAGGAGATTGGCAAGAGGGAGAGGAAGATTTTTCATTAAGGGCTCAAGGCTAATTCCTAAGGGAAATGGGCGAAAATTTCAGCCCAAACCGACCTATTTATAGGCCTCCAAGAAAAAGCCCCCGAAATCACCTATTATTGGGCTCGGGCCCAAACTTTCGGGCGCCCGAAAATTTTCGGGCGCACACAGTGCGGCCCGGCCCACAACTTCCGGGCGCGCACAGTGCGGCCCGGCCCGATACACGCCGTCGGACGGGATCCCAAATCCGTCCGACCCGCCTCGGAGCCCGCCACGTGTCGCCCGAACAGCGAACACCGAAGCGGGCCAACCAGCGCCCGCCACGTGTCCGCTCCCCGGGCACAGTAAGGCGGTGGCGCCCGCCAATGAGCGGGCGCCACGTGTCCACCCCGTTGACCCGCTGCCACGCCGGCAGCGCGACGTGGGTCGCACGTGGGCACGCGCCCCGAGGCACCTGCTCCGCGCCCGGTGCACCGCGCACGCTGCACCCGCCAATCAGGGATGACACGTGTCCCCTGCACCCGGTCCACGCCTTCCCAGCAATTCCGTGGACCGCGCCGCGTGCACCGACCAACCGGTGACTGCCACGTGTCCCCCGCCTGGTCCATGCACCGCCGCGCTCCACCCGGTAGACCGCGCGCCCTGGGCCCGCCAATCAGGCGGTGCCACGTGTCCATGCGCCGGGTCTGTGCACCCCGCCGCGCCGCTCTGTGGACCGCGCATCCTGAGCCGGCCAATCAGAGGCTGCCACGTGGCATCCCGGCGGTCTACGGCCCCTCCCATGCACCATTTTCCACTAAAAACTTCCGGGTGTCCGTTTTTGGGCATCCGGACTCCAAATTAAGCAAACAAATAGTCGTTTTCAAGCGTTTTTCCGCGCTGAATCCAACTACGACCTCTGTTTGGCCTAAATCTTTCCAGAAATTTCGGCAAACCCAGCCGAAGGCCAAAACAGTAAAATAAAGCACACAGGGTCCACCAATAGCACCCAATTGATGCACTGTGGGCCAGGGACACCAATACTAGGTGTTCTAACAGTGGATCCATCGGAAAAACACTGCATGGGAACTAGGGCCACTACATCCTCCCCCACTAAAAGAAAGTTTCGTCCTCGAAACTAAACAGAGCAAAGACAAACGTACCTCAAACAGCAGTCTCGAACAGAAAAGGGTAGGCATCTCGCATCGCCGTCTCAAGCTCCCAGGTAGCCTCTCGCTCCTCATGGTTGCTCCAAAGGATCTTCACATAGGGTATCGCCCGGTTGCGCAATTCCCTCACCTCACGAGCCAGAATCCGCAATGGGCGCTCCTCGTAAACCAAGTCCTCGCCGATATCCAAGGATGCGAAGTCGATGACATGAGACGGATCGAACACATATCTCCTCAAGGCCGAAACATGGAAGACATCATGAACACCAGCCAAGCGGGGAGGTAGAGCAACTCTATAAGCCACAGGGCCTACCCTCTCAAGCACCTCAAAGGGTCCAATGAAGCGGGGACTGAGCTTCCCCCGCACTCCAAACCTCCGGACCCCTTTCGAGGGCGAGACCTTCAAGAAGACATGGTCACCAACCTGGAACTCAAGGTCTCGCCGCCGAACATCAGCATAACTCTTCTGGCGACTCTGGGCCGTCTCCAAGTGCCGACGAACAACACGGACTTTCTCCTCTGCCTCCAGCAGTAAGTCTGGCCCCAGCGTCCTCCTCTCACCCACATCACTCCAGTATAGGGGCGACCGACACTTGCGTCCGTACAACGCCTCAAACGGAGCCATCTGAATGCTCGCTTGAAAGCTGTTGTTGTACGCGAACTCAACCAGGGGTAGGTGTCGGTGCCAACCTCCTCCAAAATCCATAACACACGCACGCAACATATCCTCAAGCGTCTGAATGGTGCGCTCTGACTGTCCGTCTGTCTGTGGGTGGAATGCTGTGCTGAAACTAAGCCGAGTACCCATGGCTGACTGTAGGCTCCCCCAAAACCGTGACACAAATCTCGGGTCTCGATCTGAAACGATGGACGCTGGTACTCCGTGCAGCCTCACGATCTCATCCAAATATAGCTGTGCCAGGCGCTCCAAGGACCAAGTCATCTGTACAGGCAGAAAATGCGCTGACTTGGTAAGTCTATCAACAATCACCCAGACTGCGTCGGCTCCACTCTGCGATCTCGGTAGCCCAGTCACGAAATCCATGGTGATGTGGTCCCACTTCCATTCGGGAATTGGAAGGCTCTGCAACTTGCCAGCAGGAACCCGATGCTCTGCCTTCACTTGCTGGCAAGTTAAGCACTGAGCAACAAACCTTCCAATATCCCGCTTCATCCCTGACCACCAAAAGTGTGCCTTAAGGTCCTTATACATCTTAGTACCTCCAGGATGGATGGTATAAGGTGTATAATGGGCCTCTCTCAAAATCTGATCTCTAATCTCCAAATCTGATGGCACACAAACTCGGTCCCTGTACCGTAGTACTCCCGAGCTGTCCACTGCAAAATCCCCTCTCTCATCAACCTGAATCTGAGCCCTGATCCTCTCCAAGTGGGGGTCCTCACTCTGCGCCTCCCTGATCCTGTCCAGCAGAGTGGGCTGCAAGACCATAGTCATAAGTCTCGCAGAGACCCCAGGGGATACTACCTCAATCTGAAGTCGCCTCATCTGCTCTATCAGCTGTGCCTGCTGGGTAATCATCAAACTCAAGCTATGCACTGACCTCCTACTCAAAGCATCTGCCACCACATTGGCCTTGCCGGGGTGGTAAAGGATACTCAGATCGTAATCCTTTAACAACTCCAACCACCGGCGTTGCCTAAGGTTCAGCTCCTTTTGGGTGAACAGATACTTTAAGCTCTTATGATCCGTATAAATCTCACAATGCTCGCCATAGAGGTAATGCCGCCACAGCTTCAGTGCAAAAACAACAGCTGCAAGCTCCAAGTCATGTGTAGGGTAATTCTTCTCATAATCCTTTAATTGCCGTGAAGCATAGGCAATTACCCTACCATGCTGCATAAGAACACAACCCAGTCCACTGTGTGAGGCGTCACTGTAATCACGAAACCCTCTCCCATAACCGGCAGTGCAAGAACTGGTGCGGAGATCAATCTTCTCTTCAGTTCCTCGAAACTCTGCTGACACCGCTCGGTCCAAACAAACTTCGTCCCCTTCCTTGTCAGACTGGTCAGGGGAGTAGAGAGCTTCGCAAAGCCCTCCACGAACCGACGATAATAACCGGCTAGGCCCAAGAAACTCCGCACCTCAGAAACCGTCGTCGGCCTCGGCCAATCCCGAACTGTGTCAATCTTCGTCGGGTCGACCGCTACTCCAGCAGCTGAAATAATGTGGCCCAAGAAAGCAACCTCCCGAAGCCAAAACTCGCATTTCTTTAACTTGGCATACAGCTTTTTATCACGTAGAAGCTGCAGCACTATCCTCAAGTGCTCCTCGTGCTCCTCATCGCTCCGGGAGTAAATCAGGATGTCATCAATGAACACAACCACGAATCGATCCAAGTACGGCTGAAAGACCCGGTTCATCAGATCCATGAATGCAGCTGGGGCATTGGTCAAACCAAACGGCATAACTGTATACTCATAATGTCCATACCGGGATCTGAACGCCGTCTTGGGAATGTCCTCGGCCCTCACCCTAAGCTGGTGGTAACCTGACTGGAGATCAATCTTCGAAAACACGGAGGCTCCCTGTAGCTGATCAAACAAGTCATCAATCCGTGGCAGAGGATACTTATTCCGGATGGTCACTTTGTTCAGTTCCCGGTAGTCCACACATAAGCGAAGTGTCCCATCCTTCTTCTTCACGAACAAAACAGGCGCTCCCCACGGCGAAACACTGGGCCGAATGAAGCCTCTGTCCAAAAGATCCTGCAACTGGGCCTTCAACTCTCTCAGCTCGGCAGGCGCCATCCTGTAAGGTGCCTTCGAGATTGGTGCGGTTCCGGGTACCACATCAATCACGAACTCGATCTCCCTCTCTGGCGGCATGGTCGTCAGCTCTGGGGGAAACACATCGGGAAACTCGCGGACCACTGGAATATCCTCGAGTCCCCGTGCCGCCGAAGGCGCCTCCACAATCGTCGCCAGAAATGCGGTGCATCCTCTACTCATCAACCGCCTGGCCCTCGCCGAAGAAATGGTCAAGGCGAACAAGGAGCTCTGACAACCCTGGAAGACGAACACCTCCTGCCCCGGCTCCCGAAGAGTAACAGTCCTATCGCGGCAATCAATGGTAACATAGTATCTCGACAACCAATCCATACCCAGAACAACATCGAAATCCTGGAGCTGTCGTAAGACAAGCAAGTCGGCCGGCAGAATCCAGGATCCCAACTGAATGGGGCAATCTCTACAGTACTCCTCAACATGAAGAACATGACCCGGTATCTCAACCTCTAATGCAGATGATAAAGAAGCTACCGCTATACCATGCAAGGATGCGAATGATCTACTGATGAATGAATGAGAAGCACCGGTATCGAAAAGAGCCCGAGTACGGACTGAAGAGATCAGAACAATACCTGCGACGACCTGCTCTGCTGAAAAAGCATCCTCAATCTGAGCGGCATATACACGACCGCTCGGCGCCGGGGGACGTCGCTCTGGCTGTCGAGAAGAAGAGGAGGCGAAATCTGGCCTGCTGTAAGCTGCAGAAGGTCCGGCTGGCTGGTAAGGAACGGTCGGTGCTGATGCAGAAGAAGGAGCTGGATGGCCGGCCCTGGGACAAGCACTCGCAATATGGCCGGCCTCCCCGCATCGAAAACACCGGCCCTGTCTCTGCGGGCACTGAGTCGGCGGATGAGGGCCCCGACAGATAACACACCGATCTGAGCGCTGCTGCCGAGAAGACTGTTGTGGGGGCTGCTGCTGTCGCGGGGGTCGACGCTGCTGCTGCTGCTGCTGTGACTGTCGAGACGCCCCCGATCTCTGGCGTCCCTGGTGCCCCCGGCCCTGAGGATGGAAA
Organism: Tillandsia fasciculata; assembly: GCA_029168755.2. Lineage (NCBI taxonomy): Eukaryota > Viridiplantae > Streptophyta > Magnoliopsida > Poales > Bromeliaceae > Tillandsia > Tillandsia fasciculata. Next base: position 8,946,757 of record CM054943.1, on the reverse strand, counting down.
CGCGGGGGTCGCGGGGGTCCCTGCCTGCTAGACTGCCCCTCCTCCGCGGAAGCCGGGCGCTTCGCCCCAGAAGTCGCTACAGGGGCGGGAGACACCTCATCCATCACGGCCTCTCCACACTCCACATATAAGGCCTGCTCCATCGAGGCCTCCACGGTCTGCAATCTGCGGGAACGGACGAACTGATAGATGTCTCGACGAAGTCCTCGCTCGAACAAGTAAACACGGTGGCTCTCGTCCCTGGCCACGTGTGGCACACAGGCCAAAAGCTGGTTGAACTCGGCGATGTACATTTGCACCGGTCTATCTCCCTGGCGGAGATTCTTCAACTGCTCCTCCAGTCGCTGTCTGACGCTCTCCGGAAGAAGCTCCCAGCAACATGCTCCGGAACTCGGCCCAAGGAAGAAGCTGCGTCCCAGGTGGACCAGCTGGTCGCACACGCCGCCACCACGCCTCGGCGTTGCTCTCCAGAAAATGGGTAGCCAGAATGACCCGATACCGGTCGTCCACAAATAAGCTCTCAAAGTGGCGCTCCATGGTGGTAATCCACGTCTCGGCTGCCCAAGGCTCAGCACTCATGCCCGAAAAGCGGGGCGGATCAAACCGTCGGAATCTCATCAGCAAATCTACAACCTCCCGCTGCTCTGTCTCAGTCAACGCTCCCGTCGCCCCGGCCGGTGGCCTACTCGAAACCGGCACAGCAGGAACCGCCGGTGCAGACTGCGCCACAGGGGGTGCCTCAACAGGGGAAGAAGGCACCGGCGAAGCCTCAGGGGGTGCCACTGCCGGCTGTGCTCTCTGCTCCAATAAGAGCGTCAGCCGCGCCACTGCCTCCTCCTGGCGTCTAGCCGCCTCAGCCATCTGTGCCATCTGGGCACGGAGCTCCTGTATCTCAGCCTGAGGTCCTCGCCCCGAGTCCTCCTGCTCGGGCTCAGAGGACGAAGGCTGCGAGCGCGTCACCATCGAACGTCGAGGAGGCATCCCCACCTGAGGGACAAAACAAACAATCAGAACCAGAAGCAACACTCGACCCAATCTAGCGAAAGTCAAAAGGCATGTCCCCCTTTCCGAAGCACTATGTTGTCTGCAGCCAACATAGTCGCTACAAAAGGAAGATATGTCTATCACTCATCCCTATCCTCTTGGGAGAGTTAAATACCCAATCAAGACTTTCGCTAAAAGTCTCGGCTCTCACGTGGTCATCCTAGGGTTTAACCATAAGCCTAGGGTTCCTAAGTCCTAAAGACCTACATCCTAAGCTCTGATACCACTCTAATCTGTCACGCCCCGGGGTCAGAACTGTACCCCGGGCTCGCCAACAGATCCGCCGCCCCTACAGGAAGCCCCGTAGAGACGTAGCGTCTAACCTGCAAGTAAGTGTCTAAACTAACAGATATCAGAGCTGTAAACATAAAACTAACAGATATACAAGAAGTAAAACTGTCCCACAATATATACATAAAGTCCTCACTCAAAAATACAGGAGTCTCTCAAGAAAACAAAAAGTACAACTCGATACCTCACTACAAGATCTCTCATACTAAAAGACACAACCAAAAGTACATCGGGTACCTCTACCTCTCGCTGCTGCTGAAGGGGAAAAGATCTACCTCGCGATTCCCTTACCTCGGTCTGAAGGAGCTGGATCAGCAACGGGCACCGCAGGAACTGGAGCTGGAGTCCCTGGGGAAAAGACACCACGACGGGTGTGAGAACTACCTCCCACAGTAGTTCTCAGTGGGTGCCGCCAACAAGCCCGACGGCCTGCCCACTAAGTCTACAAGGGGCAAAAAGTAACAAAAGAAAAATGCAGAATAGAAAGCAGGAAAGTAAAACATCTACTGCTACTATGCCCCTATCTACTATGCTCAAGGAAAAGGATCGAAGACCAATATGTCTCTACTGATACTCGACTCAAGTCACCCAATCCAAACTGACTGCCAAACGGTCCAGTCAAACCTGCGCCTACCTACTGCTGTAGGTATGTCCATAGCTGCCAAAACTGGCTCAGCCAGAGGGACGATGTCCATGACTGCCAAAACTGGCTCAGCCAGAGGGACACCAACATCGACAAGCCGCGAAAAGTAGCAAGCCCAACTCCGGAGTGGCACTCGTGGGTAGCGACCCCACCGAGCAAAGTATCTGCGCATCTCTGTCGATCTCAAGAATGGCTCCTGCAGGCTATGATCCAATCCCTGACTCACTCACTAAAAAGAAACCACACTGTCACTATGATCATCACCCAAAGATCCCAGTCCCACATATCACTATCTCAAATGATGAACAAACTATAGACTGCTGTCAACTCTACTCGGTCCCCAGACACGAGTACAATGCATCCAAAGCTACCAAACCTCCCAACCCACAACTCAGGGGAAGACCACTATGTCCCAAGATAACAAAAGTAACAATAACATGGGAGAACTACAGTAAAGGCATAAATCCAATAGTAGCTGTCTGAGGATGACATACAATGTCTAACAGATGTGCTAAGTCAAGTCTTTCTCCAATTTGTGGTTCATATGATGCAAGAGTTCCAAAAAGAATCTCAATTTTAGCAATTATTAACTGTGGTTACTAACATATAAATTGCACAGTTATATTAGCTCACATACTATCATGCATGCATCTATATTGCAGAATTAGAGTGCAGTCCATAGAAATTGCAAGCAGAAACACCCACCTGAACTCGCTAACTGTCCGAGATGATACAGATATACAGTCCAGGAATCGACAGTTTCTTAGATCCACAAAGCTAGGAGCACAGAAAAAGTGCTCTTACAGTCCTGGGTACAACAACCACACACAATTACAACAAATTCATACATAAACAACACATTCTAAAAAATCTGCATGGGCTGTTACTGTTCACACGCGAATTTTACCTGAAAATAAAATTCACAAAATTCCAATAAAAATATCACGACGATCCTCGCGAAGAGTAGATGTCGATAGGCTCTTGAATCGTCGAATTCTGATGTCCGGATGAGGAGATAAAAATCCGCGAAGTTGGTGCTGTCCAGAATTCTTGCAACAAAACAGCGGCTCAGTAATGCCTCGAAATCCGTGCCAAAAACCCAAATCTGAACGAAACACTCAACACGAAAGTCGAAGATTTACCTCTCGTGAATCCAACGCCGCAAAAATCGCTGAAATCGGATGTCGGGGTAGCTCTGTAGGTCTCCCGGAAGAAAATGCGACGGTAATGGGCCTCACACTGTAAAACGTCGCTCCGCACTACGAGGTAGGAAACACAGTCGTCACGGCTTCCAGATTTTCTGAAATTTGGTCAGGAGATTGGCAAGAGGGAGAGGAAGATTTTTCATTAAGGCTCAATGGCTAATTCCTAAGGGAAATGGGCGAAAATTTCAGCCCAAACCGACCTATTTATAGGCCTCCAAGAAAAAGCCCCCAAAATCACCTATTATTGGGCTCGGGCCCAACTTTCGGGCGCCCGAAAATTTTCGGGCGCGCACAGTGCGGCCCGGCCCACAACTTCCGGGCGCGCACAGTGCGGCCCGGCCCGATACACGCCGTCGGACGGGATCCCAAATCCGTCCGACCCGCCTCGGAGCCCGCCACGTGTCGCCCGAACAGCGAACACCGAAGCGGGCCAACCAGCGCCCGCCACGTGTCCGCTCCCCGGGCACAGTAAGGCGGTGGCGCCCGCCAATGAGCGGGCGCCACGTGTCCACCGCGTTGACCCGCTGCCACGCCGGCAGCGCGACGTGGGTCGCACGTGGGCACGCGCCCCGAGGCACCTGCTCCGCGCCCGTGAACCGCGCACGCTGCACCCGCCAATCAGGGATGACACGTGTCCCCTGCACCCGGTCCACGCCTTTCCCAGCAATTCCGTGGACCGCGCCGCGTGCACCGACCAACCGGTGACTGCCACGTGTCCCCCGCCTGGTCCATGCACCGCCGCGCTCCACCCGGTAGACCGCGCGCCCTGGGCCCGCCAATCAGGCGGTGCCACGTGTCCATGCGCCGGGTCTGTGCACCCCGCCGCGCCGCTCTGTGGACCGCGCATCCTGAGCCGGCCAATCAGAGGCTGCCACGTGGCATCCCGGCGGTCTACGGCCCCTCCCATGCACCATTTTCCACTAAAAACTTCCGGGTGTCCGTTTTTGGGCATCCGGACTCCAAATTAAGCAAATAAATAGTCGTTTTCAAGCGTTTTTCCGCGCTGAATCCAACTACGACCTCTGTTTGGCCTAAATCTTTCCAGAAATTTCGGCAAACCCAGCCGAAGGCCAAAACAGTAAAATAGAGCACACAGGGTCCACCAATAGCACCCAATTGATGCACTGTGGACCAGGGACACCAATACTAGGTGTTCTAACAGTGGATCCATCGGAAAAACACTGCATGGGAACTAGGGCCACTACAACTTTCGATCAGAATGCCCGCGAGGCTCGACACCGACACCTTCATCAGCATCGGCACCAGTTACTCCAGGACAGGTGACCCCACCCACCTACTCTCAGTCAGGGAGACCACCGGCGTCGCGACAGTACGAGGGGCCACGGCAGGCTCCCTAAGCTCTGATACCACGGATTAAGTTGGTATCAGAGCTTAGGGATAGGTCAGTTGGGACTTAGGAAAACCCTAGGCTTTTGGCAGACCCTAGGATGTTAGGGCGTGAGTGGCGTGATATTTTGCGAAAGTCGGTGATTTTGGTCAGTTGACTCTTCCAGTGAGTGAAGAGAGATCGACATACCCTATCTCTGTTGAACAATTATGTTGGCTGCAGACAACATAAAGTTGCAGAAATAGGGGGATGTCTTTGACTTTCGCTAGATTGGGTCTTGTGGGGTTTTGTTGCTGATTTTTGGTTTCTTGTGGCAGGATGACTCCGCATCGTCGTTCACCCACCCGGGGTACCCCCGCACCTTTCGAGGAGTCTGGGCGGGAGGTATCCGCCGAGTTGGGGGAACTGCGGGCTTTGGTGACCCAGTTAGTGGCGAGGAGCTTCCGTCAGGACCAGCGCCTGGAGCAGTTACTGGCGCAGCAGGGTGACTTGGCGGTTGGCGAGGGGGCCGGGGCTTCAGAGCAACGTCCAGACAGGAAACGCCCAGCCCCCGATGATGATGGACAGGCCAGTTCAGGGAGACCATCACTACCCCCGCGGCCCCAGCCTCCTGGCCGTGGGCGTCTTGATCGACGAGGACCTGGTAGGATTCAGAGGCCACCGCAGCAGCAGTCTCGACAGTCTCGGGCGTCGGCCCGGTGTGTTTTCTGTAGGGGGCAGCATCCATCTGATACTTGTGACTTAAGGGAGGGTCGATGCTTCCGATGTGGGCAGCCAGGCCACATCCGAGCTACGTGCCCCTTTCAGACCTTGGAAGCACCTCCTTCAGCATTGGCCCCTACCGCATCTCAGCAGGGGTCGCAGTCGCGGCTACAGAGATGGCAGCGGCAGCAGAGGCAGCCTCAGCAGGCAGGCAGATGCATCATCTGTGGAGGTCAGCACTTCGTCAGCACTTGTGATCAACGGCAGGGACGCTGCTTTCTCTGTGGCCAGTTTGGACATTTGCGGGCTTCATGCCCCCAGCCGGCATGTGCAGCATCGACTTCGGCATCTGTTCCTACCACTTCCCAGCTGCGACCGGGAGCTTCACCGACAGGTCTCCAGGCAGACCGAGTTTCGCCTCCACACCCTTCTGGTGAGAGACAGCCGATGTTGAGTGATCTGGGCGGCTTAGCCCAGGCGGGGGATTCTGCTACGGCTGACTGTGTGGTGGCAGGTATGATTTATTACTGGCATTTGGATTCTTGTTCTATTTGTTATACGAGCATCGCATTCTTTTAGTCGATCTGTGGCATCATCGCATGGGTTAGAGGTAGAGCTTTCACCACGTGCACGAGAGGTTCAGTTTTTCGATTACACTTTGCACGTGGAGGAGTGTTAATGGTCCTGCCGATGCAGATCGAGTCATGGATTTTGCCAGCGGACCTGATGGTCCTGTATCAGCTGTGAGATTTTGATTTAGTACTTGGGTTGTTAGCTGGCTCGCTACTTTGCGGCAATTGATCACGCCGCAAGATTGGTGACCTTTAACGAGCCAAGCCAGGAGGTGATAGTGAGAGGGTGCCAGAGTGCTTTCTTTGCCTCGGTAGTTTCGACTTCCCGTTTGAGGCAGATGTTGCGCAGTGGATGCGTGGCCTTTTTGGCTGGTGTGGTTAAGGAGCCTACGGCGGCACCGGGACCCGGGGATATCCCTATTGTCCACGAGTTCCCGGAGGCGTTTCCACTGGAGCTGACCAGTAGGCCGCCGGATAGGGAGATCGAGTTTTTGATTGACCTAGTCCCAGGGACTACGCCAATCTCTAAGGCTCCTTACCAAATGGCACCGGCGGAGCTGCGATAGTTAAAGGCGCAACTTCAGGATTAAATGGACAAAAGTTTTGTGAGACCAGGTGTATCGCCTTAGGGAGCGCCGGTGTTATTTGTGAAGAAGAAGGATGGGTCGCTTCGATTGCGTGTGGATTACATAGAGCGTCAGTGTTTTGAAGATTGATCTCCAGTCAGGTTATCACCAGCCGAGGGTGAGGGTCGAGGACATCCCCAAGACGGCTTTTAGATTCCGGTACGGGCATTATGAGTTTCCCTGTTATGCTTTTTGGTCTAACTAATGCCCCTGCTACATTTATGGATTTGAAGAACCGGGTATTTCAGCCGTACTTGGACTAGTTTGTCGTTGTGTTTATTGACGACATTTTGATTTACTCCCGGAGGGATATAGAGCATGAGGAGCACTTGAGGATAGTGCTGCAGCTTCAGCGAGAGAAGAAGCTGTATGCCAAGTTTAAAAAGTGCGAATTTTGGGTTCGGGAGGTTGCATTTCTAGGCCACTTTGTATCAGCCTCAGGAGTGGCAGTTGACCCGACGGAGATTGATGTTGTTCGGGTTTGGCCTAGACCGACGACGGTTACTGAGGTCCATAGCTCTTTGGGCTTAGTGGGTCATTACCGTCGATTTGTGGAGGGCTTTGCGAAGCTCTTTGCCCTTTTCCTCTAACCAGTTTGACAAGGGAGGGAATAAGGTTTGTTTGGACTGAACAGTGCCAGCTGAGCTTTAAGAAACTGAAGAGGAATTTGATTTGGGCACCACTTCTGGCATTGCCAGCGAGGGGCGATGGATTTGTGATTTGTAGTGACGCCTCTCCCAACGATTTGGGATGTGTTTTGATGCAGCATAGTAGGGTAATTGCTTATGCTCCACGGCAATTAAAGGATTATAAGAAGAATTACCCTACTCAGGATTTGGAGCTTACGGCTGTGATGTTCGCGTTGAAGTTGTGGCGGCATTACCTCTACGGAGAGCACTGTGAGATTTACACTGATTATAAGAGTTTGAAGTACTTGGTTACTCAAAAAGGAGCTGAATTTGAGGCAACGCCGATGATTGGAGTTACTAAAGGACTATGATGTGAGCATCCTTTATCATCCCGGCAAGGCCAAGGTTGTAGCAAATGCTTTGAGTAGGAGGTTAGTGCAGAGTTTGAACATGTCGGTTACGCGGCAGGGCACCGCTTGTGGAGCTGTTGAGGCGTCTACAGTTTGAGATGGTATCCCTTGGGACCTCTGCTAGATTCATGTATATGGTCTTGCAGCCCACTCGGTTGGACAGGATTAGGGAGACACAGAGTGAGGACCCCCACTTGACGAGAATCAGATCACAGCTCCGGGCAGATCAGATAGGGGATTTTGCAGTGGACAGCTCGAGTGTACTATAGTACAGAGACCAGAGTTGTGAGGGGCCCATTATACTTCTTTTACCATTCATTCTGATAGTACTAGATGTATAGGGACCTCAAGGCACACCGTTGGTGGTTCGGAATGAAGCGGAATATTGGAAGATTTGTGACTCACAGTTTAAACTTGTCAGCAGAGGAAGGTAGAGCACCGGGTTCCTGCTGGCAAGTTACGAAGACTTCCAACTCCCGAGTGGAAGTGAGACCACATCACGATGGATTTCGTTACAGGACTGCCTAGGGCACAGGGTGAAGCCAAAGCGATTCGGGTTATCTTGAATAGACTCACCAAGTCTGCACACTTCTTGCCTTTATGGATGACTTGGTCGTTGGAGCGCACCATATAGACCTTTGAGGATATGTTGAGAACGTGCGTTATGGATTTTAGAGGAAGGTGGTGCCGGCACTTAGCATTGGTTGAGTTGCGTGCAATAACAGCTTCAGGCGAGCTTTCAGATGGCTCCGGACACAAGTGTCGGACGTCCTTGTATTGGAGTGACGTGGGTGAGAAAAGGACTTTGGGACCGGATTTACTGTTGGAGACAGAGGAGAAAGCCAGAGTAGCTCGCCGACATCTTGAGGTGGCCAGAGTCGTCAGAGGAGCTACGCCAATACTTGGCGGCTAGACCTAGAGTTTCAAATTGGTGATCAGGTCTTTGAAGGTCTCGCCCTTGGAAGAAGTCTGGAGATTTGGAGTTTGAGGGAAGCTTAGTCCCCGTTTTATTGGACCCTTCGGGGTACTTGAGAGAGTAGGCCCGGTGGCTTACAGAGTTGCCCTTCTTCCACGCCGGGCCGGAGTTCAGGAGGTTTTCCATGCTGAGGTTATATATTCGACCCTTCGCACGCGATTGATTTCACTCCTTGGGAGATTGGTGAGGACCTTGGATATGAGGAGCGCCAATTGCGAATTCTTGCTCATGAGATGAGGGAATTGCGCAATCGGGCCATTTCGCATGTGAAGATCTTGTGGAGCAATCACGAGGAGTGTGAGGCTACTTGAGAGCTAGAGACAGTGATGAGAGATACCTGCCCCTTTTCGGTTCGAGGCTTCCGGTTGAGGTACGTCTGTTTGTTCTTTTCTTTGTTTCGTGGACGAAACTCCTTTTAGTGGGGGAGGATGTAGTGGTCCAGAATTCCATGCACCTTTTTCTGGTGAATCCACTGTTTAGAACACCTGCTGATGGTGTGTCTGGTCCATAGTGTATCAAAGGGATAGCACAGATGGACCCATTAAGGAATTCATTGTCTTATTGGCCTTCGGCTGCATCTGTCGAATTTTAGAAAAGGTTTTGGGCCAAACAGAGGTTGGATTTGGATTCAGCGCGGAAAAACGCTTGAAAACGGCTATTTGCTTGTTAAATTTGGAGTCCGGATGACCAAAAACGGGCTTCTGGAAGTTTTCGGGGCTTTTCGGTGCATGGGGGTGTCGGTGGACCGCCGGCTGCCACGTGGCGGCCTGTAATTGGCCGGTTCGCGATGTTCGGTCCACGGAGCGGCGCGGCGGGGTGCATGAGCCCGGCGCAGGACACGTGGCAGGCGGGGTTAGGCTGGCCTTTGGTGCGCGGTCCACTGAGTTTTGACCGGCGGGTGCACAGTTTGAGCGCCGGTGCACGGGATCGGGCGGGAAACACGTTTCGATCCCTGATTGGCGGGCGCTTGGGTGCGCGGTCCACGGAGTTCCTCGCGCGGGTGCATGGACCCGGCGCAGGGACACGTGGCAGCAGGTGAGTGGCGGGCTCAGCTTGCGCGGCGCACGGAGTGGGTGAAGTCCCGCCTCGGGACGGAGCGCGCACAGGGGGGCGCTGACGCGGCTGTCGGCCGCACTCGAGTGCGCCACGCGTCGCGACGCGAGCGGCGGCCGTACTCGAGTGCGCCACGCGTCAGCGCGCGATTGGCGGTCCGTACCTACCCCGCTGACCGCGGGGGGGACACGTGGCGCACGGCGGGGGACCTTGCACCGCTGTCCCGTGTTTTGGGGACACGTGGCGTCACCACAATTTTTCGGGCGCGTCGGACGGGGAGGCGTCCGACCGTTCTTCCGGATTCGGGCGCCCGAAAGTTGCGCCCGAATCCGGCCCACTAACAGCTAGTGGGCTGAGCCTATAAATAGGCTTCTTTGTGTCTTCTTTGGGCTTTTTAGACACCTTTTCGCTGTGGAGTCTTCAGAAGAGTTTTTCCCCACACAGTGCACTATCCATTGGAGGACTTTGAGGATTTACGGAGGCACGCATCCCGAGGTTAGCTATTTTGCGGCGCGGCCCGACGCTTGTTCACCTTCGACCCGCTTCGTCCCTTTTCAGTGTTTGGGCTCCCCCGACTCACCCCGACCTCCTTCTTCGACGATTCTTGCGCCATCGGACTCTCGACAGGTAGGACTTCAACTTCTGTGTTTTGAGCTTCCTCGATTTCCGTGGTGACCTTGGAGTTTTTCGAGCTTCCATTTGACCCATTTTTCTTCGCGGATTTCTGGACAGCACTGCGGTGTTCTAGCTGTATCTTTGCGCACAGGCAACGGATCGAGGCGATTCAAAAGGCAAACTTCATCTACATTTCGCAAGGAATCTCCTGGATTTTTCTCAGATTTTTCTGGATTTTTCACGAAGGTGAAATCTCCTTTCTCTGTAGTTCTTTGATACAGAAATTTGGTACAGTTTGGATTGGGGTGTTCCCCTTGCCGGATTTTTATCTCAGCGTAGGAAACTCCGTTTTGGGCGTGCAGGTACTCGTTTCGACGGGTTCGTCGCGAGGATCGCGATAGTATTTTTCTTGGATTTTTCCGGGCGTTTTTCACAGGTGAAAACAGGCAAATAGTGGACTGCTGTAATTGGGACAGATTTTGTGATGTATTGTGTGATTAATTGTTGTTTGTTCTTTTGGGGAATGTTGTACAGTTTTGTGGAGGTTGTTTGGACCGAGCGTGGGCATCACTTTTGGGACCAGGATTTAGCGCTCGAGGTGGGTGTTGTTGTAAACCTCCTACTGTTGATTTCCCACTAGGCATATTAGAGTGTTGCTTGATCATGTTGCTAGTTAGAATTGTGAAATGGACCTAGCATGCTTGTATGAGATCACGGATTCTTTGTTACTACTTGCATGGTTAGAGAACTAAATGTTAGTAAGTTGTGTTTCCTTGCTTTAGATGTGTAGTTTAAACAATTGGAATCATGCTAAATCCATATCAGGTTGTATGTATAATGGAAGGTTTGGGCATGTGGTTAGAGTTCATATTTTGGAAAGATTATTTGCTAGTGAGTTCCTATCTTTGCAACAACCTATTGGAAGTGATTATATCTTGAAAAGCTTATTGTTAGTAGATCATGTATCAAGATTGTATCATGTATTATGCATCATGTACATTGGAGGTTCCATGCACTTAGTTTTGTAAAGGTTAGAATACTTGTAATTGTTTTATCAAGTAAAGGACTTTGCATGCTTGTATGGTCATCTAGTTAGGCCACTTCTTTCTGCTACACAACATATTGGGACATGACTTAGGAGAAACCATGTTTAGCCTTTCTCCTTTCTTTTCAGTTGCATATTGCTCGAGTTAGAGCAGGGGTATGGGATAGTGTAGTCGAGGCCATCGAGTCAGGGTCAGATTAGACTCGATTATGGATCGTGGGGCATTGTGGTAACCGCGGACAGTAGGCGGTTAGCCAGATGTTGATTACCTTATCAGATTTGGACTTGTGGGGTGTTGCGGCGAACGCGGACATTGGGCGGTTGACCAGATGTTTTACTTATGGATCAGATTGGGTATCAGATTTCTCTAGTGGATGGAGTTTCCCACTTATTGAGTATTGTTGCACCAGATTGGGGATCGGGGTTTCATTAGTGGATGGGTTTTCCCACTTTGATCATAGTTATGATCGAAGTCCTGCTATACTGAGATACTTGTTACAGAGATACTTTACTCGTGTGGGTCGCTCCCCTCGAGTGCCACTCCGGAGGTAGGCTTTTCGGACCCAGCCTTGTGTGCCGGTCTGATACTTATTTTTTTTGGGATGCGAGCCGTGCGGGCCGATCCCGCGGTTTCGAGCCTTGTGTGCAGATTCCGCTGAGCAGGAAATGCCAGTTGTACTGGTGGCACATGATTGGGTTTATTTTTGGACAGATACAGTTTTCTGATGCACTCATACAGTCATCTCTTTTGATACTGCATTTAGAGGCATAGTAGTGATAGTTTTCCTTATCAATAGTCTTTATAGCTTACTGCGGTTCTTTTCCCTTTTTGCCTCTAGTAGTCCTAGTGGGCCGTCAGAGTTTGAGGTTTTCCCACTAGGGGAGGCTACTGTTCTTTATAGTAGTTCTCACCCCCCATTGTCCTTCTCTTCTTTTCTCCCTTTGTTTTGCAGAGTCTTCTGCGGGAGTAGCAGGGCCATCCCGGGCAGATCGAGGCAAGCAGATAGCGGATTAGGTAGTTCTTCTACCCCGACTTCGAGCTTAGTCGTGTATCAGTTGTACCCCTTTCTTTCCTCAGACAGTTGTAGTTATTTTGGGTCTGGCTCTTGCCAGCTGTTTGTACTTATTTGGTGAGCTGGGAGAGACACTTGTATATTTTGAGAGTTTTTACTATGCTTTTACTTTCCAGCTGTAGTCTGAGATGTAGTAGTTTTATTTTAGCTCTGTTCTATGCTCCTTTATTATATCTTGTATATCTGAGCAGGTTACCAGCGCTTCGTGTACATGGAAAATTCTGTGTGCACGGTGGATCTGTGGACGGGCCCGGGTTCTGGTTTACACCCGGGGCGTGACATGCTACCTTTGTGGTCAGGAGGGCCACTTTCGATCAGAATGCCCGCGAGGCTCGACACCGACACCTTCATCAGCATCGGCACCAGTTACTCCAGGACAGGTGACCCCACCCACCTACTCTCAGTCAGGGAGACCACCGGCGTCGCGACAGTACGAGGGGCCACGGCAGGCTCCGAGCGGGCGCATGTATGCGGCCCAAACTGAGGAGGCTTCAGCGGCAGAGGACGTCGTTGCAGGTATTATCTTGATTCATAGCATTCGAGTTCGAGCTTTATTTGACACTGGTGCATCTCATTCATTCATTGACCGGCTGTTTGCCGAGCTGCATGGCATCGAATTAGTTCCTACTTTGCATACGGGACGAGTCTTAGTCCCCGATCATACCTTGGAGATTCGGGAGTATTCCCCTAGCTGTCCTATTAGGATTGGGGATTGGATTTTGCCGACAGATTTGTTGGCCCTCCATCGACTTGGAGAATTTGACGTGGTTTTGGGCATGGATTGGCTCACAAGATATCATGCTACCATTGATTGTGAGAATCGACTCGTGAGGTTTCGAGAACCGGGACAAGAGGAAATTGTGTTCAGAGGCTGCAAAAGTTCACTGTTTGCGATGACTATCTCTTCCACCAGAGCAAAACAGTTGATTAGGAGTGGATGTGTCGCCTACTTGGCTACTGTTGTGGATAGTAGCAGTGAGACTCCGAGAGTAGAGGATATCCCAGTTGTGCGAGAGTTTATTGATGTGTTCCCGGCAGAGCTACCGGGGATGCCTCCGGATAGAGAAATCGAGTTTGTGGTGGATCTGATCCCTGGAACTACCCCAATCTCGAAAGCGCCATATAGGATGGCACCGGCAGAGTTAAAAGAGCTCAAGGCACAGCTTCAAGACTTGTTGGAAAAAGGCTTCATCCGACCGAGCGTTTCACCTTGGGGAGCACCAGTTTTGTTCGTCAAGAAAAAGGATCGATCGCTCCGCCTTTGCGTGGACTATCGCGAGCTTAACAAGGTCACAATTAAGAATAAGTATCCATTGCCGAGGATTGATGATTTGTTTGATCAACTCCAAGGATCAAGAGTGTATTCGAAGATTGACCTTCAGTCCGGATATCACCAACTCAAGATCAAGCCCGAGGATGTTCCTAGAACGGCTTTTAGGACACGGTATGGACACTATGAGTTTACTGTTATGCCGTTTGGGCTCACTAATGCCCCGGCAGCTTTTATGGATTTGATGAACCGTGTCTTCAAGCCCTTTTTGGATAGATTCGTCGTGGTGTTCATCGACGATATTTTGGTGTACTCTCGAAGTGATGAAGAACATGAGGATCACTTGCGGCAAGTGTTGCATTTACTTCGAGAGAAAGAGCTCTACGCCAAGCTGAAGAAATGTGAGTTTTGGCTACGAGAGGTAGCGTTCTTGGGTCATGTAATATCAGATAAAGGAATAGCTGTGGACCCCAAGAAAATTGAGGCAATCAAGGATTGGCCCAGACCGACGAACATCACCGAGATCCGGAGCTTCATCGGTCTAGCCGGCTACTATCGGCGTTTTGTTGAGGGATTCGCAAGGTTATCTACTCCCCTCACGCGACTAACACATAAAGGCACCAAGTTTATTTGGAATGATGCGTGCGAGGGAAGCTTCAGGGAATTGAAGGCACGGTTGACGACCGCCCCGATCTTGGCTTTGCCTACTGCAGGAGCGGGATACGTGATCTACAGTGATACTTCCTTGAGTGGGTTAGGGTGTGTTTTGATGCAAAACGAGAAGGTTATTGCTTATGCCTCTCGTCAATTAAAGGACTACGAGAAAAACTATCCCACTCATGATTTGGAGTTAGCCGCCGTGGTATTTGCATTGAAGCTGTGGCGACACTATTTATATGGTGAACATTGTGAGGTATACACTGATCATAAGAGCCTAATGTACCTCTTTACTCAGAAGGAGTTGAATCTTAGGCAGCGCAGATGGTTGGAGCTGCTTAAGGATTATGATTTGACTATTCTCTACCATCCTGGGAAAGCAATGTAGTGGCAGATGCTCTAAGTCGCAAATCGATGGAAAACTTAGCGATGATGATCACTTACCAACAACCGTTACTTCAAGATATGAGACGGTTGGAGTTGGAAGTTGTGGCACCCGAGACACCCATGAGATTGATGGCATTGGTGTTACAACCGACTCTTATGGAAAGGATCAAGATGAAACAAGTCCAAGATCCTAGTTTGGAAAAGATTCGGGCTACACTTGTGGATGGCCGAGCCAGTGAGTTTCATGTGGATGATCATGGCATACTTCGTTTTCGAAGTCGACTTTGTGTACCGGCGGATTTGGAGATCAAAGAAGAGATGTAGTAACCGTAATTTTTAAAATTCAAAATTTAAGTTTAAATAATTTTCTGGATTATTTAATTGGCAAAAATAGAATATTAGTAGTGTAATGTGGCCCAAAAATTATCAATTTTTTTGATCGGGGCCTGATCTCGAAAATTCAAGATCACCATTGCGATCGTCTCGTCGAAACATGAAAAATTGATATACATATATCGACGATCTGACGGTCGGATCTTCCAGAAATCAACAAAGAAGAAGCGGGTCCCACAACTTAAGTTGTGAATAGTAACCCCTTATTTTAATTCCCTCTTGATCACTAACGGCCGTTTCGCCGTCTGGGAACCCAATATAGGGGTATGAGTAATGGATCCTAACTAATTTCGACGTTCTGAGCACAATGGCACTGACGGTTTTCGCGTTTGGCGACCCGGATGCCTCGAAGTGCGTGCAGCACACAGTATATTGTCGAATAAGATGGAACAACTTTTTATCTGGGCGTCAAACAAACTAAGTGAATATGCCACTTGACAGGTCTCGACGAGCCGGACGTCGTGGCGAAGTCCGTTTCGCGAAACGGCGATCGGATTGTCTCGAAATGCGTAAAAAGCGCCGAAAAGCTATATTTTTATACTAAACTTGTGTTTTCTTGAACCTAAGTGCTAGAGGCTTATATGATGAGGTGCTGGGTGCAATTGTAGCCTACTGAAGATGTCTCGGGTGCTAGGGTTAAGTGTGAATGCAGCTTGGGGTTCTTTTGTATAGGAATCTTGCATTTAATGGGAACATGTCTCTTGATCTCCTTGGGCCAGAGCTCGAAGAGTCTGAGGGAATTCAAGACACCACCCTGGTCCTCTGCTGTTTCCAAGAGCAGCCCCGAAGCCTTGAAGAACCCTAGCACACAACCCTTAGAGAAATAATCCGAGAGAGAGAGAGAGTTGGAGAAGTTGGACCAACTCTGATCTGGGAGGATCTGAGAGTACCAGAGGAGTTCTTGGACCTCTGCCCTCCTTAAAGACCTAGCCCCGAAGTCTTGGACACCCATGCACACCAATCCGAGGAGAGAGAAACCAAGAAAAAGTGAGAGAGAAGGAAAAGAAGAGAAGGTTGGGGCCAAGTCATTCTGGACTGATCTTGGAGGTGCCTGAGCAGTTTCTTGGAGCCTCTGGACCCTGCTGGAGGTTGCCCGCAGCCGCGCAAGCAAGGGGGAACCAAGAAACCGGCTACTTCCTTCTTCCCCGAGCTCGGCCAAGGTAAGGGACCTAATCCTTTGAGTGTTAGCCTCCAAGACCCCTAGAAGTGGACTCCTTAGGTCCTCAGCATGCTCCCTGCAATACCCCGTCCCCCCATGCAGTCCGGTTGGCCGGCGGCCAAAGTGGGTCGCCGGAAACCTAGTTTTCCTCCACTTTGGAAGAACTTTGGAACCACTGGTTATTCTCACACCAAAATGGGTGTGTAGGGACTGTAGGATATAGGGAAGAAATCTGCAAGGTTTGGTGAAGGATGGTGGAGTAATTTAGAAGAAACTCGATGCCCTAATTTCGGGCTTTTCATGCACACGGCCGAGCATGCAGCTCCGGCGCCGGCAGGCTTCTCCGGCGCCGGCCAACGGCCCAGAGGTGATGAGGGGACCCAGGTGAATGCTCCCATGCAGGTGCATGGAACCCATGCTGCACCAAAAGGGTGCAGCCATGGTTGAACCCGAAAGTTGCACCATTTGCGGCCGCCGGAGCTCCGGCCACTTCCGGCCGGGGGGAGATGGATGGGAAGCTTTCTGTGGACCCAAGGAGTATTCCCTCCAAGTTATAAAGCTCCAGGTGGTCTCTGTGGGATTTCGCCGTTAGAGCCCTCAAGCTCCAAACCGGAGCTTGGCTCCGCCGCGCCGCCGCCGCACCCCGAGGCCAGGCATGTGCATGGAGAGTTTCAGGGAGTTTAGTAGCACCTACTGGTGCATTTATATAAGCCCCAGAACCTCTCTGTGAAGCATCAGGAAAATCAAGGTTTTCCTCCATCTTCTTCAACCTTGGAGCTCGGCCACCCGAGGCTTTGGGTTGCTCCCAGATGCTGGGAAAAACTCCTGCAGCCTGGAGGATCACTTCTCTCCAAGAAAAATTGGAGCTGGGGCAGTATATGCAGAGAACCCAACTTCAATTTGTGCTTGTGTATGTGTGTGTGTATTGTGCATACCAGCTGCTTGATTAAATGCCTCAAAGAACTTCGAAGTAGAATTTGGCAAAACTGTAAATATCAAAGTTTCTTAGAATTTTCCCCTGAGCTTGATGCTCACTTGAGATCAACTTGAATCTGTGTGGAAAAGTGTGTGGTGCATTGTGAATGTGTGTGAGGGCAAGGATGAGGTTCTGGTTGAACCAGCAGACCTGGGCTGCAAAGGAAGTGAGCCCCAGTGTCCTTGCACTGTTTGGAAACACTTTGATATACAAAGTTTTGATAAATAATGCATAGATGCAAAGTTGTAGTAAAACCAAGCCTAAATGTAATAATTTCTTAAAAGCTGTCCTAGGGGCTGTTTGGAAAATTGTAACAGTGTATTCCTGGGGTTTTAGGGGTCACTGAACGCGATGCTCACCTTTATTTTGGGGTTTAGTGAGCCGAAGAAACGAAATTGCGTTTCGGCTAGGTTAGAGGAGTAATTTATGGCCCGAAGTTTTCCTCGGGCATCGTGCTGCCACAAATGGGTGAGCACGGCGTTCAGCAAGTCGAATGTCACCTGCTGGAGGTGACGGCTCGTAAAAATGACTTACCGTTTAAGAGAACGAGCCAAAACAGTGGTTATTTATCGTATAAAATCCATTTTGAGTAAACCTGAGGGCCCTGCTGCAATTGTTACAACCTGGAAAAGCTAG
Organism: Tillandsia fasciculata; assembly: GCA_029168755.2. NCBI lineage: Eukaryota > Viridiplantae > Streptophyta > Magnoliopsida > Poales > Bromeliaceae > Tillandsia > Tillandsia fasciculata. The sequence goes on along the minus strand of CM054943.1, from coordinate 8,929,047 downwards.
ATAAATATTCTAAAACATTATTGACCTGTTGGGGGGTTTCTCGGGGTTTCTGAAGAGCTAAATTGCTTTATGTAGCACAAATCGACGAAATGGTCGGTTCGCGCTAGTTGCGCCTTAAGGATTGGTAGATCCTGAGTTGTCACCTGGTATTATTGTAGGGCCCAGCCGTCAGGAGCCAGCCGTGATCCGTCTTGTGGTTATCGCGACCGTCTACCTTCTGGTGGAGTCGTTGTTCCTCCTATATACAGGTGGGTTATCTTCGGTCCACGTTTTATCAGGTCGGCCCTACGGGGTGCCGTGGTAGGTCGGACCCCTGTTCTTGGAACCCTGAACCTATGCTATATGCTTTCATTTCAGCATCCAGTTATTACAGCTATATTGCTTGATTATACAGATGAACCTGTCATTATATTCTATTCTCCAGTGCATGTTTAGAATAGAAGTTCTAGTCTCAGTACTTGGCATGATTTGCATCAGTATTGATATCCCAGTGGGGATTTTCCTCGGCTTCTCGCCGACTGTCCGTAGATTAGTCTCAGTACCTGGCATGATTTGCATCAGTATCGATATCCTAGTGGGGATTTTTCTCGGCTTCTCGCCGACTGTCCGGTCTACCGACCGTGGATTGAGACTTAGCATTATGATTGCTATTGAGTTCATACCTGCTCTTACTACTTACTTATATATCGGCCCAATCCTTACATCTGCATAGCCTTGATTCCACAGATGAGTTTATTATGCCTTGATTTCCAGCAGTAGATATATCTCATGCTTATATTTCCAGCAGTTGCTTGTTTATCTTATTGAGATATATCATGTTCTTTTCAGCAGTTGATATGCATTTCCTGGATACATGCCATGCTTGATTGGTCACTAGCATAGTCTATACCTGTCTCTATTCTTCACTGCATGATTAGAATAGGAGATACTACTTCAGTATGTGGCATGTTATACTAGCATCCCAGTGGGAATTTTCCTCGGCTTCTTGCCGTCTATGTGGTCAGTGGACCATGGTTTGAGCATCAGCATTATGATCGCCGTCGAGCCAAGCTTTCAGTCGCGCACACCAGCGGATTAGCTACCCGTCATGGTGTTCTTTACCGGTAGAGAGGTCTGATCGACCCGTGAGCCTAGTGGGGTTATGATAGCTTGATTGGGTGTCCAAAAGGGACTTTAGCCTGAGGGCCCAATGACCAAAAGGGGCTTTTGCCTGAGGTCCGACCAAAAGGGGCTTTTGCCTGAGGTCCATATGCTCCATGGCAAATTTAGCCTGAGGCCCTTGTGGCCAAAAGTGGCAGTGATTGGGTATATTTGTGATGATTACTTTTGATGCATTATCCTTGTTTGTTTCCTGCTTGACAGATTATCAGATATAGAATGATCATTTACTGCTCACCAGATTATCATTGATAGTATGACTATTTCCTGCTTGTCAGATTATCAGTTATAGCATGATCATTTACTGCTTGCCAGATTATCAGTGATAGCATGATTGTTTCCTGCTTATCAGTACAGTATATTCATTCCTGCTTGTCAGTTATAGCATGATCATTCATTCCTACTTGTAGTCTTATCAGTTATAGCATGATCAGCTCTATATATGATTACACTGCTCAGTTGATTAATCCATGATTGATGATACTCTGCTGAGATTATATACCTGTTTCCTATCTTTCAGCATATCCTACTCTTGCTATCTGCTTATTATTGTACCCAGTAGGTACGGCTTGCTATTTCCCGGCCCGTCGTGCCCACTGGGATACACTCCGGTGTGTCTCACACCCTCGGGTGACTGTTTTTCAGGTCGAGCGGGTGTTGGGATGTCGAGACGTTTTGGTGAGATTATCGAGATAGCTTCGACCCCTGGACAGCCGTTATCTTTGGATTAGCAACTGTCAATGAGGAAAATTGTAATATAATTGTACTGTTTATTTTATATTTGTACGTAGTTAGTTTACTCTGATGTGGTTGTAAGCTTAGCCGTGCATATATAGAAAAGGCTCAATCCCAAGGGGGATTGGGACTCTTCTATATATGTGGCGGTCTGTCATGCCCTGGTTGTTTTTGCAACTCTGATTTAAAAAAAAAAAAAAATTATACACTGGTTTTTGAACTCGGGGCGTGACAAGAGATCCTGAAGGAAGCGCACCGAGCACCTTATTCTCTTCACCCAGGTGGCACCAAAATGTACAAGGACTTAAGGTTACTTTATTGGTGGCCCGGCATGAAGAAAGATGTTGGGAAATTTGTGGCTCAATACTTGACATGTCAACAAGTGAAAGCCGAGCACCGACTTCCCGCAGGCAAGTTGCAGAGTTTACCCATTCCCGTGTGGAAGTGGGAGAGGATCACCATGGATTTTATTGTTGGATTGCCTCGCTCTCAGGCTGGGCATGATGCTATTTGGGTGATCGTGGATAGGTTAACCAAATCTGCTCATTTTATCCCTATCCATACTACTTGGTCTAGAGAGAAGCTTGCACAAAAGTACCTTGATGAGATTGTGCGATTGCATGGAGTGCCTGTTTCTATAGTTTCCGATCGAGATCCAAGATTTGCATCTCATTTTTGGAGGAGCCTTCACGAGGCCCTAGGCACGCAGTTGGATTTCAGTACAGCCTTCCACCCCCAGAGTGATGGGCAGTCTGAGCGAACCATACAAATCCTGGAAGACATGCTCAGAGCATGTGTTTTGGATTATCAAAGTGGTTGGCATCAATATCTACCGATGGCCGAGTTTGCCTATAACAATAGTTATCAAGCAAGTATCAAGATGGCGCCATTCGAGGCTCTTTATGGGAGAAAGTGCCGATCACCTCTTCATTGGAGTGAGGTGGGAGAACGATTGATTTTAGGCCCCGATGTACTTCAAGAGGCCGAAGACAAGGTTCGACTAGCTCGGGAACGTTTGATTTCAGCTCAAAGTCGACAAAAGAGTTACGCGGATAAGCGTCGGCGCGATTTGGAATTTCAAGTTGGAGACCATGTTTTCCTAAAAGTATCGCCGACTAGAGGAGTCAAGAGATTTGGCATCCGAGGGAAGCTAAGTCCTCGGTTTATTGGACCTTTTGAGATTTTGGAGCGTATCGGCCCGGTGGCTTATCGGCTTGCTCTACCGCCTAACCTATCGGGAGTGCACAATGTGTTCCATGTTTCGACGCTCCGGAAGTATGTTTTTGATCCATCTCATGTGGTGGACTTCGCCCCGTTGGAACTACACGAGGACTTGAGCTTTGAGGAGCAACCGGTGAAGATTTTGGCTCGTGAGGTGAAGAAACTTCGGAATCGCGAGATACCTTATGTGAAGGTACTTTGGAGCAACCACGAGGATCGCGAGGCTACATGGGAACTGGAGAGCGCGCTGCAGGAGCGTTTCCCTCATCTTTTTCAGCTGGATACTTGAGGTACTTCACTTCTAGTTTCGCGGACGAAACTCCTTTTTAGGAGGGGTGAATGTAGTACACTGAACTTTATCAAATTGCGAAGTTCGAGTGTGTGGAGGGTTGAATGATACCCTTAGAATGTTTTTGTAAGCTTCCGGAAGGTTCTAGAAGGTTTCCGGAGAGTTTGGGCGTAAATCGGAAATTTTCGAAAATTTTGAAATTTTGGGGTTTTTGGCTTCGGGATCCGGATCGGATAGGGGCGATCCGGATCGTCCGCGCGAAACTGGAAATTCCACGTTCGGGATCCGGATCGGATAGGGGCGATCCGGATCGTCCGCGCGAAACTGGAAATTCCACGTTCGGGATCCAGATCGGATAGGGGCGATCCGGATCGTCCGCGCGAAACTGGAAATTCCACGTTCGGGATCCGGATCGGATAGGGGCGATCCGGATCGTCCGCGCGAAACTGGAGATTCCACGTTCGGGATCCGGATCGGATTGGGGGCGATCCGGATCGTGCGGCTCTGGACAGCCCAGTAAGAAATGTAATAACATTTCTTGCAGGGGTCTTTTGGGATTTTGTTACATTAGGGTTTTTAATCCCCTTCACTCTTCTTTTCCTCTCATTTGGAGAGAGTAAGAGAAAGTGTTAGAGAGAGAGAGAGGGAGAGAAAATCTTGGATTTTCTTCTCCAACCTATCCCTCTACTTGGATTCTTCTTCAACCTCCTCTTCTCCACCATTGAAGCTTGCCACAAGAGCTTGGAGGAAGGTTAGAACTTGAAGAAGAGGGAAGTTTGGAGCTCTTGTGCCTATCCTTTGCTTTTCCAAGGTGGGATTTGAGCTAAAAGAGGTTTGGAACACTTCTTTTTCCTTTCTTTTGGAATTTTTGAAGGAAAACCTAGGTTTTGGAAAACTAGGGTTTATTTTGGGGCTTTTTGATTTATAGCTTTTGGGGTGGAATTGATGGGTGTAGAACACTCTTGTAGGTTGGTTTTGAAGCTTTTCTTGTTTGGATTTCAAGATTTAGCAAGATTTCTCAACCTAAGGTATTTTTCACCTATTTTTCCCTATGATTTTAAGGGATTTTGTGATTAGGGTTTTGTGATGTTTTAACCCTTTGGAAACTTCTCTTAGGGCATAAGAGGAAGTGTGGGCTTCTTGGTTGGGATCCTTCACAAGGATTTGGCAACTATCCGGTGGGTCTGACCTCACCGAAATGGGTGAACTCCCCCTATGTCTTCTATAAACTTTTAGGGCATCATTGTTATATTAAACATGCATCGTTTGATTTATCATGACTTATGATCATGCATTTGAACCCCTTAATGTGTAGAAAATTTCATACTCTATGTAGTAGAGGTAAACATTGTAGGTGCATGGGCACTTTGAGGGGGGAATTGAATAGGAATTTTCGTGAACTTAAGCTTTTGGATATGAATAGAGAATAACTATACATGTTATAGAATTATTGAGATATGTTATGCATATGATCATGAAGAAAATGGACATTATGACATTAGTGCCATCTAGTGTAGTGAGATACAAGTAGAAAACTTCTAAACTTGTACAATCAAGATGAAATAGTTAGATTCCATGTTTGAGACATGAGGATAACTTGTAAATGTTTTACTCTTTCATTATGCAAAATAATGTTAAAATTGCACATGAAACATTGACACTTGAGATGCTATACCCCGACCTAAAGGTCGATGATGCTTTTCCGTGTTTTAGACACGATGACTTGCTATTCCGTGTTTTAGACACGATGATCGAGACTTGCTTGCTTGCCGTTTGTGCTCATTCGCACATGCTTGGTAGGGTCGCTCTCTCCAAGCCGGCACTCCGGAGTTGGCCATCTGCGACATTATGATCGCCGTGCGGGATTGGGTGCCGATTGGGACGCCGTTGGCTTGGCATAGCTCCTTGGGGGGTGCCACCACGGGACCATGAGGCGTGGCTCAAGCTTAGACTCAAAGAAAGTCTTCAAGAGAAAAGGATTAAGTTAACCAAACTTAACATTGAATATCACATAGATGATCCATTAATGGTAGTTGGACATACATGATAGCAAACTTGACATTGGACACCACATAAGTAATACTACTCATTGTAGTTGGACATTATGATAGCATGATAGATTCATATCATCATCACCTTGTACATGAGCATAGAGGCATGATAGTAGTAGAGTACTTTACTTTACTTCAGTTGTTTATTTTCTGCATTTCATTTCAGCAGTTTTCTATCTTATGTCTCAGTTGACCTAGTGGTGTATTTCGCTCCTCTCGGCGGCTTACCCACTGGGAACTATTGTTTAATAGTTCTCACCCCATTTGGGATGTTGTTTTTCAGAGCCATCCGCAGCGGGAGGGGCTCGGGACCGTGGCAAGGGGTTATCGCATAGCTAGCTAATCCCCGTCGCACCACTCGAGGTGGTTACAGGACACCTTTTCTTTTGTTTTTGTTAGAGAGGTGTTGGTGTATTTTGGCATAGAAACCACCCATGTATTTTGATAAGTTGTATTTAAGGGAACTACATGTGTATTTTGGATTTTAACTTCTTGTATGATAGTTGTTATCTACTTTCCTCTTTTATGTATAGTTTAGTTGCTTTGTGCTCTGATTACTAGTAGGATGTGTATATTGCCTTCCTTCAGCTTGTTGTTGTAGACGCCTTGTGTGTACCGGGGGGTACCTTGTGCACACGGCGGGTCTGTGCACGTGCCGGGTAGGCTTCCGCTGGGGCCTGGGGCGTGACAGGGAGAGACATTTGTACTTTATTTATAGTTGTACTTTACTTTTATTTCCAGCTTCAGTCTGAGATTTATTAGTTTTAGTTTAGCTCTGTTTTTATGCTCTTTTATTATATCTCTTATATCTGGGCAGGATACCAGCGCTTCGTGTACACAGAAAATTTCGTGTGCATGGCGGATTTGTGGACGGGCCCGGATTCTGGTTTACACCCGGGGTGTGACAGAAAGACCCGTGAGCCCCTGTTAGCACATGTGAGTGTGGGGTTATGTCAGTCGTCAGGTGCCGTCAATGGTTTTAGCCTGAGGTCTTCATGACCAGCAGTGGCATTGATTGGGTACTTGCTTTCCTTCATCGACGCATAGCTTACATTATCTTATTCTAGCATGCTTGGTTATTATATTCCTGTACCCATATCTGCTCAGCACTATGATTTTGATTACTTGCAGTCATACTTTCATATATCAGCTTTTACCTATTGATCTATTACTATCCGCAGATTATAGTATACCGGTAGGTACGATTTGCTATTTCCCGGCACGTCGTGCACACTGGAATACATTTATATTGTATCTCACACCCCCTGGGTGACCATCCTTTAGGTCCGTCGGGTGGTGAGATGTCGGGACGGTCTGGTGAGCTGATTACGACAGAGCTGTCCCCATGATGTTACTGATCAGGTCTGATTCCTGTTATGATGCTACTGATATTCATGATTTAGACTTACTATTATCTTGATGTTTAGTAATTTAGTTGAATAATTACTATGATGCTTATAACTAAGGTGGATGAGGATACTTGACGATTTAGTTATGTTGATGATGGATGATATTTTGATTACATATTGTTGTAGTTAGACTATGATTGTTGGATTTAGTTCCTTAGCCGTGCATGTATAGGGGAGACTCTGTCCCAGTGGATAGAGATTCTCTTATGCATGTGGCGATCTGATCATGTCCTGAGATAAAAGATAAACTCTGAGAAAAAAAAAAAAAAAATAGACCGGTTTCAATTCCGCGGCGTGACACAATCGATGAAAAGGGAATGGAGTTGGAAATCATCTTAGCGATCTGATCAAAAGGCATAGAAGGAAGATCCGCCGGTAAGGTCAAATCTCTCGATTAGAGAGTCGGGAGAATGAAAGGATCATACTGTGACAAGGTACGAAAGGAATGATCAAAGATCCCACAGCACGTGTCGGTCTTTTTTCAAATTTCGACAATCATTCGAAACGGCACATCAGACAATTGTCGAGGGGGCATTGTTGAGGTCAAAAATATAGCCACGCGAGAGTGAGACACATGTCGATCGTCATCGGCTAAAGGCATCAGCCGATAGGAGAAACGACCAACAAAAGGGTTATCGTCTCATCGAGAACCGACCTCGGCCGAAGGCAAATATCAGACCGCCTAAGTCGAATGACGAAAGAGGCGAAGCCAGGGTCAACTCTCGGCTGTCCAAGCCGCAAAGGAAAGACCCTGGAAGGAAAGAGTACAAGATCCAGGCGCGAATCTCGTAACCAACTCCGGAATGGCAAGCGACACCGAGCATTGGAAAGCGGCGAAGATCATGCTTCGGTGCGCCGTTTAGGGGATGAACATGGACGAAAAACAGCTACTATCCCATGGAGGATAATTGACTCAAAAGAAAATAGTTGAGAGATATGCGATGATTCACATTAGATCACGCCGATTACTAAAATCGGCGGGTTACACACATGGTTCAAACGGATATAAATAACCAAACCATCGAAGAAAAAGGGCTCCTGCAATTTTGTAAGCTAGTGACAACCCCTACTTTTCAATACCTTTCTTACCTGTATTTACTGTTTTCCTAGCTAGCCTTTCATATCTGCATTTACTGCTTTCCATACTCCCTTTCTAGGAGTAGTCTTACTTATAATCGTTCCTTATAACTCCTTTCGAGCAATACAATTTCAAAACGGCCGTGTCAAATTCCTGTCTCCAAATCCTAGTTCGGCTCCTCTAGGCCAAACTCTCTCAAGAGTTTGATGGAGAAGAATTCGGCCGAGCGGATTCCTCATCGGCCTAATCTCTTGATCCTATTTTGGCACGCGGCGCATCACATATTAGAGAGTCAACCCCGGGGCCGATTGCGAACCGCACCGGGTCGACGGTCAGCATCATATTTCGGCTCCAACAAATGCTATCAAGTTTTTTTTTATTAAATCTACTTCTTTGACTATTTATATTCTTTAGATCATACTATTCCACCAGCCACCCACTAAACCCAAGAGAACCACTATCATTCTAACCGCATATTCCTTCATTCAAGTGTTGAAAATCTAATAGTATCAATGATTTGACACTATTAATAGTATGGTAGCATAGTTCATTTTTTTATGCCCACTTCAATAGTGATTCAATATGTTAATACTAATAATTTGTTGGCATGAACCATTGCCCCATATATATATACTCTTTCATTAAAGCTAGAGTGCCTACTCCTTATATATCCATACGCAATCTCTTTTTAAAAATTTATAAATAATAATTCAAAAGAGAAATGTACTTATACATCTACGGTTGAAATTTAGATAATTCTTTTTAAATTTTTTGTATAAAAAATAATAATAATAAAATTAGCGTGAAAAATTAGTTAGCTTTTAGATGGTGCCGTTGTAAGATACACACCCAAATGTAGATTCATGTATAACATTGCTCATAAATCGAAAGGAAAAGATTCTTTGTTCACCTTAGGGAGAAATTATTATATTGTAATAGTCAGATTTTTCCTATTTTTAAATAAATAGAAAGAAAAGTGAAATTCAGTCTTGGTTCGGGTTTAAAAAGTCTAAAATGACCTGACTGGTCAAACGCCGGTGTGCAATTTGTACAATTTACGAAGCAAAAAAGGCTATTTTCCAATCCGGACACGATCTTGAAAATCTGAGATCACCGTTGCGATCGTCTCGTCGAACTGAGCGAGATTCATATTCAGCAAATTTCGATCTGACGGTCGGATCTTCCAGAAATCAGCGAAGAAACGGACGAATATCGCGATCAATGTAACAGTGGCCCTGTGCACAGTACTTTAAGTGAGTTACCGCAGATGAACAGTAGCCTCTAAACTCGGGACTCCCTCGGTTGCAACGTTGGCCGATTCGCTGTTCGGACTCCGAACATAGCGATCCAAGTAGTCGTTTTGATCGGTTTCATCGATCTGAACACAATGGCGCTGACGGAATTTCCGTTCGACGACCCTAGGGTCTCGAAAAGCATTATAAACTGTATTTTTGTACAGTAATCATGGACCAAGGTTTTATCTGGGCGTTGCGTCGATAAACAAAAATCGCTACCTTGTAGATTTCGACGTGCCGGACGTCGTCGGGAAGTTCGTTTTTCGATTTGACGAATGAAATGCCTCGAAAAGCGTAAAATACGGCAAAAAATATGGTATTTTACGCAACAACCCCTATATTTAGCTCCGAATTTGCGTGCTGCTTTATGGAGAGGGATCTAAGTATGAAATAGAGTTGCTGTGAGGGACTTGGATTGAAATAGCAATGGTTTGGGGGTTATATTGCATCTTGTACATACAAATATATATTAGGTGTTAGTGTGATGATCCAGGTTTCCATGCACTATTTTTCCCGTGAATCCAATGTGTAAAACACCTGTTGATGGTGTGTTTGGTCCACAGTGTATCAAAAGGATGGCACAGATGGATCCATGGTGGTATTTATTGTTAGTTTGGCCTTCGGCGGCATTTGCCGAATTTTAGAAAAAGTTTTAGGCCAAACGGAGGGCGTATTTGGATTCAGCGCGGAAAAACGCTTGAAAACGGCTATTTACTTGTTAAATTCTGAGTCCGGATGCCCAAAAACGGACTCCCGGAAGTTTTCAGTGGTTTCTGGTGCATGGGGGAAGCCGTGGACCGCGGGGCGCCACGTGGCGGCCTATCATTGGCCGGTCCGCAGCGCTCGGTGCATGGGACGGCGCGGCGGGGGTGCACAAGCCCGGCGCAGGGCCACGTGGCAGGCGCTGATTGGTGGGCCTTCGGTGCGCGGTCCATGGAATGGGAGCGGCCGGTGCAGGGATTCGAGCGCCGGTGCAGGTATTTGGGCGGGAGACACGTTTCGGCCTCTGGTTGGCCGGTGCCAGGAGCGCGGTCCACGGAGTCCCCTGCGCGGGCGCATAGACCCGGCGCAGGGATACGTGGCGGCAGACCATTGGCGGGCTCACAGGTCGCGGCGCTCGGGGACAAGACCTGGCGCCTCGGGGCGCGTGCCAGGCGGCCGGTCAGGCTGCGCCTGCCCGTGCGCCTGACTGCCACAGTGGTCGGACGCGTGGCGCATTACCATTCGCGGGCGCCGGTTGGGTTGACCGACCGGTCGGGACACGCGTCGGCAGGAGGCGCGCCCGCACAGCTGTTCGCTGTGCGGGACACGCGTCCCCCTCCCGGCGCGTCCGCGCGGCGCTCCTTGGCGCGCCCCGCACGGCTGTTCGCTGTGCCGGGACACGTGTCAGTCCCGTGTTGATTCGGGCGGTCGGACGGGGTGCCGTCCGACCCTCTTTGCAGATTCGGGCGCCCGAATCTTGGGCCCGAATCCGCAAAGGGCCCAAGTCACCTTTTGGCCTATAAATAGGGGCTTGTGGGCTGTTCTTCTTCTTCTTTTGTGCATTTTCTCCCCAAGGTCCCTTCTAAGAAATTCTTCCTCCCTTAGTGCTATACCTCTTGGAGACTTTTCAGGATTTATGGAGGCTCGAATCCCGAGGTTCTTGATTTTTCGGCGCGGCGCGACGATCGTTCACCGGCAACCCGCTTCGTCTCATTTCAGTATTCAGGCTCCCCCGGCTTACCCCGACCTCAGAATCAGGCGATTTTTGCGGCGTTGGATTCACAACTGGTAGGACTACAATTTCTCTGTTTTGGGTTTCCCCTCATTCCGAGGTTATCTTGGAGTCCGCGGAGCTTTCTTTTGACCCTTTTTCTTTCGCTGAGTTTTGGACAGCGCTGCCTTGTTTTGGCGATAACTTCGCGCACAGGGATCGGATCAGGGCGATTCAAAAGGGGATTTGCATCTACGCATCGCAAGGAGTCTCTCCAAATTTTCTTGGATTTTTCTGGAATTTTCCGAAGGTGAGAAACCCCTTCTTACAGAACTTTGTAGCACAGTTTTGGGTGAATGTATTGTTCGGGGTAGTCCCCTTGTCGATTTTGGTTCTCAGCGTAGGAAAATCGTGTGGGAACGTGCAGGTACTTGTTTCGACCGGGTCGTCGCGTGGATCGCAACGGTATTTTTCTGGGAATTTTTCGGGCTTAATTCGCAGGTAAAAATGGCAAGATGGTTAATCCGACATTTTGAGGACAGATTTCGGATTAAACTTGGATAATAATTGTGTGTGTATTCTTTGGGGCATGTGATGCAGTATTGCGGTGATTTTCGGATCGGGCGTGGACTTTGCTTCCGGGGACCGGATTTAGCGCTCGAGGTGGGTACCGTTGTTAACCTCCTACTTGTGATGTCCCCACTAGGCCTATTTGAGTTGCTACTATGTTACATTGCTAAATGAACCGGTAAAATGAATATGGCATGTTAATTGAGAGTTGGACTTACAGTTAGGGCTTGCATCTTCAAAAGGACTAAGTGGTAATTAATGGTTAATTCTTGTAAATAATACGTCGCCTAAAACCACGGGAAGAGCCTTGTTAAAAATGGATATGTTGCATATACATGTTGGGACCTCTTATACATATACATCAACCGACTTGGGGCAATTTAGTAAAATGGAAGTTTATTTAAACGGCATACTTCTACCTTGTGAGAACTAGAATACTTGAATCATGTTTTAATAAAGGACTTTACATGCTTTTATGGACATCTAGATAGGCCACCTTTTTCTGCTACACTATTATGCTGGAACTGACTTAGGAGAAACCATGCTTTTACTTTCTCTCCTTTTATCTAGATTTAGGGGATAGTGCGCTCGGGTTCGAGCAGGGGCTGGGATAGTGTAGTCAGACAGTTGTGGGTTTTGGGACAGGCAGGCTGTGAGGGCAGGGCATTGCGGCAACCGCGGATTTTTGGCGGTTGACCGGACAGTGGTTATTGCATCAGATTGGGGGAGAGGATTTGGGCTTCTTTTAGTGGATGGGCTTTCCACTTAGATCAGTGTCGTGATCCAGTCCTGCTGATTTTGATACTTGTTACTGAGGCACTTAACTCGTGTGGGTCGCTCCCCTCGAGTGCCACTCCGGAGTGTGCGGTTTACAGACCTCGAGTCTTCGAGACTCTCATCCCCTATCGGTGTTATGCGTAGGCTGGCATACCCGATTTGGCAGGCAGAGCAGGCAGTACCAGTGCCTACTGGTGTATCGATTGGGTCTAGACAGGCAGGCATTTACATTCTGATGCATACATTTAGCTATACTTTCTGCTAGCACATTAGAGGCATGTAGTGGTAGCTCTATTCATCATCAGCAGTCTTATTTACAGCTTACCACCTTTGCTTCTTTTTCCGCCTCTTATAGTCCTAGTGGGCATGTCTGAGTTTGAGGTTTACCCACTAGGAGGAGGCTACTGTTCTATAGTAGTTCTCACTCCCCACGGTCTTCTTTTTTTCTCTTCCCCTTTGTTTTGCAGAGTCGTCTGCGGGAGTTGCAGGACCCTCCTCAGCGGACCGAGGTAAGAGGATCGCGGACTAGATAGCGGTCTACCCAGGCACCAGTTCAGTTACTAGATGTACCCCGATACTCTCAGATACTCTACTTTTCATTTCTTTTGGGTCTGGCCTCGGCCAGCTGGTTGTATTTGATTAGTGAGCTGTGAGAGATATTTGTATTATTGAGAGTTTACTTCTGCACTTTACTTTCCTGCTTTATCTGAGATGTACTAGTTGTAGTTAGCTCTGTTTATGCTCTTTTATTATATCATCTATATTTGAGCAGGTTACCAGCGCTTCGTATACACGGGAAATTCCGTGTATACGGCGGATCTGTAGACGAGCCCGGGTTCTGGTTTACACCCGGGGCGTGACAGATTAAGTTGGTATCAGAGCTTAGGGATAGGTCAGTTGGGACTCAGAAAACCCTAGGCTTTGGCAGACCTTAGGAGGGCAGGGCGTGAGTGACGCGACATTATGCGAAAGTCGGCAATTCGGTCATGTGTTTATTTGACTCTTCCAGTGAGTCAAGAGGGATTGGCATGTCTTATTTCTGGTGAACTATTATGTTGGCTGCAGACAACATAAGGCTACAGAAATAGGAGGATGCCTTTGACTTTCGCTAGATTGGGTCGAGTGTGGTTTCGTTACTCATCTGTGGTTCTTTGTGTGGCAGGATGCCTCCCAGGCGGCGGATTCCTACCCGGGGTACCCCTACACCCCCGGAGGGGCCGGAGCAGTCCGGACCGACAGAGATTAGTGAGTTGAGGGCCATGGTGGCCCAGCTGGCGGAGGGTCACCGCCGGCAGGAGCAGAGGATCGAGCAGCTGCTTGCTCAGGTTGGGGCCCCTCCCCCTACTACTGTTGAGGCCCCCGTACCACCTGTTGTACCACCGACTATACCGCTTGTGCCTGCGGCACCATCCTCGAGCAGCGGGGCCCCGGGAGCGATCCGACCATTGACCCCCGCGGAGGAGCAGGAGTTCGCTGATAAACTCACCCAGTTCTGTCAGCGGGGACCGCCTAGGTTTTCGGGGCGGAGCACTCACCCTTGGGAGGTTGGGACTTGGCTTTCAGCAATGGAGAAGTTGTTCCGAGACTTCTTCATCGATCAGAAGTATAGGGTACACATGGCTGTGCATTGTCTGGACGGGGATGCTGATACGTGGTGGCGTCGGGTGGAGCCCCTGGAGTTTCAGATCACCCGGCAGCTACCTTGGGCAGAGTTCAAGAGGATGGTTCTGGACACGTACTTTTCTACTAGCGTGAAGAAAAAGATGGAGGATGATCTGAAGAATCTCCAGCAAGGCGACCGGTCGGCATGGGACTACTTCCAGGAGTTTTCGCGGCTGCTCAACTGCGTTCCCTACGTCGCTAGGGACGGACCACATCAGGTGGAGCTCTTCGAGTCGGGCCTGCGCCCGGAGATCTATACCTTAGTGCATGCGCAGAGACTACAGACCCTGGAGGAGGCGGCAGAGCATGCACAGTGGGTCGAGAGAGGAGACCACGTCGTCGCCAGACGTGGAGGCCTGGTCGCTCAGGGATCTGACAGGAAGCGGCCAGCGCAGGATGATGGGGGACAGGCCAGCTCCTGGAGGCCGCCCCGACCCCCGCCGCCTCAGTTCTCAGGCCGCGGGCGTTCGGAGCGGCGAGGGCCTGGTGGATCCCAGAGGCCCCCACAGCAGCAGCAGCAGCAGCACTCACGACAGCAGCAGCATTCACAGCAGCAGAGGTCGCAGTCCCGGCAGCAGGGACCTCAGCGGCAGAGGCAGCAGCAGCAGGGAGGCAGCCCCAGACCCCAGCCAGGTGCATTTTCTGCCGGGGACAGCATCCTTCTGATACTTGTGACCAGAGGTTTGGCCGCTGTTACCGGTGCGGACAGTCGGGCCACGTTCGAGCTACTTGCCCCTATGCGCCAGCACCGGCTCCTTCCTCAGCATCAGCCCCATCGGCACCCCAGCAGCGGCCCTATGCTCCAGCGAGCAGGGCCCCTTCTTCTCACCCGGCAGACTACCGACCACCAGCGCAGAGCGGGCGGGTCTATGCCGCCCACGTTGAGGATTCTCTGTCAGCCGACCACGTGGTGGCAGGTATCGTTTTACTTTCTGGCAGTAGAGCTCGCACTTTATTTGATACCGGTGCATCACATTCTTTTATCAGTAGAGCATTCGCATCATCCCATGGACTAGAGTTAGGTCGGTTGCCACGTGCATTAGAGGTACAGATTCCGGAGCATACTCTGCTTGTAGAGGAGTGTTGTTGGTCTTGCCCTGTACAGATCGAGTCGTGGATCTTGCCAGCGGACCTGATGGTCCTGAGTCAGTTGCGAGACTTTGATATAGTACTTGGGATGGACTGGCTGGCTCGCTATTATGCGACTATTGACTGTGCCGCGAGGACGGTGACTTTTAGCGAGCCAGGCCAGGAGGTGATTGTGTACAGAGGGTGCCAGAGTGCTTTCTTCGCCTCGATAGTTTCGACTTCTCGTGCGAGGCAGATGATGCGCAGTGGATGCGTGGCCTTTTTGGCCAGTGTGGTTGAGGGGCCTGCGGCGGCACCGGGACTCGCGGATATCCCTATTGTCCACGAGTTCCCGGATGTTTTCCCACCAGAGCTGACTAGTATGCCGCCGGATAGGGAGATCGAGTTTTTGATTGACGTAGTCCCAGGAACTGCGCCAATCTCCAAGGCCCCTTACCGAATGGCACCGGCTGAGCTGCGTGAGTTAAGGCGCAACTTCAGGACTTATTGGACAAGGGTTTTGTGAGGCCGAGTGTATCGCCTTGGGGAGCGCCGGTGCTATTCGTGAAGAAGAAGGATGGTTCACTTCGACTTTGTGTGGATTACCGAGAGCTGAATAAAGTGACCATCAAGAACAAGTACCCTTTGCCGCGCATCGATGACTTATTTGATCAGCTGCAAGGGTCTTGTGTCTTCTCTAAGATCGACTTACAGTCTGGTTACCACCAATTGAAGGTGAAGGCCGAGGACGTTCCGAAGACAGCATTCAGGACTCGGTACGGGCATTATGAGTTCACTGTCATGCCTTTTGGATTGACTAATGCCCCTGCCGCATTTATGGATTTGATGAACAGGATCTTTCGACCTTATCTGGACCGGTTTGTGGTAGTGTTCATCAATGACATCCTGGTTTATTCTCGGAGCGATGTGGAGCACGAGGAGCACCTGAGGATTGTGCTGCAACTTCTGAGGGAGAAGAAGTTGTATGCCAAGTTGTCTAAGTGCGAATTTTGGCTTCGAGAGGTTGCCTTTTTGGGCCATGTGATCTCAGCCGCAGGAGTGGCGGTAGACCCGGCGAAGATTGAGGCAGTCCGGGATTGGCCCCGACCGACGACGGTAGCAGAGGTTCGCAGTTTTATGGGCTTGGCTGGATATTACCGTCGGTTTGTGGAAGGTTTTGCGAAACTTTCCGCACCCCTCACCCGTTTGACGCGCAAAGGAATTATGTTTATCTGGAGTGAGGAGTGCCAGAGGAGCTTCGAGGAACTGAAGGGCAGATTGATGTCAGCTCCTATCCTTTCCCTCCCTGTTATGGGGAAAGGATATGTGATCTACAGTGACGCATCGCACAGTGGACTTGGTTGCGTGCTGATGCAGGAGGGTAAGGTAATCGCTTATGCTTCACGGCAACTCAAGGATTATGAGAAGAATTACCCTACCCATGACTTGGAGCTAGCTGCTGTGATCTTTGCACTGAAGTTGTGGCGCCATTATCTGTATGGGGAGCACTGCGAGATTTACACCGACCACAAGAGCCTGAAATATCTGTTCACACAGAAGTAACTCAACTTGAGGCAGCGCAGATGGTTGGAGCTGTTAAAGGACTACGATGTGGACATACTCTACCATCCCGGCAAGGCAAACGTGGTCGCTGATGCCCTGAGCAGGAGAGCAGTGCAGAGCCTATCCTTGATGATCACCGATCAGGCGCCATTACTGGAGCAGATGAGGCGGTTAGAGCTTGAGGTGGTGTCCCCTGGGGTCTCTGCTAGACTTTGTCCTTAGTCGTGCAGCCCACTCTGTTGGACAGGATTCGGGAGAAACAGAGTGAGGACCCCCACTTGATGAGGATTCGAGAGCAGATTCAGGCTGGCGAGACAGGGGATTTTTCAGTTGATGCTTCGGGAGTACTACGGTACAGGGACCGAGCTTGCGTGCCTATGGACTCAGAGATTCGAGAGCAGATCTTGCGGGAGGCCCATTATACACCTTATACCATCCATCCTGGTGGGACTAAGATGTATAAGGACCTCAAGGCACAGTTTTGGTGGAGCGGCATGAAAAGAGATATTGGCAGATTTGTGGCGCACTGCTTAACTTGTCAGCAAGTAAAGGCTGAGCATCGTGTACCTGCTGGCAAGTTGCAGAGTCTCCCAATCCCTGAATGGAAGTGGGATCATATCACTATGGATTTTGTCACGGGATTGCCGAGGGCACAGACTGGAGCGGATGCGATCTGGGTGGTCGTGGACAGACTCACCAAGTCCGCTCACTTTTTACCGGTTCAGATGACTTGGCCATTGGATCGACTGGCACAGATGTACTTGGCTGAGGTGGTCAGATTGCACGGGATACCCATTTCCATTGTATCGGATAGAGACTCGAGGTTTGTCTCGCACTTCTGGAGGAGTTTACAGACGGCCCTGGGGACACAGCTTCGTTTCAGCACAGCATTCCACCCACAGACGGACGGACAGTCAGAGCGCACCATTCAGACTCTCGAGGATATGCTGAGAGCATGCGTTCTGGATTTTGGGGGAGGGTGGCACCGACACTTGGGATTGGTTGAGTTTGCGTACAACAACAGCTATCAAGCGAGCATCCGGATGGCTCCGTTTGAAGCGTTGTATGGACGCAAGTGTCGGTTACCCCTGTATTGGAGTGATGTGGGTGAGAAGAAGACCTTGGGTCCTGATCTACTGTTGGAGGCAGAGGAGAAGGTCAGACTGATTCGACGACATCTTGAGACCGCTCAGAGCCGACAGAGGAGTTATGCTGATACCCGACGACGAGACTTAGAGTTTCAGGTGGGCGATCACGTCTTTTTGAAAGTCTCGCCTTCGAAGGGGATTCGGAGATTTGGGATTCGTGGAAAACTGAGCCCTCGTTATATTGGACCTTTTGAGGTATTGGAGCGCATAGGGCCAGTTGCCTACCGGCTTGCACTTCCTCCCAGATTGGCTAGTGTTCACGATGTGTTTCATGTATCCACCCTGAGGAGATATGTTTATGACCCGTCGCACATTATTGATTTCGCCCCACTGGAGATTGCTGAGGACTTGAGCTATGTCGAGCGGCCACTGCGGATCTTGGACCGTGAGGTTAGAGAGCTGCGCAGCCGGGCCATTCCTTATGTGAAGGTTCTGTGGAGCAACCAGAGCGAGCGCGAGGCTACTTGGGAGCTGGAGTCAGCGATGATTGATGCCTACCCCCACTTGTTCGAGGCCCCGGCTTGAGGTATGACTTTTGTTTCGAGGACGAAACTCTTTTTAGTAGGGGAGGATGTGATGATCCAGGTTTCCATGCACTGTTTTTCCCGTGAATCCAATGTGTAAACACCTGTTGATGGTGTTTGGTCCACAGTGTGTCAAAGGGATGGCACAGATGGGTCCGTGGTGGTATTTATTATTAGTTTGGCCTTCGGCGGCGTTTGCCAAATTTTAGAAAAGTTTTTAGGCCAAACGGAGGGCGTATTTGGATTCAGCGCGGAAAAACGCTTGAAAACGGCTATTTACTTGTTAAATTTTGAGTCCGGATGCCCAAAAACGGACTCCCGGAAGTTTCTGTGGTTTCTGGTGCATGGGGGAAGCCGTGGACCGCCGGGCGCCACGTGGCGGCCTATCATTGGCCGGTCCGCAGCGCTCGGTGCATGGAACGGCGCGGCGGGGTGCACAGCCCGGCGCAGGGCCACGTGGCAGGCGCTGATTGGCGGGCTTCGGCGCGCGGTCCACGGAATGGAGCGGCCGGTGCAGGGATTCGAGCGGCGGTGCAGGTATTTGGGCGGGAGCCACGTTTCGGCCTCGGTTGGCCGGTGCCAGGAGCGCGGTCCACGGAGTCCCCTGCGCGGGTGCATAGACCCGGCGCAGGGACACGTGGCGGGAGACCATTGGCGGGCTCACAGGTCGCGGCGCACGGGGACAAGACCTGGCGCCTCGGGGCGCGTGCCAGGCGGCCGGTCAGGCTGCGCCTGCCCGCGCGCCTGACCGCCACAGTGTCGGACGCGTGTCGCATTACCATTCGCGGGCGCCTGTTGGGTTGACGCCGGTCGGGACACGCGTCGGCAGGGGCGCGCCCGCACAGCTGTTCGCTGTGCGGGACACGCGTGCGCGGCGGGGCCTGCGCGGGGCGCGCTGTGCGCACTGTTCGGGTTGGATTCGGGCCGGTCGGACGGGGTGCGTCCGACCCGCTTTGCGGATTCGGGCGCCCGAATCTTGGCCCGAATCCGCAAAGGGCCCAAGTCACCTTTTGGCCTATAAATAGGGCTTGTGGGCTGTTCTTCTTCTTTTGTGCATTTTCTCCCGAGGTCCCTTCTAAGAAATTCTTCCTCCCTTAGTGCTACATCTCTTGGAGACTTCTCAGGATTTTTGGAGGCTCGGATCCCGAGGTTCTGATTTTTTCGGCGCGGCGCGACGATTGTTCACCGGCAACCCGCTTCGTCGCATTTCAGTGTTCAAGCTCCCCCGGCTTACCCCGACATCAGAATCAGCGATTTTTGCGCCGTTGGATTCACAACAGGTAGGGCTTCAATTTCTCTGTTTTGTTTCCCCGCATTCCGAGGTTTTCTTGGAGTTTTCGGGCTTCTTTTGACCCTTTTTCTTTCGCGGAGTTTTGGACAGCACCAACTTGTTTTGGCGATAACTTCGCGCTCAGGCATCGGAACAGGGCGATTCAAAAGGGGATTTGCATCTACGCATCGCAAGGAATCTCCTGGAATTTTCTTGGATTTTTGTGGAATTTCCCCGAAGGTGAGAATCCCTTTTTACAGAATTTATAGCACAGTTTTGGGTGAATGTATTGTTGGGGTAGTCCCCTTGTCGATTTTCGTTCTCAGCGTAGGAAAATCGTGGGAAAACGTGCAGGTACTTGTTTCGACCGGATCGTCGCGTAGATCGCAGTAGTATTTTTCTGGGAATTTTTGGGCACGTTTCGCAGGTAAAAATGGCAAGATGTTAATCTGACATTTTGGGGACAGATTTTGGATTAAACTTGGATAGTAATTGTGTGTGTATTCTTTGGGGCATGTGATGCAGTGTTGCGGGGATTTCGGATCGAGCGCGGACTTTCTTCGTCGGGACTTGGATTTAGCGCTCGAGGTGGGTACCGTTGTTAACCTCCTACTTGTGATGTCCCCACTAGGCCTATTTGAGTTGCTTCTATATTACATTGCTAAATGAACCGGTAAAATGAATATGGCATGTTATTGAGAATTGGACTTACAGTTAGGGCTTGCATCTTAAAAGGACTAAGTGGTAATTAATGGTTAATTCTTGTAAATAATATGTCGCCTAAAACCACGGGAAGAGCCTTGTTAAAAATGGATATGTTGCATATACATGGGGACCTCTATACATATACATAACTTGGGGCAACTTAGTAAAATGGAAGTTTATTTAAACGGCATACCTCTACCTTGTGAGAACTAGAATACTTGAATCATGTTTTAATAAAGGACTTTGCATGCTTGAATGGACATCTAGTTAGGCCACCTTTTTCTGCTACACTATCATGCTGGAATTGACTTAGGAGAAACCATGCTTTTCTTCTCTCCTTTTATCTAGATTTAGGGGATAGTGCGCTCGGGTTCGAGCAGGGGCTGGGATAGTGTAGTCAGACAGTTGTGGGTTTTGGGACAGGCAGGCTGTGAGGGCAGGGCATTGCGGCAACCGCGGATTTTGGCGGTTGACCGGACAGTGGTTATTGCATCAGATTGGGGGAGAGGATTTGGGCTTCTTTTAGTGGATGGGTTTTCCACTTAGATCAGTGTCATGATCCAGTCCTGCTGATTTGATACTTGTTACTGAGGCACTTAACTCGTGTGGGTCGCTCCCCTCGAGTGCCACTCCGGAGTGTGCGGTTTACAGACCTCGAGTCTTCGAGACCTCTCATCCCTATCGGTGTTATGCGTAGGCTGGCATACCCGATTTGGCAGGCAGAGCAGGCAGTACCAGTGCTTACTGGTGTATCGATTGGGTCTAGACAGGCAGGCATTTACATTCTGATGCATACATATAGCTATACTTTCAGTTAGCTCATTAGAGGCATGTAGTGGTAGCTCTATTCATCATCAGCAGTTTTATTTACAGCTTACCACCTTTGTTCATCTTTTCCGCCTCTTATAGTCCTAGTGGGCACATCTGAGTTGAGGTTTACCCACTAGGAGGAGGCTACTGTTCTATAGTAGTTCTCACTCCCCACTGTCTTCTTTTTTTCTCTTCCCCTTTGTTTTGCAGAGTCGTCTGCGGGAGTTGCAGGACCCTCCGCAGCGGACCGAGGTAAGAGGATCGCGGACTAGATAGCGGTCTACCCAGGCACCAGTTCAGTTACTAGATGTACCCCGATACTCTCAGATACTCTACTTTTCATTTCTTTTGGGTCTGGCCTCGGCCAGCTGGTTGTATTTGATTAGTGAGCTGGGAGAGACATATGTATTATTGAGAGTTTACTTCTGCACTTTACTTCCTGCTTTATCTGAGATGTACTAGTTGTAGTTAGCTCTGTTTATGCTCTTTTATTATATCATCTATATTTGAGCAGGTTACCAGCGCTTCGTATACACGGGAAATTCCGTGTATACGGCGGATCTGTAGACGAGCCCGGGTTCTGGTTTACACCCGGGGCGTGACAGATTAAGTGGGGCGTCACAGTTGGTATTAGAGACATTCACCAGCCGGAAATGTGAGATGAGTGTCGGCTGAGCCAGGGTTATATAGCGGGTAGAGCGAGGCTCCCCGGCTAATGACCGTTGTGAGTGGAGTGCAGCTCCTCACAAGGTCGGCTAAGGCTAGCGAGACGAGTCTCACATCGCCTGGTGCTTGTGAGTGTGCTTGAGCCTGACGTGGACGTCAGGGCTTAAAGGGGGGAAGAATGTGACACCCCCGGAATTTGGATTAGTCCTCTATATAAATGATATAATAGGACTAAATCTCTAACCCGGCTATAGCATTTTGGATGGTAGCAAGATCCAAGAGGAACATGAGAGTTAAGCGTGCCAGAGCTAGAGTAGTTCTAGGATGGGTGACCCCCTGGGAAGTGGGGCGTCACAGTTAGGGTTCTCCTTAAACCCTAGAAATCCTGTAGCCCTAACCCTAGCCGCTCAGCACCGACCCCATCCATCTCCCTCTGCATCTCTCCACGGAAGTTACGCCACCAAGCGCCGCCGTCCCGTCGCCGGAGTTGCTCAAAGAAGCAAGAATAGCCTCGGATCCTTGGTGTGGTGGGCGTGGGAAGCAACCTGGGAGGTGTTGGTTTGCTCCAAGTGTATCTGGGAGTCCCTCTCTGTGTGTGACGTCGATCCAGGGTGAACCCGACACCGGGATTCGCCGTGTGTCGCGCGCCGCTGCGGAGTCACCTTTTTCCTTATCTTTTCCGGCGAGGTAAGATGATGGAATAGATTTGTTTTAAATGGCTCAAGAGTGTGTCTAGTATGTTCCTGACGTCAAGTGCATTGCACTTGTGAAGTCCGGGCCGCCGCCGTCGTCCCTGTCGCCAACAGGAGAGCTTTCTTGCCAGAAGTGCATCTTCAGCCAAATCTGTGCTCGGACTTCATCCGGCCGTTGAAGCGGAGATCAAGACCGTTGAATCTTGTCCTTTTGACGACTGCAAGGAGTCCCCCAATTGTCTCGGGCCGATCGGGTGAGGATCCAAGCCGCACAAGGAAGCCCTAGAATCGGGCTTTGTGCTTCCTCGGCAGAGCTTCGCCGTCCGGCGCCGCCGCTCGCCCGCGTCGTTGGCCACCGCCTTGAAAGGCTTCCTTGCACCGAGAGAAGCACTTTGGTCCAAGTTGCGGGGCCCCTTGTGCTCTGGTTGGAAATCCGCCATTAGAGCACCTCGGGGTCTTCCGAGCTCGAGCTCCGACGATCGCCGCCGCTCCCAGTCGCCGTCTGGTCGCTCAGGTGAGTTCGTAGGGTTGTTTAGAAGCTTCCCATGCCGTTGCATGAGAGTTTTAACGTGGGGTTTCTTACCTCTGTAGTTGCACCAAGAAGCTAGCCCGAGCTCCACCGCCGGCCGTCGCCGCCGCCTCCGGCCGCCGGCGTTGGGTCTGACCACGACCGAGCCACCTCTGTGAGTGTACTCTTGCTGCTGCTTGCCTCTGCTCCAAGCTTGAACCCAACTTGATCAAGCTTCGGCCTAACCCGAGCTCTAGCAAGATTGTAGCCTCAACCACCTTGCTCCGACGATCTTTCCGGCCGGTCTGCATTGCACCTGAGGTGAGCACAACAATTCTATGTCCACCCTAAGCATGGTGCTCAAGTTTAATTGCAGATAGATCAAGTGTTATTTAAGTTGTGGCATTATAGCATTTTGGACCTAAAGAGTTATGGGCCAACTTTGCCTCGGGCCTCGTGTAAGCCCAAACCAGTGAGCACGGGCTTTGTCGCATCGAAAACTACGCACTGAAACTTACGACGCCGTCTAGAGCTTCCTGATTTTGAAGAACGAGTCAAAACAACGGTTATAAAGGTGTATTTATAGCACTATTTCGATAGAGGAAATTATGATTGGTCCCTGTCTGCCCGAACATCAAAATTATGATGTTTAGGGACAGCAGGTGTAGTTGGACGATATTTGGATATTATTAGACCGTTGGCGGGTCATGATTGGAGGTTCAGTGGATTTCCGGAAATTTCGGTAAAAGCCTGATTTGGTTAATTTCCCTCGTTCGAGTGTTACATTATTATAGTGTTGTCGGGATGGGTATGAGTGAGTCTATTTCTGATCACAGTCTCTGTTCAGGGCCCAGCAGTTCAACACCAGCCTCCTAGTAGTCTAGCGGGAGTTCGGGATCGGCCTACATTCAGGTGGGTTATTTTCGGTCCGGGCTTTATCTTTTCGGCCCTCTGGTTGCTTTAGTCTAGTCGGACACATGTTCTTGACTTAGCCCTGATTATGCATACCTGTGTTATTTTCATAGATGTTCGTTATCTGCTATTCGCCTATATGCTTGCTCCCCTGTTCATATATCACAGTATAGTTGTTATTACAGTCTGATCATGCCCGTTGTTATATTCCACTGCATTTATTTCCAGTTATACATGCTTTGATATTCCAGATATGCATGATAGACTTGTGATTGAGATATTCGGACTTCTGCTTCCCTGTTGGGATCCTCGGCTTGTTGCCGACTACCCGGTCGTTGGACCGCGAGCTTGAGCATAGCACTATGATCGCCACGCACCGCTGTACGTCACGTACACTGACGGTTTGGCCACCATCACAGTGTTCTTTACCGGTAAAGTGGTCTAGAGGAAAGACCCGTGAGCCTCCAGACAGCACCTGTTGGTGCGGGGTTATGTCAGCCAGATAGGTGCCAGATAGTGGCATGAGCCTGAGGTCCTCGTGACCAATAGTGGCATTGATTGGGTACTTGATATTCTTGTGATTGATGCATAGCTTTTATACTTCCATGTTCTAGCATGCTTATTTCAGTACCTACTTCTGCTCTGTTATATTTGATTATCACCATGATTGATTCTGATGTTTCTGTACCCGTATATGCACAGCATTATGATTATGATACATTCATCTAGTATGACTAGCACAGATTAGTGGTACCTTTCTTTTATAGCACAGATACTTGTGAATTATCATATTTGCCCTCAATAGTATCTCTTGTGGATTGAGATTTACAAGACTATCAGATTTGGCAGTTATAGCTTGACTTGTCAGTTACAGCTTGATTAGCATCATCTATCAGTACCATTGCTTTATTTTACTGATTGGGTATCTGGTTCCATTACTGAGGCATAGTTCATTATATCGTATTTCAGTATGCTATAGTCCTGTATTTGGTACTCATTATGTTCAATATCATGATTAGCTTCCTGCCAGTTTTTGTTTCATATATCAGCTGTTACCTATTGATCTATTACTATCCATAGATTATTGTATCCAGTAGGTACGATTAGCTATTTCTCGGCTCGTCGTGCCCACTGGGATACACTGTCGATGTATCTCACACCCTCTGGATGACCATTTTTCAGGTCCGTCGGGTGGTGAGATGTCGGGACGGTCCGGTGAGCCGATCACGATAGAGCTGTCCCCCTGATGATCTACTAGAGTTGTTGTGATCCTGATCTGATCTGTAGACAGTATTTTGGATTATTATGATATCTTAGCACTGATGTCTATTTCACAGTTTGTCGATCAGTACTCTAGTTTTGATTTACTTTCTCTGAGGATTGATATGACTTAGTATATCTTTAAACTGATTGGATATTATCATGTAGTCTAGTTTAGTTGTACTTGATCTCTGAATGTATATTGTTGTACTTGCCGAGCCGTGCATGTATAGGGAAAAATCTGCCCGTGTGGTTAGAGGATTTTTCTATATGTGTGGCGGTCTGTTACGCCCGGTTTGCAAACTCTGATTTTTTTTCTAAAAAAAAAAAAAAAAAAAAAAAAAAAAAAAATTAGACCGGTTTTTAAACTCGGGGCGTGACATATATGCATCAGGTGTATTTGTATGCCTCATGCATTGCTTCCAAATTTTGATAATCAAAATTTGAAAATCAAAATGCAATCTGTTCTCGTCTATTTTTCCATAACCCCCAAAGGACAAGAAAATCTGTAGGATGCATTGATAATGAGCTTGAATACAAGTTTGAGGAAAACATAGAAATATAAATCCCCACAACAAAAGGAGAACAAATGAAATGAAAACTCCAGTAAAATTGAACGAGGGGAAGATAGTGAAGAAAAAATCGGAGAAGATAATCAATTAAGAAAGCCCTTTTCGTTGATCAAAAATTTGTATCATTAGAGAAGAAAGGCTTTTGCAGAATACAGAGATAGTGGCCGGAATCTAATCTGTCTGATGTAATACTGCAACATCTAAAGAGCTAAAACATAAAAATACAAAGTTTTGAAAACCTATTACTAACTAGTCAAGTAGTTGTAAAAATCAAAGATGGGAAAAGGGTTATTATTTGATCCATTAAAAGAAAATTAATGTACAAAATTTATAAACTTGAATTTGGTAAATAACATTTTTATCCCTTAATTTTGGAGCTCAATACCAATTTAATTCCTAAACTTTATAAATTTTCAATAAAAGGTCTATAGTTTAATAAATATAACAATTAAGTCCTAATTTCTACCAGAGTGCCAATTAAGTCCTTGGTTAATTTTTCATCTTTAAAATTTAATAAAAATAACATGAAACCATATACACAAGCGTTCACCGCAACTTGAAAGTGTTGAACTATATTTAAACATCAATCAACAAACTTTACATGTCTCACATCAGAAACATTCCACGGTCTAAAATTTCGATGATCAAAATACTTATTAATATATGCTTTTTAAATGAGGTATAGTAATAATTGAATTTGTAGGCAGTATTAAATAATCATATGAGCTATTGGATGTAAGGTTATATATATTCACTAAACTATATATAGACTTTTAATTATAAGGTTTGAAGATACTGGGACTAAATTGCTATCAGGCCCAAACTTGGAGGACCAAGAATATAATTAACTCTTTTTTAATGTATAAATCTTTTTGACTTGAGTCTTCTAAATCTGGCCAAGCTACTGATTGTTTTAGACTTAGTAGACTTTCTAGTCTTGCCGTGTTAATTAATTTACAACATTTGACTTTGATTTTTATACTCTTGACGTGTTAAATTTCTTTTGGCTGAGTACAAAGAAAGTCCATAACAAAGAGAAAAAAAACTCCTAATACTAGCTTAGAAAAAAAAAAAATGTTATATATCCATCGGCAATCTCTTTTAAAAAAATTTATATATAATAATTCAAAAAAAATTATACTTATACATCTACGGTTGAAATTAAACCCCAGATATTTAAACTCTTTCATTAAAGCTAGAGTGCCTACTCCTTATATATCCATACACAATCTCTTTTCAAAAAATTATATATAATAATTCAGAAGAGAAATGTACTTATACATCTACGGTTGAAATTTAGATAATTCTTTTTAAATTTTTTGTATAAAAAATAATAATAATAATAAAATTAGCGTGAAAAATTAGTTAGCTTTTAGATGGTGCCGTTGCAAGATACACACCCAAGTGTAGATTCACGTGTATAACATTACTCATGAATCGATTAATGCAATAGGAAAATATTCTAAGTGCGTCTGTTCATCGTGGGGAGAAATTATTATCTACATAAGGTGTAAGTGTATTTGTATGCCACATGCATTGCTTCCAAATTTTGATAATCAAAATTTGAAAATCAAAATGCAATCGGTTCTCGTTTATTTTTTTCCCATCCACAAAGGACAAGAAAATCTGTAGGATGCATTGATAATGAGCTTGAACACAAGTTTGAGGAAAGCATAGAAATATAAATCTCCACAATAAAAGGAAATAAAAAGAAATGAAAACTCCAATAAAATTATAAGAGGGGAAGATGGTGGAGAAGAAGTGGGAGAAGATAATCAATTAATGTATGCTTTTTAATGTATGCTTTTTAAATGAGGTATAGTAATAATTGAATTTGTAGGCAGTATTAAATAATTATATGAGCGATTGGATTGGATGTAAGGTTATATTCACTAAACTATATATAGACTTTTAATTATAAGGTTTGAAGATACTGGGACTAAATTGGTATCAGGCCCAAACTTGAAGGACCAACAATATAATTAACTCTTTTTTATGTATAAATCTTTTTGACGTGAGTCTTCTAATCTGGATTAGGGATGTCAATACATACGGATACCTAAAATTTTATCCGGATTTAAATTCAAACGGAATAAATTTATCTAATATTAAATCGATATAGATTCGGATACGGATATAAAAATGAAACTTGATGGATTTGGATTCAGATATGAATTTTGACGGTATATGATTCAAATCTGAACCCGATCCGAATCTGAATTAATTTTATATTATATAATTATATATATATATATATATATATATATATATATATATATATATATATATATATATATATTATATTTAAATTTATATTTTAAATTTTAGATTTAATTTAATATATTTTGCAGTATTATAAAAAAAAGGAAAAATAATTATTTCAAATTTGAATTTTTGAATTCAAATTTTAAATTTTTGATCGAATTCGAATTTGAATATAATTTTTTTAAATTCATCAAATTCGAATTTAAATTTAATTTTGGATTTGAGTTTTGAATTTAATAATCTGATTGGAGTTCGAAATTTTAAAAATCCATCCCGAATCCTACGGTTGACAGCTCTAATCCGGCCGAGCCACTGATTGTTTTGGACTTATTAGACTTTCTAGTCTTGCCGTGTTAATTAATTGACAACATTTGACTTGGGTTTTTATGGTCTTGTCGTGTTAAATTATTTTAGCTGAGTAACAGTTTAAAAAAAAACTCCTAATAACTAGCTTAACAAAACAAAAAAAAAAGAAAAAAAAAAAAAAAGAAAAAAAAAAAATTATATTGTCTTAGTTTTGGATGGTCGGGTTTGTACACACTTATTTTTATAATTTAAATTATGACATTTTATTTTCCAGAAAGTCATTTATTTTAGAATTATTTTAGTTCTAATACGTTCAACCATTTTAACCTCTTGAATCTAATCATCATTAAAAATATTATAGTCGAACTAAAAAATTTAGTCATATTTATACCTTATATATAAAATTAATTTAAATTTTTTTAGTACTACATAAATGGTATAAAAATTTGAAAACAACTTGAAAGCCTTTATACTCACTCTAGGATACAACTTAAAAGCCTTTCTTCTATATTATTATTATGGAATAATTGCCTGTGTAACCCTGAAATCTGAAGAAATATCTGATTTACCCCTCTTATTTTTTTCTTTCCAATATATCCTTCATACGTTCCACCGTTATTAAAAATACCCCTACCGTTTCCCTTTGTTAAGTTAACTAGGGTTAAACTAGAGTTAAATAATAATCGGAGTTGAAAACTATCAGATATACCTATTTTGCCCCTGGGTTTAGGGTTTAGGGTTTAGAATTTTTTACGTATCGTTTGGTAACAAGAACTAGGGGGGGATAAGGGCTTATCCCCCTAGTTATACCCAAACGCAATTAAGTAGGGGTGGGAACAGCTGTTCTCGTCTTTTTGGAATAAGCTGGTATAAGATTGGAATTACTATTCCAGCCTTTTCCTGGAACAAGGCTTGTTCCCATTTGAGAATAAGCTTAATTAAATTAATATAATTTTAATTATTGTTTTAACTCTTTAATTAATCCAATATTTTAATTAATTTAATTATTTTATTAACTAATTATTTAAGTATTTAGATAATTAACTAATTACTTAAGACAATTAAAATTAAAATTTTTAACATTTATAAATTTTTTAATTTTAAATTTTAAATTTTATAGCTTTTAAAATTTTTAACTTTAATTTTTAATAAATTTACCATATAATTTTAATAAATTATATGATAAATTTTTTTAATAATTTTTTTTATATATAAGTAAAATATAAATTTTAATAATTTTTTTAATAAATATTTTAAATTAAATATTTAAAATCATATCAGTAAAATTTTAATCATAAATTAAAATTTTAGTCCTCTTTATTCTTCTTATTCCTCTTTAACTTACCAAACACAATTTTCTTTATACCTGGTATAACTCTTATACCCAACCAAACAGAAATTTACATTAGTTCCGGCTAATACCATAACTTATACCTATTCCCGGTATAACCAAATTTTTCTTATCCCCGAACCAAACGCAGCTCGAACAAGGCTGGAACAAGATCTTATTCCAGGTCTTATTCCCGAAACAAACGGTGCCTTAGGCTACGTATGGTTCGGATATAAGCGATAACTGTTTATTCCAGGGATAGGTATAAGTTCAGAAACAAGCAAGAACTAATGTAATTTTGTATTTAGATAAGTATTAAAGTTGTACCAAGTTTAAGAAGAATTGTGTTTGGTTTGATAAAGTGGAATAAGAAAAATATAAGAAAGAAAATTATTTTAATTGAAAAAATTACTCTTTAAAAAATCTGTTTAAAAAAAAAAATTAATTACAATTTGTATTATTTAAATTTAGCTTTTGTATATAAAAAAAATTATTTAAAAAATCACAAACGTTGAAAATTTATCAATTTTTCAAAATTCAAAATTTTGTATATAAAAATTGGTATACATTTTAAAATTATAAAAAAAAATTAAATTTTTTAATTTATTAAAAATTAAAGTTAAAAATTTAAAAATTTGTATAAATTTTTAAATTTTAAAATTAATAAAATTTTAAAAATTTATAAATTTATAAATTTATTAAAAATTAAAGTTTAAAATTTAGAAAGCTATAAAATTTAAAAATTCTCTAAATTTAAAAATTTATAAATGTTAAAAATTTAAATTTTATGTCACGCCCCGAGTTTGAAAACCGGTCTAAATTTTTTTTTTTTTTTTAAATCAGAGTTATCAGAAACTAGGCATAACAGACCGCCACATGCATAGGAAATCCTCTATCTAGACAGAATCTTTCCTATACATGCACGGCTAGGCAAGTACATAATACATTTAGAGTTCAAGTACAGATAACTTAACTAATAACGTATCTAACAACTGAACTAACAAAATACCGTATCTGATCATATCCCGAAATGTCAGATCCTCAGGGGAACATGTCACGCCCCGAGTCCGCCAATTTGTACGGTTCGGGCACGCCAACAGACCCGCCAATCGGGTAAAACCTTTTTCTACCCGAAAGGAACGGTAACATCCATAATAACACAACCAGTGTATGCGGAAGCTCAATATCAGAGTACTAAAAATCACTACAAATTTAAACTTTCATTTAATAAACAACCAGTTTAAGCGGAAATGAAAGCATACAAGAGTGAACCACGAATTAAATTTATTACACTTTACATTTATGAACTTGCAAATAAAATTACTATAATTCTTTTACATAATTTCCTCACCATACAAGGTTCACTCAAGAAATATATAAAAGGGATACCTCTGCTAGATCCTCTAGGTCTCTATGCTGCTGGGCCCTTGCCCCTGTCG
Organism: Tillandsia fasciculata; assembly: GCA_029168755.2. Classification (NCBI taxonomy): domain Eukaryota; kingdom Viridiplantae; phylum Streptophyta; class Magnoliopsida; order Poales; family Bromeliaceae; genus Tillandsia; species Tillandsia fasciculata. The sequence goes on along the minus strand of CM054943.1, from coordinate 8,898,071 downwards.
TATGCCTCGCCGTCTGCATCTGAACCGTCTCGACCGCTGCATCCAACCCGAACCTGTGGGGAGGTCACCCAAGGGGTGTGAGAACTACGACAGAGTTCCCAGTGGGTTCAACCACCGAGAAAAAGTGTCCTACACCACTTGGTCCAATGGAAGCAATAATAATAGAGTGCTAGGAAACTAAAATCCTCAACATCAATATGCGGCTATGCAATATAACATATCACTACACTATCTGTGTATACTCATCGACCCAGCACTACTCTGTCTAGCCACACTAGGCTGCTAAGCACCAACTCGGCCACTATGCCGCTGTATACAGGGTCAAACTAACCCGGCCACCTTGGCCACTCTATTTCTCTTTATTCTTTAAATTCTGGTGCTTTAGTTCAAGTTAACCCTCAGAAATTCTTATCCAACGGGCCCCAGCCCGGTAGTCCTGCTACCATAAGATAAGATTTCTAAGGTTGCCGATAACACCCGCAAGTGTTACCCCGCCCAACGGAGAACTTGTCATACGGGTCACTGCCCGGGAGAGGGACACTGCCCTTGGCTCCGACAAGATCTACGTTTCACCCCCGAAGGTACGCCCGTTTTATCTTTTTTTTTTTCTTTTCTTTTCTTTTCTTTTTTTCTTTCTCTTTTTACTTTAGTTCTTAGCCTCTTTGCCTTTGAACACTTGCTTTTCTTTCTTATTCGAGTTTATAGCTCCCTTTTTGCCACTGGCAAATCTCTTTCTCTTTCCTTTGAGCATTTAGCTCTTTGCTTTCACTTTAAGCCTTTCGAAAGTACCTCGTCCGACGGGTCACTGCCCAGGGAGTCCTGCTCCACTTGACGAGTCTCAAATTCGAAGGCGCCATTTACATTCTCTTTATGCTTTTTAGCCACTTTTAGCTTGCTTTTAAACCTTGCCTTTTTACAACAATTTACCTCTTATCCTAGGTCTCGCCATAAGGATAACTAGAGAGTCTCCTGGACTCTTAAACATTTCACCTTCATTTATTTAACTCAAATTGAAGTTAAAGTTATTGTCCATTTGCCCAGACACCCTATGACTTTCTAGGGTTATATTTATTTAATTCTTCAACCTTGGGATCTCATCCCACTTTTCTGATTCCTCACTGAATCCTAGAGTTAACTTAACTCTATTTTCCGATTTCACTTTAACTTAGAGTTACACTGACTCTAATTTTCCGTTTTTCCTTTCATGTCTCCACACTTGATCCATTTTTTCCTTTCCTGATTTCTTATTGAATCCTTGAATTAACTTAACTCTTTTTCCTGTTCCACTTTATCTTAGAGTTACTCTGACTCTAATTTCCTGTCTGTGAGTTAAAACTCCTCTAGACCATCTCAGGTTTTCTTTACCTAAGTTCCATGTCATACTCATCCTAGAGTTCCTTGACTCTATCTTGTTCACTAGTTCACCTTAGGTTCCTTTACCTAAGTTCCATGTCATACTCATCCTAGAGTTCCTTGACTCTATGTTGATCACTCTATCCAGTGTCCTTAGGTTATCCCCTAAGACAATGCCACTCGTCCAATCCTAGGATAACTTCTAAGTTGATGTCACTCGTCAAACCCCTATACTAGGTTTTCTCCTAGTCTTACTACCAACAAGTTCCGTTCCCTTATGTCACATGATTCCTAGGGTTGTATCCTAACATGATCACAGTCATCACATAATTATTCATTTCTACGCATGCAATTATTAATTTATTCATATTCATCATAAAAATAATATTCATCCTCTATGCATGCAATTATCATCAATTTAGATAAGTCAAGAATTGCATTTTTTCCCTAATTCTTTTTACACATGCAAATTAATTATCTTCTTTTTGGCAACCAACAGTCGCATTTTTCATCTGTGTCCATCTACACATACCAGTTTATCCCCTATTTGGATAAATCATAAATGTCACTTTTCCTCTAAATATCTTTACACATGCACATTTATCATCTATCTTTGGCAACCAACAGTTGCACTTTTCATCTGTATCTCTCTAACATGCAATAATAATCATAATTACCTAACGCCTCTAACAGGCAACTATCATGCTTCTAGATCGAAAAGCAAAGGAGCAAGTGGAGAGGTCACCCAATTTCGGCAGAATCCCCCACCTTGTGGTGTTCCCAATTGCTTGTAGACACTTGCAATTGGTCTCCGCGCGATTCCACTTGTTCCCTCGAGCTTGCACGCAAAACGATGCACCTCCCTCGAGTCTGCATGTAAAACGATGCACGTTCTCCTTACCTGCACGCAAAACGGTGTACGTTATTAAAAACTCGCATGCAAAACGGTGCGCACCATTTAAACCTGCACGCAAAACGGCGCACGTTAATTCAACCTGCACGCAAAACGGTGCACGTACCTCAATTTGCATGCAAAATGATACACGCTTAACTGTAGGGTTGCACGCAAAACGGTGCACATTTTTTATCCCTGCACGAAAAACGATATATAATATTATAAACTGCACGCAAAACGGTGCGCGACAAAATTATCTGCACGCAAAACGGTGCACGCTTAACTGTAAAGTTGCACGCAAAACGGTACATATTTTTCTATCCCTGCACGAAAACGACGTATAATATTATAAACTGCACGCAAAACGATGCGCGATAACGCAGTCGGCACGCAAAACGATGCACGTACCTCAAATCTGCACGCAAAACGGTACACGCTCTATTGTAGGATTGCACGTAAAATGGTGCACGTTTTTTTAACCCTGCACGAAAAACGATGTATATTGTTAGACTTCGCACGTAAAACGGTGCGCGATAATATAAGTTGCACGCGAAATGGAGCACATACCTCGATTTGGCACGCAAAATGGAGCACTTTTCTTTTTTCAACGTTGCACGCAAAACGGTGCACGTTTTCCGAGTTTGCGCCCAAAACTGTGCATTTTTGCCGAATCCGCACGCAAAACGGTGCATTTCTTACAACTTGCACGCAAAACGTGACGCGCCAAAACGCCCCCGACAGTCCGCGCAGAAAAACGGCACAATATACACGATCCCTAACACGCACGTGGGCATGGGGTCAAATCCAAAATTTAAAAGAAAACTTCAAAACTGTGCCAAAAATACCGCAAAAATAACACGCGGGACTTACCTCGGCAATACCGCGCCGCCCATCCGGCTTTTTAAAACCCTTTGCGCGTTCCACGAGATCCACGACGCGCCGCAGCACCCCTTTAAACCTCCTGCCTCTCTCTCTCTTTCTCTCTCTCTCTCTCTCTCTCTCTACTGCTCGGGTCGAGAAGAAAAGAGAGGAAGAGAAGATGTGCTCGGGTGGAGTAGAAAAAGGAGGAAGAGAAGGAGAAGGGGTTCCATGAACCCGGTCCACGGAGCCCTCCAATGGGGAACCGCCATGTGGCGGTACCATTTGAATTTGAAATTCAAATTACCTCAGCCCGCCTCCTGCGCCACGCGGGCGCCTCAGTGCGCGCCAGCTGTACGCATTGCGCAGCGCGCCGCGCGTCTTGGAAATCCGTTCTTATCCCGTTTTCTGTCTATTTTTTGTCCGTTTCCGTCCAAATTTGACAGGCGGCTTCGTTTCAGCTTAATTTACCACAGAAAATTTTAAATTTTCAGTTTGGACTATTTCTGGGCCACCAAAAGCCTCGTTGTATCTAGAATCGCTGGCGGACCCCGTTCTCACAATCCGGATATCCGATTCACGCGAAATTTTTACTGTGACCTTAAAACATAATTACACAGCTCCCGTAATTTTCTCAGATTTTTTTGACACTGTTGGCGGAGCCCGTTCTCACTATCCGGCCTCCGATCAACGCGAAACTTTTTCTGTGGTCTTAAAACGTATTTTCGGGGCTCCCGTAATTTTCTCGGAATTTTCCGACACTGTGAATTTTTCACTAAAAATCTGGGCCCCCATTTCTCTAATAAAATCCAGATCTCCATATTTTATCCCGATTTGGGCCCAACTCGTTCCCAAATGTTATTTACTTCCCTAACTTTCATAAAAATAGTATTTCGCACCATTTTTATCTACATTTATTTATGTGCCGAAAATCCGGTACATTACAGAACAGCTCTATCGTGATCACCTCACCAGACCGTCCCGACATCTCACCACCCAACAGTTCTGAAAAACAGTCACCCGAGGGTGTGAGACACACATAAGTGTATCCCAGTGGGCACGACGAGCCGAGAAATAGCTAATCGTACCTACTGGATACAATAATCTGCGGATAGTAACAGGTCAGTGGAAAAAGGCTGAATAAGCAATAGCAGGTCTACAGATAAGCAGAGTATACTGAGTAGAAGCTAAATAAGCAAACAATGAATCCACTGATATGCAGTGTGTACTGAAGGGTAAGATGCAAGTATACAAACTAAGCAGAGTACCATTACCAGGGATTAAACAACAGTGCAGATATACAGTCTAAGCCAAGTAAGATCAAATATGGATCAATAGAATAGAGTATGAACATATAACACAATCATACTATGCATGATAAATCTATAACAGATATGAAAATGCAAGTAATCAAGCAAGCAGGAATATCAAGAAGGTGCATCAAAGGTAGTACCACGAATATACCCAATCCACTGCCACTGTTGGCCACAAGGGCCTCAGGCTAAACTGCCATGGAGCATAATGACCTCAGGCTAAACCACTCTTGGTCATCGGGGCCTCAGGCCTAAAGCCACTTTTGGACACCCTGGGGCCTCAGGCCTAAAGCCACTTTTGGACACCCTGCAAGCTATCATAATCCCAATGGGCTCACGGGTCAATCAGACCTCTCTACCGGTAAAGAACACCGTGACGGTGGCCAAACCGTCGGTGTGCGTGACTAAAAGCTGGCTCGACACGGCGATCATAATGCTGATGCTCAAACCATGGTCCACTGACCAACTAGACAGCAAGAAGCCGCAGAAAATCCCCACTGGGATACAAGTATAACATGCCAAGTACTAAAGTAATCTCACCTATTCTAAACATGCAGTGAAGAATAGAGACAGGTATAGAACTATGCTAGTGACCAATCAAGCATGGCATGTGTCCAGGAAATGCATATCAACTGCTGAAGAAATCAGGATATAACTCAACATGATAAACAAGCAACTGCTGGAATATAAGCATGATATGTCTCAGTAGAGTAATCAAGCAACTGCTGGAATATAAGCATGATATGCAAGCAAGTAATAAGAGCAGGTATAGACTCCATAGCAATCATAATGCTAAAACTCAGTTCACAGTCGGTAGACCGGACAGACGGCGGGAAGCCGAGGAAATCCCCACTGGGATGTCCATACAATCATGCCAGGAACTGAGACTAGAACTCCTATTATTTAGGAACAAGCACATATATGCATAATCAGGACTGAAATCAAAAACAAGTGTCCGACTGGACTAAAGTAACCAGAGGGCCGAAAAGATAAAGCCCGGACCGAAGATAACGCACCTCATTGTAGGCCGATCCCGAACTCCCGCTAGTCTACTAGGACGCGGGTGCTGAACTGCTAGGACCTGAACATATAATAACAATCAGTAACTGACTCGCTCAAACCCATCCCGAACAACAATAACATCATGACTACTTGTGTCCATAATTTACTAAAGTACCCTCGCAACTCTTTTAAAAGCCCAACTTGGACTTCGAAGCTTACTGACGATAATTCCAAGGCACTAGTCCAACCAGGATAGTGTCGTAGGTATTCTGGGGCTATCACAATATTCCGGAATCTAAACCGGAACGCGAACTCGCGCCGAACTCCGTAAAATCGACGATTTTGTCAATTTACGAAACCGTATTCGACCCCCGCTCAACAGAAATCCACAGACTTCTAACGGAACGCTTAGAGGGTGCGTACACACTATTCCAAGTCAGCCATGAAGTTACATTTGCAACTTGATCCACTAAATACTCAATATTTGCATAATTATACTCAATTGAACATTGTTTCAACCCGTTCTCGCAAACCGGGAAACCAAAAATCACGCCGTAAGTTTTAGCGCGTCTGGTTTGACGAGACGGAACCCGTGCTCACATGCTTGGGTCGGCACGAGACCCGAGGACAAAGTTGGCTCATGAAATACTTAAAATTTACATAACTTGAAGTATTATTTCGACCCGTTCTTCCAACCAGGAAGCCATTTCCTACGCCGTAAATTACAGCGCGCTCATTTCGACGCGACAAAGCCCGTGCTCACTGTCCCGGGTCAGTAGAAGGTCCCATTACAGAGTTGGTCAATAAACATCTACATGTTCTAATGCCACTATGTCACAATATAATTAATACTTGATCAGATTTAAGACAAATGTGAGCATCATGTTCTGGACCAACTACTAAGTTGAGGGCTCACCTTACTCTCGCCGGAGGATGGCTAGGAAGTTGGCCGGAGTAAGGTGGAGAAACCACCAAAAATGACTAAGGCTCGGGCTTGGGGACTTTTGCACCCAACCAGGTTCAACCTGGGTTGGTGGCCGGCGTCCAAGTGCAGCGGCGGCGGCGGCGGAGCCCGAGCTCGGTTGCAACGTGGTGCAACTGTGCCGGTTACCCACTTCGCGGAACCCCCGGTTGGCCGGAAATGGATATCGCCGGAAAACAAGGCTCTAATGGCGGATTCCGGCCGGCGCCACCCGAGGCTTCGCGAGATGGTCCAAGGTGCTCTGCTGGTCTCCACGGAGCTTCCTGCAGTGGTGGCTTGGGTCGGGAGCAAGCCGCGGCGCCGGGAAAAACTACTCCGACGAAGTGTGAAGAAGCTCGGTTCTAGGGCTCGGCCGTGCGGCGCGATCCCTCAACGGATCAACGCGGGACCTTGGGAGGACTATGCAGTCACCGAGAGGAACAAATCCAACGGTTTTGATCTGAGGTTCAACGGTTAGAATTTTCCCACCAAGGAGCTCGGCCGAGAACCCACTTCCACAAGGAGGCGCTCCCGCCGGCGACCGGAGGCACGGCGACAGCCTCGGCTCGCCGGAAAACAAGAAGGAGGGAGGTGGTGTTCCGCGGCGGCGAGGCGACGGCTGGGGTCGGGGATGCTTAGGTTCGGTCGCGGCCACCCCAAGGAGTTTCCCAGTTGAAGCTTGAGCCGACTACGTCCTCGCCGGTGTAAGCGTCCACTCCACCCGAGGGAACAAGGGCTTGTGTGGCTCACTCTCTCTCTCGGCTGTTCTGGTGACGGGGAAGATGGTGGCGCGACCCGGTGGCTGGTGGAGATGAAGTAAGGGAGGTGAAGCTTCCAGAGAAGCATTGAAGAAGCTGCACGCGTGGGGGTGGAGCAACGAGGAGTCGCACGCGGTTACAGCATGGGTTTTCATGCGTAAATGAACAATTGCAAAAACTCCCCTTCTATAACCGGCCTTTTACATTTAGTCCTCAACTCTATTATGTCATTTTTGCGCTTAAGTCCCTCTCCTTCTGGTTAATTCGAAAAATGCCCTTCATTCCTCGTATTTTACGCTTTTCGAGGCGTTTCACTCGTCAGAACGAAAAACAAATTTCGCCATTGCGTCCGGCACGTCGAAACCTTCAAGACAGCGATTTTTGTTTTTCAACTCGGTGTCCAGATAAATTTTGGGTCCATAAAAACTGTCCAAATTTACAGTTTTCACGTTTTTCAAAATTTCAGGGTCTTCAAACGAAATTTTTGTCTGCGCCATTGCATCCAGATCGACGAGACCGATGAAAACGACTATCTGGATCACTGAATTTGGACTCCGAACAGTAAAATAATCCACGTTGTAGTTGACGGAGTCCGAAATTTAGGGGTTACTGTTTATCTACAGTGTTCACTTAAAACACTGTGTACAGACCCACTGTTCCCCTTTATCGCGAAATTCGATTCCTTCCTCTTTAATTTCTGGAAGATCCGACCGTCGGATCGAAAAGTACTGAATATGAAAATCGCTCGATTCAACGAGACGATCGCAACGGTCAACTCGGATTTCCAAGATCATGTCCGGATTAGAAGTTAGCCTTTTTATCTCGTAATTCGTGCAACTAGCACACAGGCGTTTGACCAAGTAGGTTAATTTAGGTCTTTTGAATCTGAACTCAGGCTGAAAATTACCTTTAATTTATTTATTAAAAATAAAATATTTTGGATTACTACATTTTAATTGTCTCAAAAAATTGCAAAAGTGAGAGCAAAACTTTTAATTTTAAAAATTGTATAAATTTAAAAATTTCTATAAACAGTTTGTATAAATTTTAAAATTTTAAAATTAATAAATTTTAAAAAATATTAAAAAAATTTAAATTTTTAGATTTTTTAAAAATTAAAGTTAAAAATTTTAAAATTTATAAAATAAAAAAATTAAATTTAAATTTCATAAATTTAAAAATCTTAAAATTTAAAATTTTCTAATTTAAATTAAAAAAAAAATTAGGGTGGGAAGAAGGTTGTTCCCAACATTGTTCCCACCACTGGGATAGCTTGTTTAAGGGGGGGAACAACAGTTCCCCCCTCCTCCTCTGTAGTACCCGAGAAATTTAAATTTGAATGTGAAGAATTCAAATGGGAATGTGAATGAGAAAATGCAAAGTTAAACCTAAATGGTTGTATACCGGTGTGCAAATTACACAGTTTTTGGAGTACTATTCCTGCCTTTCAGATCCGAGTCTGATCTCGAAAATCTGAAATCACCAGTGCGACCGTCTCGTCGAATCAATTGAGAATGGTATAGATCGATTTTTGATTTGACGGTCGGATCGTTCAGACATCAGTGAAGAAGCTAGTGGGGCCCACGACTTAAGTTGTGAATAGTAACCTCAGATTTAATTTCCCGCCGGGCGAACGTTGGCTCATTCACTGTCTGGAGTCCGAAACTAACAATCCTTTGAATGGCATCGATGTTCTGAGCGCAGTGGCGCTGAAGAAATTTGTGTTTGACGAGCCTAAAGTATCGTATCGCGTGTCGAACTGTATAATTTACCGTATAAAATGGATTTTAGAATTTTCAAAGCTCAAATTCAACAAAGCAAAATCGCTACTCAATAGGTTTCGCCGAGCCGGACGTCGTGGTGCCGTCCGTTTTTTGATTTGACCACTGTACCACCTCGAAATGCATGAAATACAATAAAAATTACTGTATTTTTGGTGTAAACTCAATATTTTATGCACCAGGTTTAGGGAAACTTGGTGTAGAAGGTCTTTTATGCAAGAAGGATCTACAGTTGGGGTCTTAGTGAAAGGGGTGATGTGTTGAAGGTCTAAAATGCAATTAAACCTCTCTAAATAGCACTATGCAGTTCACTTCTCTAGTGTAGAGTGTTAGGGGCAGTTGTAACTGCTTGTCCACGACCCCCACTCCCCTCTGCCACGAACTCCATGCCCCGGAACTGCTCTCTTCATTGGGTGTTGCTTGGAGAAAGTGGAAACACCATTTACTTGCATTGATGTTGAATTGTGGAATCCAGAGTTCTTGGTTGCACCTAGACAGTTGTGAAGAGTTCCTAAGTCTTCTCTACTCTCTCCCCGAGCGCAGCATCACAGGCCGCCGCGCCTGGTCACCGGAAAAGCAAGATATTTCAAGAAAATTTTTGATCTCGGGGTGTGGTGGAGTGAGGCTTCACCAAGTTGGTTGGGACTGCTTCCACAGAATCCAGTGGACCTCTTCTACGTCCAGGAGTCGAGCCCTAGTGATCCAGAATCCTGCCGTTGCCGCGCGACGCGGGGAGGTGCAAACCGGCGTCATCCCTTCTTCTCCAACTCCGGCGAATGTGAGGGTCTCTTCTCCTTTGGTTTTCTTGGCCCAAGACCCATGGCAGAGTCTTAATGAGGTCTTGTAGACTTCCCCTGCCAAGTCCCGAACCTCCATGCACGGCCGTTTGCCGGCGGTGAAGTTGCACCGCCGGAAAACTAGTTTTGCTCCGCCGCGGCCAACCATCGCATCCGGCGGCTCGGGTCTTGAACCAAAATGATGGAAATCTTCTGTTGAGTCTAATGAACACTCCCATGAAGTTTCATGGCTTTTGCTTAGTGTGCAAGTCGCAGACCTAAGCCCTAGCTTTGGTCTATTATTGCTTCGACCGAGGTTGCTACGCCGCCGTCGCCGCAGCCTCCTACCGCCGGCCACCGCACCAGAACACTTCCCCGCATCGAGGGCAAGCTACTGGTACCTTTGCATGTGACCCATGCAGCCCGGATAAAAATCCACCATTAATGACCTTCTCAAGCTCCGTTAATGGCCGCAAGCTTCCAACTCTTCAACTGATGGCTCCCCAGCATTGTATGAGTAAGCCCAAGACTTCTGCTGGTTCCCTGAACCTGATGCTCACCACAAATAGGAGGATGACTGAGTGGATGGTGAGTTTGTGCATGTTAAGCTAATGTGAAGGGCTAGGTTGTGATTTGTGTTATCCCAGCAGCTTTACAGCTTTGTTAGGGCAAGCTTCTGTGTTCTTACCATCCCCTGAGCTTGATGCTCACCTCAGACCAAATTTGGACTGAAGGGATTGGTGATTCTAGTATGCCAAGCCCTAATAGACACTTGTTGCTTCTTATACTGTTCCAGCAACTATGGGGCTGCACTGAGGTGAGCCTCTGAGTTTCTTCGACCCACTGAGCATGATGCTCACCCAAAAATTGGGTTTGGTCAAGTGTAAGTGTGAAAATTGGCAACTTGGGCCTAATTGCAAAGTATATGTTGACCCGAAGTTGTCCTCGGGTTCCGCACTGCTCCCAAATGGTGAGCACGGTGTTCAGTACGACAAGGCCCACCTACAGGTGCCCTCGGTTCAGTTTGGAGATGTGTGGTTGTGAAGTAATTGCAAAAACTTGGATTTTTGGAGGATTTTTATATAATTTTAGGAAACCCTAGGGGTCTAATTGCAATTGTAGCCTCATGGGCTGTTTTGGGCTGTGCGCCCATGATCTCTAAACCCTTCGTTGGAGATCCAATGACTTTCGTTGAGCGGGAATTGGATCTTGGGACTTCAGCGAAGTTTCCCGTATAGCTTGTCTGCACTCAGTGAGTCTATGGGTTGGATATGAGAGAGAGTCTATTATTAACTTGTATCTATTATTCAGGTACCAACAGTCAGCCGCTAGTCAATGAGCCTCCCAGCGGATTTTAGGATCGCTTGTGTTGAGGTGGGTTTATTTTCGGTCCGGGCTTTATCATTCGGCCCTACGGGTACCGTGGTAGGACGGACCCCTGTTTTGTTGGTAGCCTTGATTCCACAGATGAGCTTTCCTTTATGCATTTTACTTCCAGTATCAGTAGATATATATCTGGACATATGTTATGCCTGATTGGTCATCAGTTCTGTTTATTCAGCATCCCTGTTCTATACTGCATGTTAGAATAGGAGTACAGTTTCAGTATACAGCTTCTATTATACAGCTTCTGTTATACAGTTTCAGTTATACTGCATCAGTTGAGATTACAGCTTTCAGCATCTCGAGTGGGATTTTCCCGGCTTGTAGCCGATGGTTCGGTCGTTAGACCGCGAGCTTGAGCATCAGCATTATGATTGCCAGAGCACTAGCTATTCATTCACGATCGCAGTGGGTCTGATCCCCCACAGTGCGTTCTTTACCGGTAGAGGTTATGATAACATGTTGAGAGATCAACAGTGGCAATTGCCTAAGGTCCTGCTCTATGGCAGCTTAGCCTGAGTTCCTAGTGTCCAACAGTGGCAATAGCCTAAGGACCCAGCAACCAACAGTGGCATGGATTGGGTACTTGATTTCTATCATTGATGCATGATTTGCATTGATTACTCCAGCATTTATTGGCATGACTGGCACATGACTGTTCGTACTCTTTGTTTACAGCTTTGATATTTATGTTTATTATACTTGCTTTGTTCTATAGCATGATCAGTATTATTGTTCATCGAGATTGACCAGGTTTACATGATTGCCAGTTATAGCTTACTCAGCTTTATATGTGATACTAGCTTTATTGCTTAGCACATGATCATGGTACCCTGCTTTCCCTTTTGCTTATTACATAGCATGCTTAGTACAGTACAGCATACAGTTATTCAGCTCCTTCTGCTAATTACTCAGCATGATTAGATCAGTACAAAATATAGTTATTCAGCCTTGTGATTATAGCCTATTTTGCTATCCGCTTATTACAGTATCCAGTAGGTACGACTTGTTATTTCTCGGCCCGTCGTGCCCACTGGGATACATGTAGAGTGTATCTCACACCCCCTGGGTGACTATTTTTCAGGTCAGTCGGGTGTGGAGAGATTGGGACTATCCAGTGAGCTGTCACGGTAGAGTCGACCCTGTTATCGACTACAGATTCCTAGTATTTCACATTCAGTGCTTAGTCTGTATTATATTTTTTGAGATGTGGATTATTGTAAAAATTTGAATTTTTGAAGATAAATAAATAAATAAAAGTGATTGAAGTCCAGTTGAATTTGAATCATGAAAAGCACAAGTAGTCTAAGTGCCCTTTTCTGCAGTGTATATTGCACGGTTAGCGGGCTCGAAATATCACTTTTTTCATCCGAGCCTGATCTCGAAGATCCGAGACCACGAGTGCGACCGTCACGACGAACTGAGTGAAAATCATATTAAGCTTGTTCAGATCTGACGGTCGGATCTTTCAGAAATCAGCAATGAAAAAAATGGGCCCCACAACTTAAGTTGTGAATAGTAACCCTTGATTTTGTCCCCTCTCGACTGATAGTCAGCCAAATCACTGTCTAAAATCCTAATATAGCGACATGAGTAGTCAAACCTAACTAATTTCGGTGCTCTGAGCGCGATGGCACTGACGGATATTGCGTTTGGCGATCCGGTTGCATCGAAGTGCGTGCAACGCACTGTAATTGGTCAAACTTAATGGAACAACTTTGTATCCGAGCGTCAAACGAATCAAATGAATACGCTACCTGACAGGTCTCGACGAGCCGGACGTCGTGGCGAAGTCCGTTTCGCGAAACGGCGACCGGATTTTCTCGAAAAGCGTGAAAACCCCTAAAAATGGACTAATTTGTAAGGAAATTTAATATTTTATGTATGGGACTTAAACTATAGGGTCTTAGGTGCATATGTAACCTACAGCAAGGAACTCGGATGCTAAGGACTAAGTGTGAAAGGGGATTTTGGTTAGAATATGGCATTAATGTTGAAATGGCTCTTGGGTTCTCCTTGGTGCAAAATCCGAGGGGTCAAATGGGATTCTAAGCATCACCTTGAACCTGGGAATCATCTAAACTATGCTCGGGTGCTTGGGGAGGCCAAAGAACATAAGCCCATTGAGAGCAAACCCGAGAGTGTGAGGAAGAAGTGGGGGGAAGCAAGAGAGAACTCCAAGTGGGATTCACTGAACTCTGGTGAGTTCCTCAAGCCTTCCTGATCCTTTGCTCATCTCCAGACCAAGCCAAGTGTAGAGAAGCCAAGAGAACACAACCCTTAGAGAGATAATCCGAGAGGGAGTGAGAGAAACAAGAAAGTTGGACCAAAGTTTTCCTAAGTTTGATCTGGAGTGTTCCGAGGTGTCTGTGGACCTCCTGGGTGTTGCTGTGGCCGCGCGAAGGAGAGGGAGAAGGAAACCGGCTACTTCCATCTTCCCCGAAATCGGCTAAAGTGAGTTTTCCCAAGCCATGTTTTGTTTTAGCCCGAGACCCTTAGAAGTAATTTCCCTAGGTCCCCAAGTTGCTCCCTGCCAAGTCCCAGGGTTCCATGCATGTTGCATGGCCGGCGGGAGCAAGTTCTTGCCGGAGTTGTAGTTTAGATCTGCCGCGGCCGTTCTCTTCAAACAATGGACCAAAACGGGCCAAATTTGGAGGGATTGGACTGTAGGATATGTAGATTATTTCTGCAAAATTTGAACAGATACGGTTGAGTATTTTGGGAGGAAATCTTTGCCCTAGCTTTTCCAATTTTGTGCATGTGGTCGAGCTTCGTGCTCCGGCGCCGGCAAGCTTCTCCGACGTCGGCCACATGCCCAGAAATACTCATGGGACAGAGGGGAGTCTATACATGCCATTGCATGGCTTCCATGCAGCCCGAATAAGGGCCGGCCATGGATGACCCGAGATTGAGGCCATTAATGGCGGCCGGCAATCCGGCGACCTCCGTCGGCGGGGACAAGGCCAGACCTTCCTAAAAGCTTGCTAGGAAGCTTGTGGTGCTGTTCCTTGCACCTTAAAATCAACCATTGCAAAGTTGTCATTGTTGAAGAAGAAGCTCAAACCGAGCTTGCCCCAGCCGCGCCGCCGCCGTGTCCTGTTGCCGGGCACGAGTACAGGTGAGTTTGTTGTGGGTATTAGCATCCAATAGGGCAAGTGATTTGGTCTCAGATGCCTTGCTTGAATGGTCACGATTTTCAAAATAATGGTGTCATCTTCAACCTCTTGCCGTGGCCAATCGAGAGTGCAACCTTGACCCAGGCTTGCGGGGGATGATGCTCAAGTCCTCAGAAGCAATTCCTTCCAAGTTGGAAGTGACTTGGTGCTGTGGTTGCAAAGAACCTACTCGGGATTGGCTTGGGTGTTTGTTTGTGAATGGTGTATGCCAGGTATTTGTGGAAATGCCACAATGAAGAAGAAATGGGAATTAGCTCTCGAGTTGTATATTAAAGTTACTCAGAATTGTCCCCTGAGCTTGATGCTCACTTCAGATCAATCTGGATCTGTGTGGACAGGTAATTGATGCATTGTGAACTTGTTTATGAGAAAGGATGGGGTTCTGGTTGAACCAGCAGACCAGGGCCGCATCTAGGGCAAGCCCTGTGATCCTAACAGTACCCAGAGTCTTTTTGATTCTTGGGGTTTCATCTGAAAAGGTGTAGATCCAAAGTTATAACATAAGCAAGCTTAAATGCAATAAATTCTTAATAACTGTATAAGGGTCTGTGTGAAAAGTTGTAACAGTGTACTCCTGGCTATTTTGGGGTCACTGAACGCGATGCTCGCGTTTATTTTGAGTTTTGGTGAGCCGAAGAAGCGAAAATGCATTTCGGTTAGGTTAGAGGAGTAAATTATGGCCCGAAGTTTTCCTCGGGCATCATGCTGCCACAAATGGGTGAGCACGGCGTTCAGCAAGTCGAATGTCACCTGCTGGAGGTGACGGCTCGTAAAAATGATTTACCGTTTAAGAGAACGAGCCAAAACGGTGTTTATTTAGTGTATTAAACACATTCTGGATAAGCTCGAGGGGCTTGCTGCAATTGTAACACTATGGTAAAGCTAGATAAATGCTCTAAAACATTATTAACCTTTCGGTGGGTTTCCGGGGTTCTTGAAAAACTAAATTGCTTAATAATGCGATAATCGACAAAATAGTCAGTTCGTGCTAGTTGCACTTTGAGGATTGGTAGATCCTGAGTTGTCATCTGGTATTATTGTAGGCCCCAGTCATCAGGAGCCAGACCGCGATCCGTCTTGTGGTTATCGCGACCGTCTACCTTCTGGTGGAGTCGTTGTTCCTCCTATATACAGGTGGGTTATCTTCGAACCGGGCCTCAGCTTTTTGGCCCTCTGGTTGCTTTAGTCCAGTCGGACACCTGTTCTTGACTTGCCCTGCTGATTTTGCCTATCTGACCTAGCCTGACTTATACTGATCTTGTTTGACATAGCATGACCCTTTGATTGACATTTACTGATTAAATCTGTGATTACTTATTCATGATCAGCCGACTATTATCTTGATTGATCCTGATTGATAGACACTACTCGATATACATCTTGACTGACCTTGATTGATAGACACTACTCGATATACATCTTGATTGATCCTGATTGATAGACACTACTCGATATGCATCTTGATTGATCTTGATTGATAGATACTGTTTGATATGCATGATTGATTGACTCCGATGGATAGATACAGACAGATGATTCCCTGTTGGGATTTCGGCGTGTGCCGACTACTCGGTCACTTGACCATCAGATTGATCATTATGACTTGCCATGCACTGCTGTACTTCACGAACCTGGCCGGGTCGCTCCCCGTGGAGCTGGTTCTTTACCGGTAGAGTGGTCTGGTGATAGACCCGTGAGCCCTTCGACAGGGGTATGTCAGCGGATCGGGTGCGGATCGGTGGCTTTTGCCTGAGGTCCCCGGGACCAATAGTGGCGTATGATTCGATATTTGATTTCCTCAGTTGATGCATTATTCATACTTGTATGATTGTTCAGTTACTTCCAGCATGATTCTTGTAGACATCTTTTATTTCCTACCTGTATGATTTTCCCGCTATTATGATTGATGATTACTAGCATATCCTGATTTACAGCATTCTCATCTGCAGTCCTTATGATTGATTATCATTGTATACCCTGATGTACAGTATTCATATCTGCAGTCCTTATGATGATTATCATGGTATACCCTGATTTACAGTATTCATATCTGCAGTCCTTATGATTGATTATCGTTGTATACCCTGATTTACAGCATTCTCATCTGCAGTCCTTATGATTGATTATCATGGTATACCCTGATTTACAGCATTCTCATCTGCAGTCCTTATGATTGATTATCATTGTATACCCTGATTTACAGCATTCTCATCTGCAGTCCTTATGATTGATTATCATTGTATACCCTGATTTACAGTATTCATATCTGCTTTTCCTGCTTTCTTATAGATCTTTTACTATCCGCAGATTTTAGTACCCAGTAGGTACGATTAGCTGATCCTCGGCTCGTCGTGCCCACTGGGATACACTCCGGTGTGTCTCACACCCTCGGGTGACTGTTTTTCAGGTTGAGCGGGTGTTGAGATGTCGGGACGAGTTAGTGAGATCA
>CM054943.1:8861366-8878866 GCA_029168755.2 Tillandsia fasciculata | reverse complement strand
AATGATCGAATTTAATGGTTGATGTGTGCCTTTTGCAAAATAATGGTGTAAAAGTATTCAAATTAGATGAAATTTTGATAAAAAAATTCTTTATACTATGTGCAGCAAAATAAATATCTCTAATAAAAAATTTTAGTATTATATCATAGCTTTTTGTGATATTTTTATTTTCAGTCGTTGATTTTGAGTTCTTTCGATTACTAGACAAATGATATCGAAAAATCACAAAATTTATTTTTTAGATACTTTAAAAATGCTAGATCAAGTTTAACGAAGTCAATCGTCGATTCAAAAGTTCCATCATCAAAAACGGCTTAAGAGCAAGGAAGCCTCTGTGCTCCTAATAGCACGCAAGTCCTACTATATATATATATATATATATATATATATATATATATATATATATATATATATATATATATATATATATAATCAACCAATTAAACGTACCACCCCTTTCTGTCAGCGAAAGTTGAAAGTTTTCTAAGAACGATAAAAGTACGCATTAAAGAGAAACCACAGATGAGCCCAACAACTCAGGAAAAAGAAGGGGGAATAGGCGGTTAGAAAAAATTTCGTAGGCACTTGTCGAGGCATTCATCTTGTAGATCGTCAAGCAGAGATTGACATAAGACTTTTGACTGTCTGAATAAAGGAAAAATTTTAAAGTTACAAACAATGGAAGAGGAGACTCGAATTCTTTGATAGGAATATGGAACAAACATATAATTCCTATGAGATCATTAAATTAAGTGGGGCATTTTCTGACTATGAAGAATTAGACGTATTCAGAAGAAAATGACTACTGAGAAGTTTGAATGCAATACAATGAATTTAATATGTAATGATTCTAAAAGCAAAGAAGTCTAGAGATATCAGAAAAGAATAATATAAAAGTTAAACAAAGGCAAAATAAAGCACTCTTAAAGCTCATTTACAACATTCATGTCATGGATCATATGTTCGGTAATACTCGACAAAAGTTTTAAATTTTCGAATAAAGTTGAATTTGAAGTTTTATTGAAACTTCAAAACTTCTATTGAATTTGAAGTTTGAAATTCAATAAAAGTTCGAAATTCTATATATACATGTGTGAAGTAGACCCTAAGTATATGTATAAGTGAATAGTGGCCTGACTTAAGTCATGAATAGTAACTCTCTGGAATTTTGGATTTTCGAATAAAGTTGGCTAACTCTACCGATCTAAATCTGAATTCGATGAAATAAATACTTGATTTGATCGGTCTCGTTGGTCTGAGCGCAATGGCGCAGTCCAAATTTACGTTTGACAACCCAAAAGCCTCGAAAAGCGTGCCAAACTGTAAATGCCATTTTGTAAGATGGAATTAGAACCTATCAGGACCTAAACGCGAAAAACTAAGATCGCTATTCGATAGGTCTTGTCGAGCCGAGCATCGTACCGAAGTCCCTTTTTCCGTTTGACGGCCCTAATGCCCCCAAAAATGTGAAAAACAGTGAAAAATACGATATTTTGCACTAAAGGCCCTATAGTTTATGCACCGAAATGCGTGCAATTTCTTAAAGAGGGACCTAGATGCGAAACATAATTCATGTGAAGGACCCAGGTCCAAATATTGAGTATAGGAGGGTCACTTATCATTTTGTAACAAATCCATGCATATCAACCTAGGGTTTCTTTTGAGAAACCCTAGCCGCCCTCTTGCAACCAGGCCCTCCCCACGAACCTTCTCCTCTTCCTCCACTCCTTCCCCAGCCGTTACACCACCGGCCGTCGCCTCCCCTCGCCGGAGAAGGAGAAGAAGCAAAGCCTCACATAGATCTCGGGCTTGGGAAGTGGAGAGGCAACCAAATCTTTTGAGGTTGCACGTGGACTCCTCTGGGACACTTATCTATCTCTGGAGACCCTCCCCGAGGAGCGCCATCGCCTAGCTCTGCCACAAGTCGCCGGGAAGCCAAGCTTCCTTCTTTGCTTTCTTTTTGGACCCGAGGTAAGCCACACCCTCTCTCTCTCTCGATTTCTTTGCACCAAGGCCTATCCCATTGTTCTTCTAACATCAAGGGGACTCTCCTTGTGAAGCCACACGGCCTCGGATTGTAGTGATCCGACCCTTCGGGTATTTTTGAACTCACATGTAATCGCTTAGGCCTTAAGCGAAATAAAATTTATTTAATTTTCTTAAGTCGGCCGGGACTAGGTGTGTGTATTTTTCTGCAATAGAGCGCGAAAAATGATGACCGACGGTGCGATCGGATTCGAAATCCGATATCGGGATCTCCCGGAACGGGATCCTTAGCGTTGCGGTAATTAGTCACGCATCGGGGACCGTGCAAAATATCTTGCACCCGTTAGAGATAAGGTGGGTTATCTCGTAGGGGTAATTAATTAATTAATTAACTAATTATCCGGTGAGGGAAATTTAAATCCTCCTACGTACGAATTAATTTAGGATTTAAATTGTGGGATTTTATCTCGTGCATTAGATAAGAGATAAAATCGGGATATTTAAATCGGGGATTTGTTTCCCACAAGATTATTTAATAAAGGTGATTAAATAATCGGTGACTAAAATTTAAAAAGGGTTGATTTAAATATCCGGTAATTTGAATCCAATTGGGATTTGATTATTTAATAAGGGTGGTTAAATAATCGGGTGGTCAGAATTTAAGGTGATTAAATAACCGGTGGTCAGATTTTAAGATTTAATATCCCGTCAGCCGATATTTATGTGAGAGATAGAAACGGGGAGATTCGGGTTTTCCTACGTACGTAAAATTAAGGAAGTTAAAGATAGGGTTATCGGTAGGGATTAATTAATTAATAAATTAATTAATCGAACCGAAAATATCCGAAGGGATTTTTGGCGTGATTTTGGATAAGTAAATGGGAGAACTATTTATTCTCCTGTTTACCGAGCGCCGAGCGAAACCCTATTCTTATTTTACCGCCTCCTCAAACCCTCCTCTTTCGTGCTACCGAAACCCCCAACCGGTGAGGAAAAGTAAGAGAAAAGAGAGAACGGATCCATAACCGGAGAAAGGAGAAGGAACCAATCGTCCCAAACGCCGACCCGAGGGCAAGAAACGTGACCGGACACTTTCCCGAAGATCTCCGGTTAGTTTTATATTTTTTAATAATTTTTCCGAATTTTCCTAGTCGCCCGTTTTAGGTTTCTTGAATTTCTCCCCCGTCCCCGTTACCGTCGTCGTCATCGTAGTTATGTTAGACGAACGGAACGGACAAAGGAGGCGCGCGGTGCCACTAGGGCATCGCGCGGGGTGAAGGGGAGAAACACACGGACGACCGGGCGCCACCGCAAGCGGCGGCGGCGCCGCGCGGGTCACACCCGCGCGGGCGCCGCGCGGACACCGCGCGGGCGGCCCCGCGCGGGGTGCCGCGCGGGGTGCCGCGCGGGCGCCGCGCGGGCGGCCCCGCGCGGGGTGCCGCGCGGGCACCCGCGCGGGGTGCCGCGCGGGCACCCGCGCGGGGTGCCGCGCGGGCGGCCCTGCGCGGGCGGCCCCGCGCGGGGTGCCGCGCGGGCGGCCCCGCGCGGGGTGCCGCGCGGGCACCCGCGCGGGGTGCCGCGCGGGCGGCCCCGCGCGGGCGGCCCTGCGCGGGCGGCCCCGCGCGGGGTGCCGCGCGGGCACCCGCGCGGGGTGCCGCGCGGGCGGCCCCGCGCGGGGAGCCACGCGGGGTGCCGCCCGGGCACCCGCGCGGGGTGCCGCACGGGCGCCGCGCGGGCGTTCGCGCGGGCGCCGCGCGGACCCGTGTCCGCACGAGCACCGCGCGAACGCCGCGCTGGGTGCTGTGAGGACGCCGTCCGCGGAGCCCCGCCATGCGCGGCTCCGACGGACGGTGACGGCCGTTCAAGGCATGGGTGCCCCGCCGGACAGCGGGACGGTGCCGGACTTTTGTAAATAATAATGTGGGGTATTTTTCTATTGCGATATGTTAGTATATTTTCTGACCTTAGTGTCCGTGCGGACTTTATATAGGTCCGGGTGCGCAGCGGGAGAGTGCAAAGGGCTCGGGTGACCCGTCTTCTCTCCAACCAGGTGGGTAGAGTTGCCATAAGTGCAACAAGTGCAGTAAGTGCATTTATCGCCATTAAAGTATTCTTTAATTTACCTAACAAAGTAGATGGTAAGCTAACCTTTCGATTAAAGATATTTTATCTGACAATTTAAGCGGCTGCGGTCGCGGTGCTCACTACACGCCAATTTTGGCAATCCGGTGACGG
Organism: Tillandsia fasciculata; assembly: GCA_029168755.2. Classification (NCBI taxonomy): domain Eukaryota; kingdom Viridiplantae; phylum Streptophyta; class Magnoliopsida; order Poales; family Bromeliaceae; genus Tillandsia; species Tillandsia fasciculata. The sequence continues at coordinate 8,874,645 of CM054943.1, read as the reverse complement.
ATGCTGCACGTACACTGGCGGACCGGGCCACCGCATGGTGTACTTTTCCGGAAAAGTGGTCTTTTTGACCCGTGTGCCTCACAAAGGAGTGGGAGCCGTGAGGACCTCTTCACGGCTGCTATAGGGGCCGCACTAGCCCCGTGAAGTGGTTAAAGCATCAAAAGGTGTTTGTGCACGAGGGGGGACTTTAGTCACCCCGACAGGTACTCTGGGACTGGTGCCCAGCTTAAAATATGCACAGGGGGTTTAACGAAAGGTTACGGGGTACTCGGTGTATTCGGTTTGTTTTCCCTTCTTGTTACTATTAGACATCTACTTTGTTTGTCACTGACGTTACCCACTCCGTGACAGGTACTGCTATTAGGTGCGTCAGCCGGGGTGACGGTGGGACTGCGTAGTGAGGACCGTAGTCGGACACTTGGTTATCTTGATTCTTTTGACTCCAACTCATTTCCTTATGCATGAATCTTTATTTTGCTTGTGGATGGCTTAGTTGTGAACTTGTATTAGCTCTGTGGATGAGGTGTAGGTTATAGTATGATACTTTTAGTAGTGTTCTTATGTGCGGCATGTTTTCATGATGAGTTAAAGGATTGCGAAAATGTTTTCTCAAAATGAAGTGCCGTGTGGGCACGGGTTTTCAACTCTGGGCTTTATCCTTTCCAAACAGTGATGCCGCTTAATTAACTTGCTATAATTGATGGTGAACGTCTACGGTATGGTTGTTGGTTGGGAATTGATGCATAATATTTGTGATTGAATGACATGTTGTAAATAAGACGCCGTGCATATGCAAAGGAGACTCTGTCCGTGGACAGAGTGAATTTGCGTATGTGGCGGTCTGGCACGCACCGGGGTTGAAGATTATGTTTCCTTATTAAAAAGAAAAAAAAAATAGACACGTTTTTCCGCTTCACATGACTCAAAAACCCCCGGGGGCGTGACAGATTAAATGGTATCAGAGAGAGATACAACCACAACCATAGTAGACGTGATTTACATCCACAGTGCTAGGTACCACAAGCAAATTGGAAATGAGATAACCAAGGTGTAGGTGTAGTACGAGAGAGTACGGGGAAACGGGAACGTAACATAGGTGAAACCGTGAGACGATGTGCTAGGGATATAGCCATAGGATTGACGTGGTTTCTTTGTTACCAGCACGCAATGGTTCGGACTAGGTCGTTCACCGAAAATGCAGATGCGGACGGAGCGGCCCCAGCCGCCGCAGAAAACCAGACCCTCCGGCGACAACTGCAGGAAATGGCCGGACAGTTAGCAACGCTGACGGAGCACGTGCGTCAGCTGACGCAGCGACAGGCTACCGCAACCACCGAACGTCAACCGACCCCTCCGCCCGAAACCACAGCACCCACTACGGAGCCCCAAGGGGCGGGCGGTACGACGACGGAGCAGCCCCCAGCCCCAAGGGAAGTGCTCACCCCAACGACTTCGGGGCCCGTGTTGGGAGCGGCAGCGGGGGAGGCAGGGACGACCCCTACCCTTGGGGGATCCGCCACCGCAGGAGGAGCCGCGGAGCTGCGAGCGACGCGGGAAAGGATCAGGACAAATCTGACCGCGTTCAAGAAGCATGACCCACCCATCTTCGAGGGAGAAACGACCGACCCGTGGGTCGTCGAGAAGTGGGTGGATACCATGGATAAGCTTTTCGAGGACTTGCTAATAGAGGAACAAGAGCGGGTTCCACTAGCTGTTCACTTTCTGGAGGGGAATGCACGCATCTGGTGGAAGACGGTACGTCCGGATCCGACCACCAACGACCCGTTGCCGACATGGTCGGTCTTTAGGGAAGAACTCTTTGGTGCGTTCTTCTCTGAAAGCGTCAAGCGGCAGCTGGAAGACGATTTGAAGAACATCAGGCAGGGGAACCGCCCAGTCATGGAGTATCAGAGGGAGTTTGTGAGGTTAGTCAATTGCGTCCCGTTTGCTGTACGGGATGAACCTCACAAGGCCCGTCTCTTTGTGGATGGGCTGCGGAGCGACATCTTCGAGATGGTTCAGGCGGCGGACCTGCGCACGTTCCGTGAGGTGGTGGATAGGGCCACCATCGTGGAGCGGGGATTCGCCATGACCCGAGCTCGACGGGAGGGATCGGAAAACAACCGGGAAAAGAAACGAACGCAGACCTACCCGGGAGGGGGCCCTCCTGGCGGGAGCCGGCCCCCAAAATATCCCAAGACGCAGCAGGGAAACAAGAGCGCGCCGACCGGGAGACCTCGACCAGCAAACAAGCCGTGTATTATTTGTGGAGCGTCGCATCCGGTGACTGAATGCCCTAAGAAGCAAGATCACTGCTACCGTTGCGGTAAACAGGGACACTTCCGATTCAACTGTCCCCTGAACCCTGGGACGGCATCTTCCGCAGCCTCTACTCCAACGGCGCAGACACCGGGACGGGGCAAGGCGCCAACGGGAATGCCCCCGCGACCCTCAGCACCAAGAACAGAAGGAGGATCGCGACCGCAACCCGGAGGGAGACTCTACTCTATGGACCAGCACGGAACGGTACCGCCAGAGGAAGTGGTGGCAGGTATTACTTCCGTCTCTAGTTTTCGAGCTCGAACTCTTTTTGACACTGGGGCGACTCGCTCTTTTATTTCCCGTACCTTTGCGCTAGCCCATCAGTTAGAAGGTAGTCCTCTGGATGTGTTAATGACCGTCCAGACTCCTGGGGGGCCCATTGCGGCAACCGGCCTGGTGACCTCGTGTCCGATACGGTTGGGAAGGTTGTCGTGCCCCTGGGATCTGGTGGTCATACCGTTAAAAGATTACGACGTGGTCTTGGGCATGGACTGGCTTACCGAGTATCAGGCGGTCATCGACTGCGAGAAGCGACAGGTGCAACTGCGGAAGCCGGGATTCCCAGAAAACGTGTACTTGGCGTGCAAGAGCACGTCCTTTCTTGCCGTCATCTCCGCGTCACGAGCTAGGAAGTTGATAGAGGGCGGGTGCGTGGCCTACCTAGCCTCAGTAGATCTAGCCACCCGACCCGTCCCCCCGCATTCGGAAATTCCCGTGGTAGGAGAATTCCCGGATGTCTTTCCGGCGGAGCTTCCCGGAATGCCACCGGAGCGGGAGGTTGACTTCCCAATTGAACTGCTTCCCGGCACCAAGCCCATCACCAAGGCACCGTACAGGATGGCCTTCGCGGAGCTGAAGGAACTCAAGGCGCAGTTGGAGGACCTCCTGGACAAAGGATTCATCAGACCAAGCGCATCACCTTGGGGCGCACCCGTCCTGTTTGTAAGGAAAAAGGACGGGAGTCTCCGGTTGTGTATCGATTACCGAGAGATAAATAAAGTGACGGTCAAGAATAAGTACCCCCTACCAAGGATCGATGACCTCTTCGATCAGTTACGGGGGGCGACGGTGTTCTCAAAGATTGACCTACAGTCGGGCTATCATCAGGTCCGGGTCAAGGGGGAGGACGTTCCCAAAACGGCTTTCCGTACTCGCTATGGCCATTACGAGTTTACGGTAATGCCGTTCGGGCTCACAAATGCCCCGGCAGTGTTCATGGATATGATGAACAGGGTATTCAAACCCTTCTTGGACTTGTTCGTGGTGGTCTTCATCGACGATATCCTCATCTACTCCCGTACAGACGAGGAACATGAAGAACACCTGCGCACAGTCCTCCAGACCCTACGGGAACAGAAACTCTACGCCAAACTCAAAAAGTGTGAGTTTTGGCTCCGAGAGGTCGGGTTCTTGGGGCACGTGATCTCAGCGGCCGGAGTCGCGGTGGATCCAAAGAAGATAGATTCGGTAACGGACTGGCCCCGACCGACCACGGTGACGGAAATTCGAAGCTTCCTAGGATTAGCCGGGTATTACCGGCGCTTCGTGGAGGGCTTCTCCAAGATAGCCACCCCCCTAACCCGTTTAACGAAAAAGGGGGAGAAGTTTGTCTGGACGGACAAGTGTCAAAGAAGCTTCGAGGAGCTTAAGGATAGGTTGACGCGAGCCCCGATTCTCGCCCTGCCAGAGCCTGGGGAGGATTACGAAGTATACTGCGACGCGTCACGGAATGGATTGGGTGGAGTGCTCATGCAACGGGGAAAGGTCATAGCCTATGCGTCAAGGCAGCTCAAGGAGTATGAGCGGAATTACCCCGTGCACGACTTGGAACTCGCAGCGGTGGTGTTTGTGCTCAAGCTTTGGAGGCACTACCTGTACGGGGCACACTGCAATGTGTATTCGGATCATAAGAGCCTCAAGTACCTCTTCACCCAAAGAGAGCTAAATCTGCGACAAAGGCGGTGGCTGGAGCTATTAAAGGATTACGATCTGACGATCCACTATCACCCGGGAAAGGCCAACGTGGTGGCCGATGCCTTGAGCCGCAAAGGACAGGCCGTGGAGGTAGATGTAAGCTCCATCACACGGCAGGACAGCCTGATTGCGGAATTTTCGCGATTAAGACTAGAGGTAGTCCCGGCAGGGACAGTCGCACGACTTTTGACGCTGGTGGTCAGACCTACTCTGCTGGACAGGATTCTCGAAGGCCAATCGACTGACCAACAGCTCCAGCTGGTGCGAAGTAGGATAAACACAGACGAGGAGAGCGACTTTATGGTGAGCTCCGACGGCACGATACGATTTCGGGGGCGAATTTGCGTGCCGGATCTACCGGAGCTCAAGGAGGAGATCCTGCGGGAAGCGCATAATGCCCCATATACAGCGCATCCCGGGGGAACGAAGATGTACAAAGACGTCAAGCAAACCTTCTGGTGGCCGAAAATGAAGGAAGACGTAACGCGATTGGTGGCGCACTGCCTAGTGTGTCAACGGGTGAAGGCCGAACATCAACGGCCGGCAGGAAAGTTGCAACCTTTACCGGTGCCCGAGTGGAAATGGGACCGGTGGCGTACCGGTTAGCCCTGCCCCCGAACCTCGAACGAGTCCACAACGTGTTCCATGTCTCGATGCTCCGGAAGTACCTCGCTGACCCCTCTCATGCCTTGGATGCCTCCACCATTGAGTTGCGAGAGGACTTGAGCGTCGAGGAGACGCCAGTGCGGATTTTGGCAAGAGAGGACAAGAAGCTGCGCAACCGAACGATCCCCTACGTGAAGATCCAGTGGAGCAACCACGAGGAGCGCGAGGCGACGTGGGAACTGGAGTCGAAAATGAGGGAATGTTTTCCCGAACTGTTTAGTGAGGTTTGAGTTTAAGTTTCGGGACGAAACTTTTTATAAAGTGTGAGTGGTGTAGTGATCCGACCCTTCGGGTATTTTTGAACTCACATGTAATCGCTTAGGCCTTAAGCGAAATAAAATTTATTTAATTTTCTTAAGTCGGCCGGGACTAGGTGTGTGTATTTTTCTGCAATAGAGCGCGAAAAATGATGACCGACGGTGCGATCGGATTCGAAATCCGATATCGGGATCTCCCGGAACGGGATCCTTAGCGTTGCGGTAATTAGTCACGCATCGGGGACCGTGCAAAATATCTTGCACCCGTTAGAGATAAGGTGGGTTATCTCGTAGGGCTAATTAATTAATTAATTAACTAATTATCCGGTGAGGGAAATTTAAATCCTCCTACGTACGAATTAATTTAGGATTTAAATTGTGGGATTTTATCTCGTGCATTAGATAAGAGATAAAATCGGGATATTTAAATCGGGGATTTGTTTCCCACAAGATTATTTAATAAAGGTGATTAAATAATCGGTGACTAAAATTTAAAAGGGTTGATTTAAATATCCGGTAATTTGAATCCAATTGGATTTGATTATTTAATAAGGGTGGTTAAATAATCGGGTGGTCAGAATTTAAGGTGATTAAATAACCGGTGGTCAGATTTTAAGATTTAATATCCCGTCAGCCGATATTTATGTGAGAGATAGAAACGGGGAGATTCGGGTTTTCCTACGTACGTAAAATTAAGGAAGTTAAAGATAGGGTTATCGGTAGGGATTAATTAATTAATAAATTAATTAATCGAACCGAAAATATCCGAAGGGATTTTTGGCGTGATTTTGGATAAGTAAATGGGAGAACTATTTATTCTCCTGTTTACCGAGCGCCGAGCGAAACCCTATTCTTATTTTACCGCCTCCTCAAACCCTCCTCTTTCGTGCTACCGAAACCCCCAACCGGTGAGGAAAAGTAAGAGAAAAGAGAGAACGGATCCATAACCGGAGAAAGGAGAAGGAACCAATCGTCCCAAACGCCGACCCGAGGGCAAGAAACGTGACCGGACACTTTCCCGAAGATCTCCGGTTAGTTTTATATTTTTTAATAATTTTTCCGAATTTTCCTAGTCGCCCGTTTTAGGTTTCTTGAATTTCTCCCCCGTCCCCGTTACCGTCGTCGTCATCGTAGTTATGTTAGACGAACGGAACGGACAAAGGAGGCGCGCGGTGCCACTAGGGCATCGCGCGGGGTGAAGGGGAGAAACACACGGACGACCGGGCGCCACCGCAAGCGGCGGCGGCGCCGCGCGGGTCACACCCGCGCGGGCGCCGCGCGGACACCGCGCGGCCACCGCGCGGGCGGCCCCGCGCGGGGTGCCGCGCGGGTGCCGCGCGGGCGCCGCGCGGGCGGCCCCGCGCGGTGCCGCGCGGGCACCCGCGCGGGGTGCCGCGCGGGCGGCCCTGCGCGGGCGGCCCCGCGCGGGTGCCGCGCGGGAGGCCCGCGCGGGGTGCCGCGCGGGCACCCGCGCGGGGTGCCGCGCGGGCGGCCCTGCGCGGGCGGCCCCGCGCGGGGTGCCGCGCGGGCACCCGCGCGGGGTGCCGCGCGGGCGGCCCCGCGCGGGGAGCCACGCGGGGTGCCGCCCGGGCACCCGCGCGGGGTGCCGCACGGGCGCCGCGCGGGCGTTCGCGCGGGCGCCGCGCGGACCCGTGTCCGCACGAGCACCGCGCGAACGCCGCGCTGGGTGCTGTGAGGACGCCGTCCGCGGAGCCCCGCCATGCGCGGCTCCGACGGACGGTGACGGCCGTTCAAGGCATGGGTGCCCCGCCGGACAGCGGGACGGTGCCGGACTTTTGTAAATAATAATGTGGGGTATTTTTCTATTGCGATATGTTAGTATATTTTCTGACCTTAGTGTCCGTGCGGACTTTATATAGGTCCGGGTGCGCAGCGGGAGAGTGCAAAGGGCTCGGGTGACCCGTCTTCTCTCCAACCAGGTGGGTAGAGTTGCCATAAGTGCAACAAGTGCAGTAAGTGCATTTATCGCCATTAAAGTATTCTTTAATTTACCTAACAAAGTAGATGGTAAGCTAACCTTTCGATTAAAGATATTTTATCTGACAATTTAAGCGGCTGCGGTCGCGGTGCTCACTACACGCCAATTTTGGCAATCCGGTGACGGATGCTGCACGTACACTGGCGGACCGGGCCACCGCATGGTGTACTTTTCCGGAAAAGTGGTCTTTTTGACCCGTGTGCCTCACAAAGGAGTGGGAGCCGTGAGGACCTCTTCACGGCTGCTATAGGGGCCGCACTAGCCCCGTGAAGTGGTTAAAGCATCAAAAGGTGTTTGTGCACGAGGGGGGACTTTAGTCACCCCGACAGGTACTCTGGGACTGGTGCCCAGCTTAAAATATGCACAGGGGGTTTAACGAAAGGTTACGGGGTACTCGGTGTATTCGGTTTGTTTTCCCTTCTTGTTACTATTAGACATCTACTTTGTTTGTCACTGACGTTACCCACTCCGTGACAGGTACTGCTATTAGGTGCGTCAGCCGGGGTGACGGTGGGACTGCGTAGTGAGGACCGTAGTCGGACACTTGGTTACCTTGATTCTTTTGACTCCAACTCATTTCCTTATGCATGAATCTTTATTTTGCTTGTGGATGGCTTAGTTGTGAACTTGTATTAGCTCTGTGGATGAGGTGTAGGTTATAGTATGATACTATTAGTAGTGTTCTTGTGTGCGGCATGTTTTCATGATGAGTTAAAGGATTGCGAAAATGTTTTCTCAAAATGAAGTGCCGTGTGGGCACGGGTTTTCAACTCTGGGCTTTATCCTTTCCAAACAGTGATGCCGCTTAATTAACTTGCTATAATTGATGGTGAACGTCTACGGTATGGTTGTTGGTTGGGAATTGATGCATAATATTTGTGATTGAATGACATGTTGTAAATAAGACGCCGTGCATATGCAAAGGAGACTCTGTCCGTGGACAGAGTGAATTTGCGTATGTGGCGGTCTGGCACGCACCGGGGTTGAAGATTATGTTTCCTTATTAAAAAGAAAAAAAAAATAGACACGTTTTTCCGCTTCACATGACTCAAAAACCCCCGGGGGCGTGACACGGATGCTCTGGTTCACCGGCGGGACAAGGGTGGCCGTCGAAACCCTAGTTTTGGCCGGAGTTCATGCGCGCTGCCTCCAGGGCTTTTTAGACGGAACCAAGGCATTGGTTGCCTTCTTCTTGATCCTAGAGGAACCCCAACTAAGTTGCAAGGCCTTTGGTTCGGTGTAGAGACCGCAGAGTTGAGCCCTAGTTGTCCACTTCCTTACTTTGGCCGAGCCTGGCCCTGCGCCGTCGCCGTTGCTCTCCGACGCCGGCCAACCCCCAGGTTAGTTCCCCCTCTTCAAAACAGTCCCATAGGTATCCTTGCTTGAACCCGAAAGCCTCTCTCTTGGTTGCCACCATTGTTGCCCTCAAGGTTGGCCGCAAGCTTCCACTCCGGCCAACCACCGCGCCGGGCCACCGAGTTGGACTTGGTGGTGTCCCTGCCACCTCCGAGAACCTTCTCCAACCCGATCTCTTGGAAGCTTGATCTTTAGCCACCTTGCTCCGGCGACGTTTCCGGCAGTCCCACGACACCTCGAAGGTGAGCCTCTGAACCTTCTTGATCCCCTGAGCATGATGCTCACCATGGTTCACACAGAGAATAGAGGTTGATGCTCACCTTGATTCACACAGAGAATAGAGGTTGATGCATGATAAACAACTTAGAACTCTAATGCTTAATAAACATGGAACTATTGATGTTCTCGAGTCTAGGGTCTCGTGTTGCTTCCAAACAGCGAGCACGGTGTTCATCACATCAAGGCCCATCTACTGGTGCCCTTGGATCAGCCTAGAAATCCTCGGATTTTAGTAAATAGCATAAAAGGCTTATTTTTACATGTAATTATGCAATTTAAGTTAACCCTAGGGGGCTAAATGCAAATGTGACCGTATGGGCTGCTTTGGGCAGCGTGCACATGATCTCTGAACTTTTCGTTCGAGATTCGTTGGCTTCCGTTAAGCGGAAATTGGATAACGACTCGTAAATCGGCAAAATCATCAATTTACCGACTATTTGGTGCTTATCGCGCAAATCTAGAAATTCTGTTGACCAGTTGTGAGTCCCAGATGTCCCTGGCTGTTTTCGATGCTGTCATGGCAGGTCCAGTGACTTTGGTTTAGCATTGGAGATTTCCGGAGCTGAAATCGGATTTTCCGAAAGTGAATTTCGATAATTATGGCACAGTTTGGGTTTAGGATGGCCCAGGGTTTAATGTTTCTACCCGAATGTCTTAAATAAAGCATTATGGGGCAGACTGTGAAGTTTCATTATGTTTGGAGACTTGTAGACACTAATCGGGCCATAGTTGATCGATTGGCGGATTTTCGAAGATTTCGTAAATCCCGGAACTTGAGAAAATCCACTGCCTGTACACTGTGTGTCGATGGGATGGGTATGAGTGAGTCTATTTTCTGATCAAAATATATGATCTAGGTCCTAGTAGTCAGCCACCAACTCGTGAGCCTTCTAGTGGATTTCAGGACCGCCTACACTGAGGTGGGTGCTACGGTCCGGGCTTTATCATATCGTCACCTATGGGGCACCGTAGTTGGTCGGACCCCTGTGATTCATGCTAGCCCTGATCCTATCTTTGAACTATACTTCCATTGATTGCTTATCATTAGCTATATATCAGTATATTAGCTTATACTTGAACACTTATCATGTTTGCTTGGTCATTAGCTGGATATCAATATACTTAGTTTATACTTGGACATATGCCATGTGTGATTGGTCATTACTTAGATTTACTCTTACCCAGACAAATATTTCTTATATTCCGTACTGCATAATGTGACACATGATTAATATACAGATACTTGCATCCCGGTTCGAATTCCGGCTTGTTGCCGATTATCCGGTCTTTTGACCGTGAGCTTGAGCATCAGCATTATGATCGCCATGCACTGCTGTACTTCACGTACGTCGTGGGATTGATCCCTCACCTTTCGTTCTTTACCGATGAAGTGGTCGGGAGTGAGACCCGTGAGCCCCCTGATAGCACCTGAGGGTGCGGGGTTATGTCAGCCAGATAAGTGCCCGATAGTGGCTTTAGCCTGAGGTCCTAGTGACCAAAAGTGGCATTGATTGGGTACTTGGTTTCTATTATTGATGCATAGTTCATACTAGCTTATTTCAGCATGCTCTAGCACATGTATTTCAGTACCCTTATATGCTCAGTATTGTGATTATGATTCTTGTCAGTTAGTTGCTTCTATATCTGCCTTTACCTACTGACTTTTTACTATGCGCTACTTATGGTATACCAGTAGGATACGACTTGCTATTTCTCGGCCCGTCATACCCACTGAGATACATTTATGTTGTATCTCACACCTTTTGGTGACCATTTTTCCAGGTCAGTCAGTTGGTGGGATGTCGGGATGTATTGGTGAGATGTCACGATAGAGCTGTCCCCCTGTTGCTAGCTCTGTAGCCGGCCATACTTTGATATTTCAGATTTTAGCTCATGCACTTCTTTACCCGCATTGTTTATGATCTCCCGTTGATGATTTAGATATTTAAGTCTTATGTTGATGATTTGATTAGTCGGTGGATTTGGATTATGTGTGATTATGGTTTAGATGTTGTAGTTATGATTTGGCATTGTGATCTTTTGTTATAGTTGTTCAGATCAGTTTAATTATTGTTTAGCAACTCTGAATATGCATTTTGTACTTGCCTAGCCGTGCATGTATAGGGAAGACTCTGTCCGAGTGGACAGTGGATTTCTTATGCATGTGGCGATTTGTTCATACCCTTGTTTTCAAGTTTAAACTCTGATTGGAAAAAAAAAAAAAAAATTAGACCGGTTTTCAAATTTAGGGCGTGACAGATTTTATGGTATCAGAGCATAGGTACATGGTACCTAGGAATTGATTAGGATCCGATTAGGATTGAGCCCTAGGATGACTTGTGACGTACGTGAGAGCGCGGGGTATTTGTCTAGTGGTTAGGATCTCAGGTGTATTTACGCACTAATGAGTTGTTTCCTAGCCTTGTTGTTGTGGCTACGAGAGGTGTTCGCACGCGCTCTAGGCTTAGTGGTCATAGTGGATGCAATGTTAGCTGCGGCCGTGGTACGGGCCTTGGCTTGATATTTCAGTGGAGCTAGAGGGCTCGGATCATTTGCAGCCGTTAGAGGGTCATCTCACCGCTTTTGCTGGGTTAGTCCAGCAGATGGCTGCTATTATTGCACCAGTCCCACCACTAGTCTAGATGCTTGGGGGAGTTGTTAATCCTCTAGTTGCCCTCGCGCCACATTATATAGTGACTGTGTCGCAAGCGTGATTATTGAAACTACGCCGGTGGCTGTTATTATTGGTGATCCCTCGATTATAGCTATCGAGACGACTATGAGGTCAGCAATTCTACTATAGATACTTAACAAATACGAGTCCTTGTTGAGTTATGTCCTAACCCTGATCAATGTAAAATAGCCTGGGATCAGTCTAATGTGCACAGTGATGATGATAGCTTGAGGATTCGATATTAATCCTAAACGGATTCAATTTGTGTTTGATTCACACATTGCGTGTGAACTGCTTGTGGGGATGCAATCACCTCTGTTGATGTTTGAGTTGCGACAGGTGTCGCTAGAGCCGTGTTAGCAAGTGGTGATTAATTCAAGGTGTTGGTGAACACTGGAATATGGTTCTAGATTTCTGTGAGTAGCCAAGGTGGCACTCATGACCACGAAGTGATATTAGTTGACGGTATCAGTGTATAGCGATTGGCGTTGAGAGGTACATGTCTGTGCCTGTCGATCGAGTTTCCGATTCATGTTATGTCCCCAACTAGAGGTTGGCGACAGATCGATGGGTATTTCACCTTTCTTTTGATAAGCACGTTGGCTGCAGACAACGTACTGTCAAAAGAGCGGATGAAATACTCTGCCCTATGAGGGGATATTGTGATTGGGTCTACATGTGTGCTTTGCTGCAAGTTAACCTTCGAATTCGTCTTCTGGGAATGATAGTTAGTGATGATATCCCAGATCGTATTGGACCTTGGGTAGGTCTCAGTCAGTATATGTGCGTAGTGGACAGATTGTCACTGTCATTGTTGCGGACATCCGTCTTAGCTTGTGGCCTACCAGCCACGGTGATATTGCCCAGAACTTGCAACTGATGAAATAATGAGAACGTTTCAGTTAAGCTATAGAATTGGACATGTCCAAATCAGATCTGTTAAGATTTTGTGGAGGGCAAAACCTAGTTGTTGAATATCAGTGGTGTTAAAGGATTGATCTAGTCGGTTACTCAACAATATAAATGAGCAGGTGAAATTAACTAGTTCTATTCTTCGAGGCAGCTTTGTGCCTGGTTGGCAAGCTAAGTTCAGGTCTAGGACCTGGTGACGTAATGGAATGCCATGAGCAATTATGAAGTACATGTAGAGAGCTTCTTGTACAGTGTGAAAGCTTCAAAGGAGTCTACCGCGAGTTAAATTCTCGGTGAATAATTTCACTCCTGTTCAGATTGCACCTGTTTCTATTTCACTAAAAGAGTGAACCCATTACCTCTGGTAGTACCCCAATTGAATAGTTGACCTGTATTGTGGAACAGTTAGTTGTGTATGTACAAATTGAGATTCAATAGATTTGAAAGTGTGATTGTAGTGGCCCATATCCCCGTGCAGTTTTTTTTCGTGATCCGTGGCGAGAAACACCTATTATTGGTGTGCCAGGCCCGCAACGCGTCAAATGGACGTGTTAGACGGACTCAATGAGATTTCTGAATCAAACCTGCCTTTCTGCTATTCTCGCCGAATTTTAAAAGTGGTTTCAGGCTAAACGGAGAGGCCGGATTTGGATTCAGCGCGGAAAAACGTTGAAAAACGGCTATTTGCTTGTATTTTTCTGAGTCCGGATACCCAAAAAGGGACACCCGGAAGTTAACCGCGCGTTTTGGTGCATGGGAGGAGCCGTGGACCGGCTGGGGTGCCACGTGGCGGCCTCGGATTGGCCGGCACACGCGGCGCGGTCCATGGAAGCTGCGCGG
>CM054943.1:8835533-8861266 GCA_029168755.2 Tillandsia fasciculata | reverse complement strand
TAAACGGAGAAAGGAGAAGGAAACCAATCGTCCCAAACGCCGACCCGAGGGCAAGAAACGTGACCGGACACTTTCCGAAGATCTCCGGTTAGTTTTATATTTTTTAATAATTTTTCCGAATTTTCCTAGTCGCCGTTTTAGGTTTCTTGAATTTCTCCCCCGTCCCCGTTACCGTCGTCGTCATCGTAGTTATGTTAGACGAACGGAACGGACAAAGGAGGCGCGCGGTGCCACTAGGGCATCGCGCGGGGTGAAGGGGAGAAAAAGAAACACGGACACGACCGGGCGCCACCGCAAGCGGCCGCCGCGCCCCCCCCCCCCACCCCCGGCGGCGGCGCCGCGCGGGTCCACACCGCGCGGGCGACGCGAGGACCCGCGCGGGCGGCCCGCGCGGGGTGCCGCGCGGGGTGCCGCGCGGGCGACGCCGCGGGCGGCCCCCGCGCGGGGTGCCGCGCGGGCACCCGCGCGGGGTGCCGCGCGGGCACCCGCGCGGCGGTGCCGCGCGGGCGGCCCTGCGCGGGCGGCCCCGCGCGGGGTGCCGCGCGGGCGGCCCCCGCGCGGCCCGGTGCCGCGCGCGGCCACCCGCGCGGGCCCGCGCGGGGTGCCGCGCGGGCACCCGCGCGGGGCGGCCGCGCGGGCGGCCCCGGCGGGCGGCCTGCGCGGGCGGCCCGCGCGGGGTGCCGCGCGGGCACCCGCGCGGGGTGCCGCGCGGGCGGCCCCGCGCGGGGAGCCACGCGGGGTGCCGCCCGGGCACCGCGCGGGGTGCCGCACGGGCGCCGCGCGGGCGTTCGCGCGGGCGCCGCGCGGACCCGTGTCCGCACGAGCACCGCGCGAACGCCGCGCTGGGTGCTGTGAGGACGCCGTCCGCGGAGCCCCGCCATGCGCGGCTCCGACGGACGGTGACGGCCGTTCAAGGCATGGGTGCCCCGCCGGACAGCGGGACGGTGCCGGACTTTTGTAAATAATAATGTGGGGTATTTTTCTATTGCGATATGTTAGTATATTTTCTGACCTTAGTGTCCGTGCGGACTTTATATAGGTCCGGGTGCGCAGCGGGAGAGTGCAAAGGGCTCGGGTGACCCGTCTTCTCTCCAACCAGGTGGGTAGAGTTGCCATAAGTGCAACAAGTGCAGTAAGTGCATTTATCGCCATTAAAGTATTCTTTAATTTACCTAACAAAGTAGATGGTAAGCTAACCTTTCGATTAAAGATATTTTATCTGACAATTTAAGCGGCTGCGGTCGCGGTGCTCACTACACGCCAATTTTGGCAATCCGGTGACGGATGCTGCACGTACACTGGCGGACCGGGCCACCGCATGGTGTACTTTTCCGAAAAGTGGTCTTTTTGACCCGTGTGCCTCACAAAGGAGTGGGAGCCGTGAGGACCTCTTCACGGCTGCTATAGGGGCCGCACTAGCCCCGTGAAGTGGTTAAAGCATCAAAAGGTGTTTGTGCACGAGGGGGGACTTTAGTCACCCCGACAGGTACTCTGGGACTGGTGCCCAGCTTAAAATATGCACAGGGGGTTTAACGAAAGGTTACGGGGTACTCGGTGTATTCGGTTTGTTTTCCCTTCTTGTTACTATTAGACATCTACTTTGTTTGTCACTGACGTTACCCACTCCGTGACAGGTACTGCTATTAGGTGCGTCAGCCGGGGTGACGGTGGGACTGCGTAGTGAGGACCGTAGTCGGACACTTGGTTATCTTGATTCTTTTGACTCCAACTCATTTCCTTATGCATGAATCTTTATTTTGCTTGTGGATGGCTTAGTTGTGAACTTGTATTAGCTCTGTGGATGAGGTGTAGGTTATAGTATGATACTATTAGTAGTGTTCTTATGTGCGGCATGTTTTCATGATGAGTTAAAGGATTGCGAAAATGTTTTCTCAAAATGAAGTGCCGTGTGGGCACGGGTTTTCAACTCTGGGCTTTATCCTTTCCAAACAGTGATGCCGCTTAATTAACTTGCTATAATTGATGGTGAACGTCTACGGTATGGTTGTTGGTTGGGAATTGATGCATAATATTTGTGATTGAATGACATGTTGTAAATAAGACGCCGTGCATATGCAAAGGAGACTCTGTCCGTGGACAGAGTGAATTTGCGTATGTGGCGGTCTGGCACGCACCGGGGTTGAAGATTATGTTTCCTTATTAAAAAGAAAAAAAAAATAGACACGTTTTTCCGCTTCACATGACTCAAAAACCCCGGGGGCGTGACAGATTAAATGGTATCAGAGAGAGATACAACCACAACCATAGTAGACGTGATTTACATCCACAGTGCTAGGTACCACAAGCAAATTGGAAATGAGATAACCAAGGTGTAGGTGTAGTACGAGAGAGTACGGGGAAACGGGAACGTAACATAGGTGAAACCGTGAGACGATGTGCTAGGGATATAGCCATAGGATTGACGTGGTTTCTTTGTTACCAGCACGCAATGGTTCGGACTAGGTCGTTCACCGAAAATGCAGATGCGGACGGAGCGGCCCCAGCCGCCGCAGAAAACCAGACCCTCCGGCGACAACTGCAGGAAATGGCCGGACAGTTAGCAACGCTGACGGAGCACGTGCGTCAGCTGACGCAGCGACAGGCTACCGCAACCACCGAACGTCAACCGACCCCTCCGCCCGAAACCACAGCACCCACTACGGAGCCCCAAGGGGCGGGCGGTACGACGACGGAGCAGCCCCCAGCCCCAAGGGAAGTGCTCACCCCAACGACTTCGGGGCCCGTGTTGGGAGCGGCAGCGGGGGAGGCAGGGACGACCCCTACCCTTGGGGGATCCGCCACCGCAGGAGGAGCCGCGGAGCTGCGAGCGACGCGGGAAAGGATCAGGACAAATCTGACCGCGTTCAAGAAGCATGACCCACCCATCTTCGAGGGAGAAACGACCGACCGTGGGTCGTCGAGAAGTGGGTGGATACCATGGATAAGCTTTTCGAGGACTTGCTAATAGAGGAACAAGAGCGGGTTCCACTAGCTGTTCACTTTCTGGAGGGGAATGCACGCATCTGGTGGAAGACGGTACGTCCGGATCCGACCACCAACGACCCGTTGCCGACATGGTCGGTCTTTAGGGAAGAACTCTTTGGTGCGTTCTTCTCTGAAAGCGTCAAGCGGCAGCTGGAAGACGATTTGAAGAACATCAGGCAGGGGAACCGCCCAGTCGTGGAGTATCAGAGGGAGTTTGTGAGGTTAGTCAATTGCGTCCCGTTTGCTGTACGGGATGAACCTCACAAGGCCCGTCTCTTTTGTGGATGGGCTGCGGAGCGACATCTTCGAGATGGTTCAGGCGGCGGACCTGCGCACGTTCCGTGAGGTGGTGGATAGGGCCACCATCGTGGAGCGGGGATTCGCCATGACCCGAGCTCGACGGGAGGGATCGGAAAACAACCGGGAAAAGAAACGAACGCAGACCTACCCGGGAGGGGGCCCTCCTGGCGGGAGCCGGCCCCCAAAATATCCCAAGACGCAGCAGGGAAACAAGAGCGCGCCGACCGAGAGACCTCGACCAGCAAACAAGCCGTGTATTATTTGTGGAGCGTCGCATCCGGTGACTGAATGCCCTAAGAAGCAAGATCACTGCTACCGTTGCGGTAAACAGGGACACTTCCGATTCAACTGTCCCCTGAACCCTGGGACGGCATCTTCCGCAGCCTCTACTCCAACGGCGCAGACACCGGGACGGGGCAAGGCGCCAACGGGAATGCCCCCGCGACCCTCAGCACCAAGAACAGAAGGAGGATCGCGACCGCAACCCGGAGGGAGACTCTACTCTATGGACCAGCACGGAACGGTACCGCCAGAGGAAGTGGTGGCAGGTATTACTTCCGTCTCTAGTTTTCGAGCTCGAACTCTTTTTGACACTGGGGCGACTCGCTCTTTTATTTCCCGTACCTTTGCGCTAGCCCATCAGTTAGAAGGTAGTCCTCTGGATGTGTTAATGACCGTCCAGACTCCTGGGGGGCCCATTGCGGCAACCGGCCTGGTGACCTCGTGTCCGATACGGTTGGGAAGGTTGTCGTGCCCCTGGGATCTGGTGGTCATACCGTTAAAAGATTACGACGTGGTCTTGGGCATGGACTGGCTTACCGAGTATCAGGCGGTCATCGACTGCGAGAAGCGACAGGTGCAACTGCGGAAGCCGGGATTCCCAGAAAACGTGTACTTGGCGTGCAAGAGCACGTCCTTTCTTGCCGTCATCTCCGCGTCACGAGCTAGGAAGTTGATAGAGGGCGGGTGCGTGGCCTACCTAGCCTCAGTAGATCTAGCCACCCGACCCGTCCCCCCGCATTCGGAAATTCCCGTGGTAGGAGAATTCCCGGATGTCTTTCCGGCGGAGCTTCCCGGAATGCCACCGGAGCGGGAGGTTGACTTCCCAATTGAACTGCTTCCCGGCACCAAGCCCATCACCAAGGCACCGTACAGGATGGCCTTCGCGGAGCTGAAGGAACTCAAGGCGCAGTTGGAGGACCTCCTGGACAAAGGATTCATCAGACCAAGCGCATCACCTTGGGGCGCACCGTCCTGTTTGTAAGGAAAAAGGACGGGAGTCTCCGGTTGTGTATCGATTACCGAGAGATAAATAAAGTGACGGTCAAGAATAAGTACCCCCTACCAAGGATCGATGACCTCTTCGATCAGTTACGGGGGGCGACGGTGTTCTCAAAGATTGACCTACAGTCGGGCTATCATCAGGTCCGGGTCAAGGGGGAGGACGTTCCCAAAACGGCTTTCCGTACTCGCTATGGCCATTACGAGTTTACGGTAATGCCGTTCGGGCTCACAAATGCCCCGGCAGTGTTCATGGATATGATGAACAGGGTATTCAAACCCTTCTTGGACTTGTTCGTGGTGGTCTTCATCGACGATATCCTCATCTACTCCCGTACAGACGAGGAACATGAAGAACACCTGCGCACAGTCCTCCAGACCCTACGGGAACAGAAACTCTACGCCAAACTCAAAAAGTGTGAGTTTTGGCTCCGAGAGGTCGGGTTCTTGGGGCACGTGATCTCAGCGGCCGGAGTCGCGGTGGATCCAAAGAAGATAGATTCGGTAACGGACTGGCCCCGACCGACCACGGTGACGGAAATTCGAAGCTTCCTAGGATTAGCCGGGTATTACCGGCGCTTCGTGGAGGGCTTCTCCAAGATAGCCACCCCCCTAACCCGTTTAACGAAAAAGGGGGGAGAAGTTTGTCTGGACGGACAAGTGTCAAAGAAGCTTCGAGGAGCTTAAGGATAGGTTGACGCGAGCCCCGATTCTCGCCCTGCCAGAGCCTGGGGAGGATTACGAAGTATACTGCGACGCGTCACGGAATGGATTGGGTGGAGTGCTCATGCAACGGGGAAAGGTCATAGCCTATGCGTCAAGGCAGCTCAAGGAGTATGAGCGGAATTACCCCGTGCACGACTTGGAACTCGCAGCGGTGGTGTTTGTGCTCAAGCTTTGGAGGCACTACCTGTACGGGCACACTGCAATGTGTATTCGGATCATAAGAGCCTCAAGTACCTCTTCACCCAAAGAGAGCTAAATCTGCGACAAAGGCGGTGGCTGGAGCTATTAAAGGATTACGATCTGACGATCCACTATCACCCGGGAAAGGCCAACGTGGTGGCCGATGCCTTGAGCCGCAAAGGACAGGCCGTGGAGGTAGATGTAAGCTCCATCACACGGCAGGACAGCCTGATTGCGGAATTTTCGCGATTAAGACTAGAGGTAGTCCCGGCAGGGACAGTCGCACGACTTTTGACGCTGGTGGTCAGACCTACTCTGCTGGACAGGATTCTCGAAGGCCAATCGACTGACCAACAGCTCCAGCTGGTGCGAAGTAGGATAAACACAGACGAGGAGAGCGACTTTATGGTGAGCTCCGACGGCACGATACGATTTCGGGGGCGAATTTGCGTGCCGGATCTACCGGAGCTCAAGGAGGAGATCCTGCGGGAAGCGCATAATGCCCCATATACAGCGCATCCCGGGGGAACGAAGATGTACAAAGACGTCAAGCAAACCTTCTGGTGGCCGAAAATGAAGGAAGACGTAACGCGATTGGTGGCGCACTGCCTAGTGTGTCAACGGGTGAAGGCCGAACATCAACGGCCGGCAGGAAAGTTGCAACCTTTACCGGTGCCCGAGTGGAAATGGGACCGGTGGCGTACCGGTTAGCCCTGCCCCGAACCTCGAACGAGTCCACAACGTGTTCCATGTCTCGATGCTCCGGAAGTACCTCGCTGACCCCTCTCATGCCTTGGATGCCTCCACCATTGAGTTGCGAGAGGACTTGAGCGTCGAGGAGACGCCAGTGCGGATTTTGGCAAGAGAGGACAAGAAGCTGCGCAACCGAACGATCCCCTACGTGAAGATCCAGTGGAGCAACCACGAGGAGCGCGAGGCGACGTGGGAACTGGAGTCGAAAATGAGGGAATGTTTTCCCGAACTGTTTAGTGAGGTTTGAGTTTAAGTTTCGGGACGAAACTTTTTATAAAGTGTGAGTGGTGTAGTGATCCGACCCTTCGGGTATTTTTGAACTCACATGTAATCGCTTAGGCCTTAAGCGAAATAAAATTTATTTAATTTTCTTAAGTCGGCCGGGACTAGGTGTGTGTATTTTTCTGCAATAGAGCGCGAAAAACGATGACCGACGGTGCGATCGGATTCGAAATCCGATATCGGGATCTCCCGGAACGGGATCCTTAGCGTTGCGGTAATTAGTCACGCATCGGGGACCGTGCAAAATATCTTGCACCCGTTAGAGATAAGGTGGGTTATCTCGTAGGGGTAATTAATTAATTAATTAACTAATTATCCGGTGAGGGAAATTTAAATCCTCCTACGTACGAATTAATTTAGGATTTAAATTGTGGGATTTTATCTCGTGCATTAGATAAGAGATAAAATCGGGATATTTAAATCGGGGATTTGTTTCCCACAAGATTATTTAATAAAGGTGATTAAATAATCGGTGACTAAAATTTAAAAGGGTTGATTTAAATATCCGGTAATTTGAATCCAATTGGGATTTGATTATTTAATAAGGGTGGTTAAATAATCGGGTGGTCAGAATTTAAGGTGATTAAATAACCGGTGGTCAGATTTTAAGATTTAATATCCCGTCAGCCGATATTTATGTGAGAGATAGAAACGGGGAGATTCGGGTTTTCCTACGTACGTAAAATTAAGGAAGTTAAAGATAGGGTTATCGGTAGGGATTAATTAATTAATAAATTAATTAATCGAACCGAAAATATCCGAAGGGATTTTTGGCGTGATTTTGGATAAGTAAATGGGAGAACTATTTATTCTCCTGTTTACCGAGCGCCGAGCGAAACCCTATTCTTATTTTACCGCCTCCTCAAACCCTCCTCTTTCGTGCTACCGAAACCCCCAACCGGTGAGGAAAAGTAAGAGAAAAGAGAGAACGGATCCATAACCGGAGAAAGGAGAAGGAACCAATTGTCCCAAACGCCGACCCGAGGGCAAGAAACGTGACCGGACACTTTCCCGAAGATCTCCGGTTAGTTTTATATTTTTTTTAATAATTTTTCCGAATTTTCCTAGTCGCCCGTTTTAGGTTTCTTGAATTTCTCCCCCGTCCCCGTTACCGTCGTCGTCATCGTAGTTATGTTAGACGAACGGAACGGACAAAGGAGGCGCGCGGTGCCACTAGGGCATCGCGCGGGGTGAAGGGGAGAAACACACGGACGACCGGGCGCCACCGCAAGCGGCGGCGGCGCCGCGCGGGTCACACCCGCGCGGGCGCCGCGCGGACACCGCGCGGCCACCGCGCGGGCGGCCCCGCGCGGGGTGCCGCGCGGGTGCCGCGCGGGCGCCGCGCGGGCGGCCCGCGCGGGGTGCCGCGCGGGCACCCGCGCGGGGTGCCGCGCGGGCGGCCCTGCGGGCGGCCCCGCGCGGGGTGCCGCGCGGGCGGCCCCGCGCGGGGTGCCGCGCGGGCACCCGCGCGGGGTGCCGCGCGGGCGGCCCTGCGCGGCGGCCCCGCGCGGGGTGCCGCGCGGGCACCCGCGCGGGTGCCGCGCGGGCGGCCCCGCGCGGGGAGCCACGCGGGGTGCCGCCCGGGCACCCGCGCGGGGTGCCGCACGGGCGCCGCGCGGGCGTTCGCGCGGGCGCCGCGCGGACCCGTGTCCGCACGAGCACCGCGCGAACGCCGCGCTGGGTGCTGTGAGGACGCCGTCCGCGGAGCCCCGCCATGCGCGGCTCCGACGGACGGTGACGGCCGTTCAAGGCATGGGTGCCCCGCCGGACAGCGGGACGGTGCCGGACTTTTGTAAATAATAATGTGGGGTATTTTTCTATTGCGATATGTTAGTATATTTTCTGACCTTAGTGTCCGTGCGGACTTTATATAGGTCCGGGTGCGCAGCGGGAGAGTGCAAAGGGCTCGGGTGACCCGTCTTCTCTCCAACCAGGTGGGTAGAGTTGCCATAAGTGCAACAAGTGCAGTAAGTGCATTTATCGCCATTAAAGTATTCTTTAATTTACCTAACAAAGTAGATGGTAAGCTAACCTTTCGATTAAAGATATTTTATCTGACAATTTAAGCGGCTGCGGTCGCGGTGCTCACTACACGCCAATTTTGGCAATCCGGTGACGGATGCTGCACGTACACTGGCGGACCGGGCCACCGCATGGTGTACTTTTCCGGAAAAGTGGTCTTTTTGACCCGTGTGCCTCACAAAGGAGTGGGAGCCGTGAGGACCTCTTCACGGCTGCTATAGGGGCCGCACTAGCCCCGTGAAGTGGTTAAAGCATCAAAAGGTGTTTGTGCACGAGGGGGGACTTTAGTCACCCCGACAGGTACTCTGGGACTGGTGCCCAGCTTAAAATATGCACAGGGGGTTTAACGAAAGGTTACGGGGTACTCGGTGTATTCGGTTTGTTTTCCCTTCTTGTTACTATTAGACATCTACTTTGTTTGTCACTGACGTTACCCACTCCGTGACAGGTACTGCTATTAGGTGCGTCAGCCGGGGTGACGGTGGGACTGCGTAGTGAGGACCGTAGTCGGACACTTGGTTATCTTGATTCTTTTGACTCCAACTCATTTCCTTATGCATGAATCTTTATTTTGCTTGTGGATGGCTTAGTTGTGAACTTGTATTAGCTCTGTGGATGAGGTGTAGGTTATAGTATGATACTATTAGTAGTGTTCTTATGTGCGGCATGTTTTCATGATGAGTTAAAGGATTGCGAAAATGTTTTCTCAAAATGAAGTGCCGTGTGGGCACGGGTTTTCAACTCTGGGCTTTATCCTTTCCAAACAGTGATGCCGCTTAATTAACTTGCTATAATTGATGGTGAACGTCTACGGTATGGTTGTTGGTTGGGAATTGATGCATAATATTTGTGATTGAATGACATGTTGTAAATAAGACGCCGTGCATATGCAAAGGAGACTCTGTCCGTGGACAGAGTGAATTTGCGTATGTGGCGGTCTGGCACGCACCGGGGTTGAAGATTATGTTTCCTTATTAAAAAGAAAAAAAAAATAGACACGTTTTTCCGCTTCACATGACTCAAAAACCCCCGGGGGCGTGACACGGATGCTCTGGTTCACGGCGGACAAGGGTGGCCGTCGAAACCCTAGTTTTGGCCGGAGTTCATGCGCGCTGCCTCCAGGGCTTTTTAGACGGAACAAGGCATTGGTTGCCTTCTTCTTGATCCTAGAGGACCCCAACTAAGTTGCAAGGCCTTTGGTTCGGTGTAGAGACCGCAGAGTTGAGCCCTAGTTGTCCACTTCCTTACTTTGGCCGAGCCTGGCCCTGCGCCGTCGCCGTTGCTCTCCGACGCCGGCCAACCCCCAGGTTAGTTCCCCCTCTTCAAAACAGTCCCATAGGTATCCTTGCTTGAACCCGAAAGCCTCTCTCTTGGTTGCCACCATTGTTGCCCTCAAGGTTGGCCGCAAGCTTCCACTCCGGCCAACCACCGCGCCGGGCCACCGGAGTTGGACTTGGTGGTGTCCCTGCCACCTCCGAGAACCTTCTCCAACCCGATCTCTTGGAAGCTTGATCTTTAGCCACCTTGCTCCGGCGACGTTTCCGGCAGTCCCACGACACCTCGAAGGTGAGCCTCTGAACCTTCTTGATCCCCTGAGCATGATGCTCACCATGGTTCACACAGAGAATAGAGGTTGATGCTCACCTTGATTCACACAGAGAATAGAGGTTGATGCATGATAAACAACTTAGAACTCTAATGCTTAATAAACATGGAACTATTGATGTTCTCGAGTCTAGGGTCTCGTGTTGCTTCCAAACAGCGAGCACGGTGTTCATCACATCAAGGCCCATCTACTGGTGCCCTTGGATCAGCCTAGAAATCCTCGGATTTTAGTAAATAGCATAAAAGGCTTATTTTTACATGTAATTATGCAATTTAAGTTAACCCTAGGGGGCTAAATGCAAATGTGACCGTATGGGCTGCTTTGGGCAGCGTGCACATGATCTCTGAACTTTTCGTTCGAGATTCGTTGGCTTCCGTTAAGCGGAAATTGGATAACGACTCGTAAATCGGCAAAATCATCAATTTACCGACTATTTGGTGCTTATCGCGCAAATCTAGAAATTCTGTTGACCAGTTGTGAGTCCCAGATGTCCCTGGCTGTTTTCGATGCTGTCATGGCAGGTCCAGTGACTTTGGTTTAGCATTGGAGATTTCCGGAGCTGAAATCGGATTTTCCGAAAGTGAATTTCGATAATTATGGCACAGTTTGGGTTTAGGATGGCCCAGGGTTTAATGTTTCTACCCGAATGTCTTAAATAAAGCATTATGGGGCAGACTGTGAAGTTTCATTATGTTTGGAGACTTGTAGACACTAATCGGGCCATAGTTGATCGATTGGCGGATTTTCGAAGATTTCGTAAATCCCGGAACTTGAGAAAATCCACTGCCTGTACACTGTGTGTCGATGGGATGGGTATGAGTGAGTCTATTTTCTGATCAAAATATATGATCTAGGTCCTAGTAGTCAGCCACCAACTCGTGAGCCTTCTAGTGGATTTCAGGACCGCCTACACTGAGGTGGGTGCTACGGTCCGGGCTTTATCATATCGTCACCTATGGGGCACCGTAGTTGGTCGGACCCCTGTAATTCATGCTAGCCCTGATCCTATCTTTGAACTATGCTTCCATTGATTGCTTATCATTAGCTATATATCAGTATATTAGCTTATACTTGAACACTTATCATGTTTGCTTGGTCATTAGCTGGATATCAGTATGCTTAGTTTATACTTGGACATATGCCATGTGTGATTGGTCATTACTTAGATTTACTCTTACCCAGACAAATATTTCTTATATTCCGTACTGCATAATGTGACACATGATTAATATACAGATACTTGCATCCCGGTTAGAATTCCGGCTTGTTGCCGATTATCCGGTCTTTTGACCGTGAGCTTGAGCATCAGCATTATGATCGCCATGCACCGCTGTACTTCACGTACGCCGTGGGATTGATCCCTCACCTTTCGTTCTTTACCGGTAAAGTGGTCGGGAGTGAGACCCGTGAGCCCCCCGATAGCACCTGAGGGTGCGGGGTTATGTCAGCCAGATAGGTGCCCGATAGTGGCTTTAGCCTGAGGTCCTAGTGACCAAAAGTGGCATTGATTGGGTACTTGGTTTCTATTATTGATGCATAGTTCATACTAGCTTATTTCAGCATGCTCTAGCACATGTATTTCAGTACCCTTATATGCTCGGTATTGTGATTATGATTCTTGTCAGTTAGTTGCTTCTATATCTGCCTTTACCTACTGACTTTTTACTATGCGCTACTTATGGTATACCAGTAGGATACGACTTGCTATTTCTCGGCCCGTCATACCCACTGAGATACATTTATGTTGTATCTCACACCTTTTGGTTCACGCCTTTTGGTGACCATTTTTCCAGGTCAGTCAGGTGGTGGGATGTCGGGATGTATTGGTGAGATGTCACGATAGAGCTGTCCCCCTGTTGCTAGCTCTGTAGCTGGCCGTACTTTGATATTTCAGATTTTAGCTCATGCACTTCTTTACCCGCATTGTTTATGATCTCCCGTTGATGATTTAGATATTTAAGTCTTATGTTGATGATTTGATTAGTCGGTGGATTGTTGGATTATGTGTGATTATGGTTTAGATGTTGTAGTTATGATTTGGCATTGTGATCTTTTGTTATAGTTGTTCAGATCAGTTTAATTATTGTTTAGCAACTCTGAATATGCATTTTGTACTTGCCTAGCCGTGCATGTATAGGGAAGACTCTGTCCGAGTGGACAGAGGATTTCTTATGCATGTGGCGATTTGTTCATACCCTTGTTTTCAAGTTTAAACTCTGATTGGAAAAAAAAAAAAAAAAATTAGACCGGTTTTCAAATCTAGGGCGTGACAGATTTTATGGTATCAGAGCATAGGTACATGGTACCTAGGAATTGATTAGGATCCGGTTAGGATTGAGCCCAAGGATGACTTTTGACGTACGTGAGTGCGCGGGGTATTTGTCTAGTGGTTAGGATCTCAGGTGTATTTACGCACTAATGAGTTGTTTTCTAGCCTTGTTGTTGTGGCTACGAGAGGTGTTCGCACGCGCTCTAGGCTTAGTGGTCATAGTGGGTGCAATGTTAGCTGCGGCCGTGGTACGGGCCTTGGCTTGATATTTCAGTGGAGCCAGAGGGCTCGGATCGTTTGCAGCGGTTAGAGGGTCATCTCACCGCTTTTGCTGGGTTAGTCCAGCAGATGGCTGCTATTATTGCACCGGTCCCACCACTAGTCCAGATGCTTGGGGGAGTTGTTAATCCTCTAGTTGCCCCCGCGCCACATGATATAGTGACTGTGTCGCAAGCGTGATTATTGAAACTACGCCGGTGGCTGTTATTATTGGTGATCCCTCGATTATAGCTATCGAGACGACTATGAGGTCAGCAATTCTACTGATAGATACTTAACAAATACGAGTCCTTGTTGAGTTATGTCCTAACCCTGATCAATGTAAAATAGCCTGGGATCAGTCTAATGTGCACAGTGATGATGATGCTTGAGGATTCGATAGTGATGATGATAGCTTGAGGATTCGATATTAATCCTAAACGGATTCAATTTGTGTTTGATTCACACATTGCGTGTGAACTGCTTGTGGGGATGCGATCACCCCTGTTGATGTTTGAGTTGCGACAGGTGTCGCTAGAGCCGTGTTAGCAAGTGGTGATTAATTCAAGGTGTTGGTGAACACTGGAATATGGTTCTAGATTTCTGTGAGTAGCCAAGGTGGCACTCATGACCACGAAGTGATATTGGTTGACGGTATCAGTGTATAGCGATTGGCGTTGAGAGGTACGTGTCTGTGCCTGTCGATCGAGTTTCCGATTAATGTTATGTCCCCAACTAGAGGTTGGCGACAGATCGCTGGGTATTTCACCTTTCTTTTGATAACCACGTTGGCTGCAGACAACGTACTGTCGAAAGAGCGGACGAAATACTCTGCCGTATGAGGGGATATTGTGATTGGGTCTACATGTGTGCTTTGCTGCAAGTTAGCCTTCGAATTCGTCTTCTGGGAATGATAGTTAGTGATGATATCCCAGATCGTATTGGACCTTGGGTAGGTCTCAGTCAGTATATGTGCGCAGTGGACAGATTGTCACTGTCATTGTTGCGGACATCCGTCTTAGCTAGTGGCCTACCAGCCACGGTGATATTGCCCAGAACTTGCAACTGATGCAATAATGAGAACGTTTCAGTTAAGCTATAGAATTGGACATGTCCAAATCAGATCTGTTAAGATTTTGTGGAGGGCAAAACCTAGTTGTTGAATATCAGTGGTGTTAAAGGATTGATCGAGTCGGTTACTCAACAATATAAATGAGCAGGTGAAATTAACTAGTTCTATTCTTCGAGGCAGCTTTGTGCCTGGTTGGCAAGCTAAGTTCAGGTCTAGGACCTGGTGACGTAATGGAATGCCACAAGCAATTATGAAGTACATGTAGAGAGCTTCTTGTACAGTGTGAAAGCTTCAAAGGAGTCTACCGTGAGTTAAATTCTCGGTGAATAATTTCACTCCTGTTCAGATTGCACCTGTTTCTATTTCACTAAAAGAGTGAACCCATTACCTCTGGTAGTACCCCAATTGAATAGTTGACCTGTATTGTGGAACAGTTAGTTGTGTATGTACAAATTGAGATTCAATAGATTTGAAAGTGTGATTGTAGTGGCCCAGATCCCCATGCAGTTTTTTTTCGTGATCCGTGGCGAGAAACACCTATTATTGGTGTGCCAGGCCCGCAACGCGTCAAATGGACGTGTTAGACGGACTCAGTGAGATTTCTGAATCAAGCCTACCTTTCGGCTGTTCTCGCCGAATTTTAAAAGAGGTTTCAGGCTAAACGGAGAGTCCGGATTTGGATTCAGCGCGGAAAAACGTTGAAAAACGGCTATTTGCTTGTATTTTTCTGAGTCCGGATGCCCAAAAAGGGACACCCGGAAGTTTACCGCGCGTTTTGGTGCATGGGGGGAGCCGTGGACCGGCTGGGGTGCCACGTGGCGGCCTCGGATTGGCCGGCACACGCGGCGCGGTCCACGGAAGCCGCGCGGGAACAGTGGACCGACCGTAGGGACATGGCAGCCTCTGATAGGCGGGCTCACGCGGCGCGGTCCACGGAGTCACGCGAGGGGTGCAGTGAACCGGGGCGGGGACACGTGGCGGCCCCAGGTTGGCCGGCTCACGCGCGCGCGATCCAAGCAGCACGGGAGCAGGCGGGGGTAGGGGGGGCAACGTGCCAGCAGGTGGGCGCCCATACGCAGGCGCCACATGGCGCCCTGCGATTGACGGGCGCCACCCGCCCCGCTGACCCAGTCGGGCCACGCGTCCGCGCCTGAGTGGCCCCGCACTGGCTGTCCGCTATTCAGGACGCGTGTCGGGCCCAGGCCGTTTCAGGCGCTGGTCACAGCGGGGGCTTGGGGGCGTTTCGGCGGCCGAAACGTTTCGGCGCCCGAAACATGGGCCCCCAAGGCCAATTTTCCTTTTTTTTGGGAAATCCTATAAATAGGCCTCCACCTCCTTTTCTCGGGTTCTTTTGGGTTTTTCTGAGAAGAAGCCTTAAGCAAAGTTGTTCCTCTATGTATTCTCCACCTCTCCAGGAATATCCAGGATTTTAGGAGGCCGCGACATCGACGTCTTCGGCGATTCGGCGCACTTCGACGTTCTATCTTCGGCGGCCTTTTTCGTCGCATTTCGGCCTGCGGGCTCCCATGGGCTACCCGAAGGAGTTTTTGAATGATTCTTGCGGCATCGTTTTCACGACATGTAGGCCTACGTTTTTCTTGTTTACTACTTCCGTCCGTTTCGAGTTTTTACTGGGTTTTCTGGGACATCTTTAGACCCCCTTTTTCTGCGGCAGTTTTTGGACAGCGGAGGAGTGTTTATGCCTTTTCTCGGCCCACGGGTATCGGAACGAGAAGTTTAAATACTCGATTTGTATCTACACTTCGCGTGGATCGCAACGGTGATTTTTCTGGAATTTTTGGAGGACTCTTCGTAGGTGAAAATTAGCCATTTTTGGGACTGTTTGCGCGGACAGCATAATACAGTTTTCCGGGACTAAGTTTTACACTGTATTCGACTTTGTTGCAGTTTTCGCCGAGATTTTGGTGTTGTGCGAGGACAGGAAAAGTTGGATCTTTTTGCTACGATCAAGGTGGGCATTTTCCCTTTTGCCCCCGTTGGAAATTGTGTTTGGTTTGATAGTTGTAGCATCCCGATGCACCGCTAATTTTGTGTTCTTCTGTGTGGACAGCCCCTCGCTGTTTTGGTCGCCACAGTTGATCCGAGAGAAGTCCTTGGGAGTTCTGGATTTGCGTGTTTCAAGTGGGTGGTTGTTGTGTACCTCTTATTTCGACATGCTCGCTAGGACTATTAGAGAGATCCCCCTGAGTTAAGAGTGTTGATTGGCACCTTGTTGAGAACCATGCATGTTTAATTACACTGATTAACTTCTAGCCTATATCTATGTGAGATTGGGACATTATTGTTGGAATATGTTATTATGCCATAACCTTTCATGCGAAATTAATTATCATCTTGGGACATCATGATCTGATCTATGTGAGAATACTGCTAGATGCTTTTCTTTTATTCTACATGAGGACATTTGCATGCTTGTATGGACATCTAGATAGGCCACCATTTTATCGTTACACTATCATATTGGGACTTGACTTAGGAGAAACCATGATTGTTCTTTTTTTTCCTTTATTCAGATTGGGGGACCAAGGTTTCTTTAGTGGGTGGATTTTCCCACTTGAGCATAGTCGTGATCCAGTCCTGCTACATTGTGATACTTGTGACATAGATACTTTACTCGTGTGGGTCGCTTCCCTCGAGTGCCACTCCGGAGTTAGGCTTACGACGGAGCTGCGCGCTGGTCCATTGGTTACCTAGGGATTTCGGTCGTGAGCCGTTTCCGCTACTAGGCTTTTGAGTTCCTTATTACATCGGTGTTATGCGTTGATGACATACCCGATGTGGCCGGCAGAGCAAGCAATACCGGTTTTACCGGTCCATTTGATTAGGTTTACTTTAGGCAGATATTGTTACTGATGCATGCATACAGTTACTCTTTTTGGCACTGCATTTAGAGGCATAGTAGTGATAGTGTTTCCTTATCAGCAGTCTTTTTAGCTTACCACTTTATTTCTCCTTTTGCCTCTGGTAGACTTGGTGGGTACGTCGGATCCTGAGGATTTACCCACTGGGGACAACTGTTTTATCAG
Source organism: Tillandsia fasciculata (assembly GCA_029168755.2). Lineage (NCBI taxonomy): Eukaryota > Viridiplantae > Streptophyta > Magnoliopsida > Poales > Bromeliaceae > Tillandsia > Tillandsia fasciculata. Next base: position 8,844,485 of record CM054943.1, on the reverse strand, counting down.
TGGTTCTCTCCCATTGTTGTTTTCTTTCTCTCTCTTCCTTTGTTTTGCATAGTCTTCTGCGGGAGCTACTGGACCGTCAGCGGCTGATCGAGGTAAGAGGATCTCTGAGTAGATAGATCGTCTGCCCCCGACAGTGACTTGTAGCTAGACTTATAGTGTATCCCCATCATCTCGGACTGTTGCTTTTACTTTTGGGTCTGGCTTTAGCCAGCTGGTTGTATTATTTTGGTGAGTTGGGAAAGACAGATGTATTTATTACAGTTGTACTTTATTTTCCAGTTCAGTTTTAGTCTGAGATGTTTTAGTTTTTATTTCAGCTCTGTACTTGTGCTCTTTTATTGCTTATCTTATATTTGAGCAGGTTTTCAGCACTTCGTGTACGCCGAAAATTTCATGTGCACTGCGGATCTGTGGATGAGCCCAGGTTCTGGTTTACACCCGGGGCGTGACAGTGATGGACTTGGTTGTCATTTCTAATGTGTCTGGCAGTTCGTAAGAATGTTAAGGGTGTTTCGACAATATTGTCGAAGAATCAAAAGATAATAGCTGAAGTACGTTGACCTCTTTATATCGCATACCTTGTTTGGTACCTGTATGAATCAGAATCTTTAGTGATTTGGCGGATGAATCAGAGTTGTGGACCTAAGTGTTATCGCATGCAGTACAGTGCTAGGTGCATTGACAGTTAAGGATCGTGTATCTACGGACAGCAAGCAAGTTGTCGGTTTGGCACTCGTCGAGATGCCTCTTTTACCGTAGGGCGGTGATACGTTTTGGCTCTAAGTGAGCTAAGTGACAAAGTCGGTGTATGCGAGCATACATTACAGACTCCCAAGAAATTGTGACGAACCAGCAAAGATTGGTTTGAGAGTTCATCACTAATAGAACTAATATTAGAGAGTAGCCATCGATCGAACTTAGTGATGACCTGAATGAGCTACAAATGACTCCGAATTGGGGAGCACTATTGTTCGAGTATTAGCAGATGTGGTTCATGTGATCCAAGAGGCAGCATTTCTGGTGGCCTAGGATGAGGGCCGATGTTGCAAAGCGTGTTGCTCAGTGCTTTGTGTGCCAGCAGGTGAAGGCTGAGCATCAGCGACCGGCAGGAAAACTGCAACCACTTTTTGTTCCTGTGTGGAAGTGGGAGTAGATCACGATAGATTTTGTCACCGGTCTGCCTCGATCCCAGCGAGGCCATGATGCCATATGGGTTATAGTGGATCGATTCACCAAGTCGGCCCACTTTTTGCCAATCCACACAACTTGGTCCAGAGATCGACTTGCACAGCTTTACATCGATGAGATAGTCCGGCTTCATGGTGTGCTGGTGTCGATCGTCTCAGACTGGGACACTCGTTTTGTGTCTCACTTCTGGAGGAATTTGCAGCAGTCTGTAGGCACTAAGCTGAATTTCAGCACTGCTTTCCACCCGCAGAGTGATAGGCAGTCTGAGCGAGTCATTCAGACTCTGGAGGATATGCTATGTGCTTGTGTACTGGATTATGGAGATGGTTGGTACAGATATCTTACTCTGGTGGAGTTCACCTATAACAACAATTATCAAGCGAGTATTGATATGGCGCCTTACGAGGCATTCTATAGCCGTCGAACGACGTCGGTGAACGCCAGGTTATCGGTCCGGATTTGGTTGAAAATGCTGAAGCCAAGGTTCGAGTGGCAAGGCACCGGTTGCTGACCGCACAGAGCAGGCAAAAGAGTTAAGTGGACCAGCGCAGGCGCGACCTTGAGTTCCAAGTTGGTGATCACGTGTTGTTGAAAGTGTCACCAGCTAGAGGAATCAAGCGGTTTGGATTGCGGAACAAACTCGGTACTCGTTTTGTGGGACCCTTTGAGATATTGGAGCACATTGGTCCAGTGGCATATCGGCTAGCTCTTCCTCCGAGTCTCGCTCGCGTGCACAATGTATTCCACATCTCCATGCTCTGGAAGTACATTCCTGATCCTTCACCTGTTATTAGCCCCACTTCAGTCCAGCTACGAGAGGATCTGAGCTACGATGAAGCTCCTATGAAGATCCTGGCGCGTGATGAGAAAAAAGCTGAGAAGCAGGACGATCCCCTACGTTAAAGTACAATGGGAGAATCACGAGGAACGCGAAGCCACCTGGGAGGGCGAGTCGGACATGCTGGAGCGCTTTCCTCATTTATTTGATTCTTAGTTGTATTTAAGTTTCAGGGACGAAACTTCTTATAAGGTGTGAGTGATATAATACTCGAGAAATTTGTAGTTTGAAATTCAATAAAAGTTCAAAATTCTATATATACATGTGTGAAGTAGACCCTAAATATATGTATAAGTGAATAGTGGCTTGACTTAGTCACGAATAGTAACCCCTCTGGAATTCCGGATTTTCGAATAAAGTTGGCTAACTCTACCGATCTGAATCCGAATTTGATGAAATAAATACTTGATTTGATCGGTCTCGTTGGTTTGAGTGCAATGGCGCAGTCCAAATTTACGTTTGACAACCCAAAAGCATCAAAAAGCGTGCCAAACTGTAAATGCCACTGTGTAAGATGGAATTAGAACCTATTAGGACCTAAATGCGAAAAACTAAGATAGCTACTCGACAGGTCTCGTCAAGCCGAGCGTCATACCGAAGTCTGTTTTTTCGTTTGACGGCCCTAATGCCTCTGAAAACGTGAAAAACAGTGAAACATACGGTATTTTGCACTAAAGACCCTATATTTTATGCACCGAAATGCGTGCAATTTCTTGGAGAGGGACCTAGATGTGAAACATAATTTCTGTGAAGGACCCAGGTCCAAATATTGAGTGTAGGAGGGCCACTTGGCATTTTGTTACAATTCCATACATATCAACCTAGGGTTTCTTTTGGAGAAACCCTAGCCGGCCTCTTGCAACCGAACCCTCTCCACGAGCCTCCTCCTCTTCCTCCACTCCTTCCCCAGCCGTTACACCACCGGCCGTCACCTCCCCTCGCCGGAGAAGGAGAAGAAGCAAAACCTCACATAGATCTCGAGCTTAGGAAGTGGAGAGGCAACCAAACCGCCAAAGGTTAGATTGTTACGGAATTTGAGTTGGCGTATTTCGTGAATGTATTAAGTCTTGAAGATTGAAGATGAAGAAATTTTGGATCGTATACCTCAATCTCAAGAAAGAAGAATTCAAAAGGATCAGGTACGTTTAACTAAAGAATTTTGATGATCCGAATACTTCTTATAGTGTAGAAACACCTGGAAGAGGTTTTAATTGCTTAAACATCAAAAACTGGACATGGGACATGTTCAGGATCCGGATCGTGGCGGCAATCCGGATCCCGAAGGGTGTTCGTTCATACACTGGTTCAATCCGGATCGCAGCATTCTCTGATCCGGATCCCGAACACTAGTTTTACCTGTTGCTTCCTCGATCCGGATCAGGAATTGCAATCCGGATCCCGAACATGATGTTTGGTAAAACTGTATGAACGATCCGGATCGGGGACTACGATCCGGATCCCGAACAGGCAATTTTCTGGAAACGTCTTTTGTGCTTCTGCAATCCGGATCGCCAAATCCAATCCGGATCGCCGTCGGTAAAACTTTCCAGAAAAGGCTGTTTTTGATCCGTATATTCTTCCAAGGGTTTCTAACCTATAAATAGGCCCTATATTCATTTCTAGGGCATCCGCTATTACAGAAGAAAAATAGCCGAAAAGAAAAAATCCACATATAGAGAAGAAAGGAAATCAATAGATTTATTCTATGTTTCTTCATCTATATTGATTGATTTGATTCTAGGTTTTCCATACTCACATTTTGAGTAGAATCAAATCAATGAATACTTAGATGGTATTTCCGATCTATCTTTAATCTAAGTATTCGGCGGATCATCACCACCCAAACAAACAACGATTTACCCAAAATCGGCGCGTGGACTCGCGTGGCCTTGTGGATTCAAGGTGCAACCGCTCTCGTGGATTCGGAGCGAGGTACGTTCGTGGATTCGAAGCGTGCCATTGGGTGAAGACCGTGGATTCGGTTGGACGTCGTGGACTCGACGTTGGACGCTGTGGATTCAGCGTTGGGCGCGGATCGTGGATTCGAGAAGCGTCGTGGAGCGAGCGGAGAAGATCTACTAGGAGCGTATGGTAAAAGGTTGAGTCGTCTGTGAGTACGTTATATCACCTTGTACGTGTGTTAATTCTAGTGGATTTCGCCGTGTTATCGGTCCCGTGGTTTTTTACTCCGGTTTGGAGTTTTTCCACGTAAAAATCTTGCGTGTTCTTTTATTTTTCCGCATTGGGTTTTATTGCGCAATGATTTTTTGAGTGTTTATTGTTTACACCTATTCACCCCCCTCTAGGTGTTTTTTCCCCTATTTAGATCCATTTACTTATAACCCAACAAGTGGTATCAGAGCGGGAATAGGGTTGTAAACAATGGTTGAAGGTGGAAACATCAATCGACCCCCTTTCTTTGATGGAACAAATTATGCGTACTGGAAAGTACGGATGAAAGCCTTTTTAATTTCCATCGACGAAAGGGTGTGGCAATCAATTGAATTAGGATGGTCTAATCCAACTGAAATTATAGATGATGTTCGCACCTTAAAACCTAGGTCGAAATGGACCAAGGAAGAGATAGATTATCTTCTTACAATGGCAAGGGAATTAATGCTCTATTTAATGCTTTGTCACAAACTGAGTTCTCTCGCGTCTCGGCATGTGAGACTGCGAAAGAAATCTGGGATGTTCTTCAAGTTACGCATGAGGGAACTAACCTAGTGAAGATTCAGAAACTGCAAATGCTCACGAGCAAGTTTGACTCTATCTCTATGGCAGAGAATGAATCTTTCACTGACTATTACACACGATTGCAAGACATCGTAAACTCATGTGCTAACTTGGGAGAGAAGATTCCAGAATTTAAAGTTGTAAGAAAAATTCTAAGAACTCTTCCTGAACGATTTCGCCCGAAGGTCGCAGCCATTGAAACAATTAAACACCCGGACGAAATGCGTGTAGAAGAATTAGTAGGTGCTTTACAAACTTATGAAATGACATTTCCTACTAACTATTCTTCTGGAAAGGCATCCTCTTCTAAGTCTTCAGGTTACGCATTGAAATCAACTAAAGAAGAAGACGCGGATTCATCCTCCTCGGACGACGACGAGAACCTTTCTATGGAGGACTTTGAGAAGCAGCTCGCTCTCTTGACAAGGAAGTTTCGCCGCAACTTTCGAAGGGGTAATTCAAGCAAAACTCATCCTTCGGAAAGTCGAAGAAAGGCAAGGGTTCTTCAAGCTACAAGTCAAGAAAGCAAGAGAACTTCTCAAAGGATAAGAAAAGTTCTGAGGGACAAGTTCAGTGCTTCAAATGTCGAGGCTACGGCCACATTGCAACGGAGTGTCCCAACAAGAATCCGGCAAAGAAGAAGGCGATGCAAGTCGTCACTTGGGATGACAACTCCACGTCAAATGAGTCATCCTCAAGTGATGAAGAAGACAACGCGACAGCTTTCCACGCGTCCACTACATCTTCACCCTTCATGTGCTTAATGGCAAGTACATCCGACTCACTTGTCCAACTCCACTGTTGAAAAGATTGCAACGGACGATGAATCAGATGATTCGGAAGGTGAAGATTTTGCTTTAGCCTACCACAGACTTTTGAGGGATTCAAAGAAACTGGCTAAGCAAAACAAGGGGTTGAAAGGGAGGTTGCAGGATCTCGAAGAAGAAATAAAAAGGGTAACCTCTCACTCAACCGATCTTGAAGTGGAAAGGGACAATCTGATTAAAACAAATGTTTCCCTTCAAGAGTCCAATGAGCAACTCGAGAAGAATTATATAGATATGGTGAACAAAGCGAACTACTTCTTGAAGCTCAACGGCGAGGCTCGACAGGAAAAATTGGAAATGACGGAGACCATTCACCAACTGAAGGACGACTTAAAGAGATTTTCTTCTGGAAGGAGTAAGTTGGACAGACTTCTTGGTCTTGGTCAAAGAAATAAGTTCGGCCTCGGATACACTCAAACTGGAGATATTCCAAGTTCGAGTGGGACAGTATTTGTGCCTCAGTCGGTATCTCCTCCTCCGACACCGGAATTCACGACAAGCAACGACAACAAACCTACTACATCCTCCTCGGGATCGACAAGATCTAAGGTATGTTTTCGTTGTGGCATTTCAGGGCACATAAGGAGAAATTGCAAGACGGAAGCCAAACGCACACCTCAAGCACCTCTTGCAATGACTACCAAAAGGCTATTCCTCGAAAAACAATGCAAACATTTGAAGGAAAAGAGCCTTGGTAGTCACCGCTCAAGACGACATCATCAAGGAGCAGCAATTCTTCAAGCAAGACGCTCTCACCTAGGAAATCAACTTCACGATCATTACCGACGCATTCCAAAAAGGTTTGGGTGCGCAAAGGTGAAATTTTCCCTGTCTTGCTACCAATGTTTCCTTGCATGCATATGATAGTTCGTCTTGGTACCTGGATAGCGGGTGTTCCCGTCATATGACCGGCGATAAAAACTGTTTTCAAACATTTGAGAAAAACTCCGGAGGACTTGTTGTTTTCGGAGATGGTCGGTCTTCCAAAATTGTTGGAAAGGGAACGGTAGCTATTCCAGATGGCCCGGTTCTAGATAATGTGTTATTTGTTCATGGCCTTAAGACTAACCTCATAAGCATAAGTCAACTTTGTGATAGTGGTTATTCAGTTAATTTTTCATCTGATAAATGCACTGTAACTGACATGAACCATGCTTTCTTTTTAAAGGGGGTTAGATCAGAAAACAATTGTTATGTAGTTCCTTCTAAGATTTCTGAAAAATGTAACCTAGCATCTTTGAAAAATGAAACACTTTGGCATGAAAGGCTAGGTCACATAAACTTTAAGGAACTTGCTAGAATTTCAAACAAAGATGTGGTCAAGGGGGTTCCGAAACTTTCTTTTGAACAAAACCTTGTGTGTGGCGGTTGCCAAAAGGGAAAACAGTCTAGGACTGCACACAAGAACTTGAACCACATAGGTACAAAACGGCCTTTGGAACTTTTGCATATGGACTTAATGGGGCCAACTCGTCAACCATCTCTGGGAGGTAAATGGTATATTTTCTTATTGGTTGATGATTTTTCTAGATATACTTGGGTAGCATTCTTAAAAGAAAAAGCTGATACCTTTGATTCTTTTCTCGAAATCTGCAATCGTATTATGATTGAAAAGAATGAAAGGATTACTCGAGTTAGGAGTGATAGAGGTGGGAATTCATAAATTCCAAATTCATTGATTTTTGCACTTCTAATGGCATTAAACATGAATTCTCTGCACCTTACACACCTCAACAAAATGGTGTAGTCGAGCGCAAAAACAGGGTCGTACAGGAAATGGCACGTGTTATGCTTCACAGCCGGAACTTACCTTTATATTTTTGGGCTGAAGCGGTGAACACTGCTGTTTATGTTATAATCGCGTGTATTTGCGCCCGGGGACTTTGAATACACCATATGAACTTTGGTTTTGTAGAAAACCTAACATCAAATATTTTCGTATCTTTGGGAGTCGGTTTTATTTTACGTGATCGTGAAAATCTTGGAAAATTTGACTCTCGAAGTGACGAAGGGATTTTCTTAGGTTATTCTACAAACAGCAGAGCATATCGAGTTTTTAACTTAGAATCTAAGACGATCGTAGAATCGATAAATGTTAAGGTAGATGAAGCTTTTCACTTTGAATCTGAAAAATCTACCCTCGATATCTCTCTTGATGATGATACACCTGCTAATGCATCTTCTTCTAACAATTCTTTCGATAATAATGTTGATGCATCTAACGGTTCTTCAAGCTTATCTGATGTGCAGGAATCATCTCGTGTACCTCCGCCTACTCCTCTACCTCAAACGTTACGCATCTCCAAGGATCACCCTGAATCGAACATCATTGGAGATCCACAAGAAGGAGTTAGAACACGGAGACAATTGGTTTGCGGATTTGCATGCTATGTATCTCAAATCGAACCAAGGAATGTTGATGAAGCTCTCCAAGATGATTACTGGATTAAAGCAATGCAGGAAGAGCTCCATCAATTCGAGCGAAACAAAGTCTGGGAATTGACGAAGCCTCCGAAGCAACACAATGTGATAGGTACCAAATGGATCTTCAAGAACAAGAAAAATGAAGAAGGTACTATCATCAGGAACAAAGCAAGGTTAGTTGCTCAAGGCTATTCTCAAGTAGAAGGTATAGACTTTGATGAAACTTTCGCCCCTGTAGCTAGACTCGAGTCCATTCGTATATTGTTTGCGATTGCTTGTCATTTTAAAATCAAATTATTTCAAATGGACGTTAAGAGCGCCTTTTTAAATGGGTTTTTAAATGAGGAAGTTTATGTGGCTCAACCGAAAGGTTTTGTGGATCATAAACTACCTAACCATGTTTTTCGTCTGAAAAAGGCTCTTTACGGTCTGAAACAAGCACCGCGAGCATGGTACGAAAGGTTGACAAAGCACCTTTTGGAAAAGGGCTACACTCGAGGGGGAGCTGACAGGACTCTCTTTGTGAAGCATTATCAAAACAATTTCATAGTTGCTCAAATCTATGTCGATGACATTGTTTTTGGAGCAACAAGAGATAATGATGCTTCTAAATTCGCGGAGACCATGGAAAGCGAATTTGAGATGTCCATGATGGGCGAATTGAATTATTTTCTTGGATTACAAGTTAAACAAAACGATGAAGGAATTCACTTGTGTCAATCCAAGTATGCACTGGAGTTGGTCAAAAAGTTTGATCTTGAAAATTCTAAGGATTTTCAACTCCAATGGGAACTAGCCATAAGGGACTTGGAAGTGAATCACATAGTGAGAATGTAGACGAGAAACTGTATCGCAGTATGATTGGAAGTCTACTATATCTCACGGCTAGTCGCCCGGATATATCCTTCAGTTGTTGGGATTTGTGCGAGATATCAATAG
>CM054943.1:8780469-8835433 GCA_029168755.2 Tillandsia fasciculata | reverse complement strand
CAACGAGGCTCGACAGGATAACCTGGAAATGACAAAGACCATTCTCCAACTAAAGGACGATTTAAAGCGATTTCTTCAGGAGGAGTAAGTTGGATAGGCTTCTTGGTCTTGGTCAAACAAAAGGTTCGGCCTCGGGTACACTCAAACTGGAAACAGTCCAAGTTGAGTGGGACAGTTTTTGTGTCAGTCGGTCTTCCTCCCGACACCGAATTCACGACAAAACAACGACAACAAGCCTACTTCATCCTTTTCGGATCGTCAAGATCTAAGGTATGTTTCGTTGTGGTGTTTCAGGGCACATAAGGAGATTTGCAAGCGGGAGTCAACCGCTCACCTCAAGCACCCTCTTGCAATGACTACCTCAAAGGTGATTCCTCGCAAATTCAAATGCAAAAACAGTTGAAGGAAAAGATGCCTTGGTAGTTACTAGCGCGTCACATGACGACTTTCATCAAGGAGCGCAATCATCCAACAGAGCTTCCACCCTAGGAAAATAAACTACAACGGGTTCCGAAACTTCCCAAAAAGGTTGTGCGGTATGCAAAGGTGAAATCTTCCTTGACTTTAACTTTTTACGATTAAATGTTGTGCGTATATGTAGACTATTTTTCTTTTTGGGGCCAACTCGTCAACCATCTTTGGGAGGTAAATGGTATATTTTCTTATTGGTTGATGATTTCTCTAGATATTCTTGGGTAGCATTTTTAAAGAGAAAGCTGATACTTTTGATTCTTTTCACGAGATTTGCCATCGTATTATGATTGAAAAGAATGAAAAGATTACTCGTGTTAGAAGTGATAGAGGTGGAGAATTCATAAATTCCAAATTCATTGATTTTTGCACTTCAAACGGCATTAAACATGAATTCTCAGCACCCTATACACCTCAACAGAATGGTGTAGTCGAGCGCAAAAACAGGGTCGTACAGGAGATGGCACGTGTTATGCTTCATAGCCGGAACCTACCGTTATATTTTTGGGCTGAAGCGGTGAACACTGCTGTCTATGTTATTAATCGCGTGTATTTGCGCCCGGGGACTTTGAATACACCATATGAACTATGGTTTTGTAGAAAACCTAACATCAAATATTTTCGTATCTTTGGGAGTCGGTGTTTTATTTTACGTGATCGTGAGAATCTTGGAAAATTTGACTCTCGAAGTGACGAAGGATTTTCTTAGGTTATTCTACAAACAGCAGAGCATATCGAGTTTTTAACTTAGAATCTAAGACGATCGTAGAATCGATAAATGTTAAGGTAGATGAAGCTTTTCACTTTGAATCTGAAAAATCTACCCTCGATATCTCTCTTGATGATGATACACCTGCTAATGCATCTTCTTCTAACAATTCTTTCGATAATAATGATGCATCTAACGGTTCTTCAAGTTTATCTGATGTGCAGGAATCATCTCGTGTACCTCCGCCTACTCCTCTACCTCAAACGTTACGCATCTCCAAGGATCACCCTGAATCGAACATCATTGGAGATCCACAAGAAGGAGTTAGAACACGGAGACAATTGGTTTGCGGATTTGCATGCTATGTATCTCAAATCGAACCAAAGAATGTTGATGAAGCTCTCCAAGATGACTACTGGATTAAAGCAATGCAGGAAGAGCTCCATCAATTTGAGCGAAACAAAGTCTGGGAATTAACGAAGCCTCCGAAGCAACACAATGTGATAGGTACCAAATGGATCTTCAAGAACAAGAAAAATGAAGAAGGTACTATCATCAGGAACAAAGCAAGGTTAGTTGCTCAAGGCTACTCTCAAGTAGAAGGTATAGACTTTGATGAAACTTTCGCCCCTGTAGCTAGACTCGAGTCCATTCGTATATTGTTTGCGATAGCTTGTCATTTTAAAATCAAATTATTTCAAATGGACGTTAAGAGCGCCTTTTTAAATGGTTTTTAAATGAGGAAGTTTATGTGGCTCAACCGAAAGGTTTTGTGGATCATAAACTACCTAACCATGTTTTTCGTCTGAAAAAGGCTCTTTACGGTCTGAAACAAGCACCGCGAGCATGGTACGAAAGGTTGACAAAGCACCTTTTGGAAAAGGGCTACACTCGAGGGGGAGCTGACAGGACTCTCTTTGTGAAGCATTATCAAAACAATTTCATAGTTGCTCAAATCTATGTCGATGACATTGTTTTTGGCGCAACAAGAGATAATGATGCTTCTAAATTCGCGGAGACCATGGAAAGCGAATTTGAGATGTCCATGATGGGCGAATTGACTTATTTTCTTGGATTACAAGTTAAACAAAACGATGAAGGAATTCACTTGTGTCAATCCAAGTATGCACTGGAGTTGGTCAAAAAGTTTGATCTTGAAAATTCTAAGGATTTTCCGACTCCAATGGGAACTAGCCATAAGGGACTTGGAAGTGAATCACAATAGTGAGAATGTAGACGAGAAACTGTATCGCAGTATGATTGGAAGTCTACTATATCTCACGGCTAGTCGCCCGGATATATCCTTCAGTGTTGGGATTTGTGCGAGATATCAATCAGCACCGAAGGAGGTTCACCTGAAAGCGGTGAAACGGATCATCCGATATCAAAGGTACAATCAATTTCGGAATTTGGTATCCTATGGGAACAACTTTGGATATTGTTGGATACTCAGATGCCGATTGGGCTGGATCAGTGGATGATCGGAAAAGCACGAGTGGTGCATGCTTCTATCTTGGCCATTGCCTTGTTGCATGGCACAGTAAAAAGCAGAACTGCATAGCACTCTCGACTGCCGAAGCGGAGTACATTCTGCAGGAAGTTGTTCAACCCAATTGATTTGGATGAAAAGCGTGTTGAGCGATTTCCGGATTTCAGCATCTTCGGTAACCATTTTATGTGACAACACTAGTGCTATTAACATTTCTAAAAACCCTGTGTTGCACTCTAGAACAAAACATATTGAACTTAGATATCATTTTCTTAGAGAGCTAGTTGAATCAAATATTCTTCAACTGTCATATATTTCAACTGAGGATCAATTAGCTGATATCTTAACAAAACCTTTGGATCAAAAACGTTTTATTCACTTGCGTAAAGCAATTGGCATGCTTTCCTTGAAATAACCTCTTTTGAAACCTTTGCTTAGGTTAGGTTTTGTTTTTGTTTTGTTCTTTATCTATGTTTGTACATAGGACATTAATTGAGCATAAATCATAATTGACTTTAATTGCATCCTTTTATGCATTTAGAAATTTATTATGCTTTTGATATCATAATATTTCAATGTTGCAATGATCATTTACGTTAATTAACCATCTTTTAAGTGATCAAAGTCAATTTCTCTCTCAATGATCTCTTGGTATAGTCATTATCATATTTGATTGCTTAGTCGAGTATGAATTCGAGATCAATGGTTTGGTTGAATACCTTATATATTAAATAATTGATAGCCAATTGAGGGGGAGTCAAAGAAATGTAAATGCTCAAAAGATGTGGAAAGAGTTACATCCCAATGAGGAGTGTGAAAACTACCACCACATGGAGAGGAAAGAAAGTCTCCGAGTACTGTGTGCAGCACCAATGAAAAGCAAATTTTTGTTCAAAATTGATTGATGAAATGCATATTGAAATACTTGACTCAGTCGTATTTCATGGTTGGTATAAGGTGGGATTTTTATAAAAGATGCTCAAAGAGCCACTCCTTCAACAGATTGTCTAGATATATTATCTAACTTATCTGGGATTTCAAACATCTATTGATCTTGGTATTTCATTTTCTTTACCAAAAATTGATGATTTGATAAAGGCATTACACATAAGATCAGGATAGATGTAATTGAAGTTGTTCAACTTTAAGTGTTTTAATTTTCGTAAATTTCGTTTCATTTTTGGATATTTTTGATAGATTTTGCATAATCTATTTCTTGTTGTATGAAACGATGATTTTTGTTTAAAGTTGATATGGTAAAGTGCTTACATACTTTTTCTGGATTTTATGGAATTTTTCTAAATTTTTCTGAAGAAAAAGTTGAAGCCGATCCGGATCGGGTAAGTGATCCGGATCCCGAACGCAGGATTTTTCCTGCGGGTAGCCGATCCGGATCACATTCTCGATCCGATCCGGATCACGGCTAGGGTTTTATAAGAACAAGAGGTTTTGATTTCTTTTACTAATCTTTTGTTCTCAAGCCTCTAGAGTTTCTCTCTCTAGATTTCTTGCATCTTGGAGCTTCCAAACTCAAGTTCTTCGGATTCAAGTAAGTTTTATTGATCAAAATCTCGGTTTTTCACAGTTTTTCTATTTTTCATCAAACGTGATGAAATTTTGGATCTTTTTCGTTTGTGAATGGTTTTTGATCAAATTTCTTTTGAAATAAGAACTCTGGGTCAGATTAGTTTTGATTTTATGCTGGTTTTTCTCTGATTAACGAATTTTTAGGCTTCGATTTCTAAAAATTCGGTTTTAGGGCATAAAAGAGGAATTTTTGAAAATCATGGAATTGATCTATTTTTAAAATTCTTTTTGGAAAACTAATTTGATTCTTGGCTTCTCTACATGATTATGATTGTCTGGGTACAATTTTCAAATTTTTCAAAATTGACAATTTTTCATGTGTTCTTGAGTTGGTCTTCACAGGACACATCTCTCAAAGCAGCAAAATGGTGATCAATGGATCATTTTTCTACTTGCTGCCATGGTTCATGTTCGAGACACTGCCAAGCCTAAGAAGGCTAAGAGAGCGAAGAAAGCTCAAGTGATTCCGAGACAGAATCTGAGACGGATCAATTGACTGGGATAACCTCGAGGTCGAGCAAACTGTCCCCATTATCTCCAAAGGGAAAGCAACTGCTGAAGCTTCAAAGCCTACTGCAGCTGAAAAAGGAAAAGCCCCAATGGAACCAAGTCCATTGGAACAAGAAGGAAAACCGGTGCAAGAAAAAGAGGCAGTGCTCAGGGAATTTCAATTGAGAACCAGTTGCTAGCCAGCCTCCTCCCAAGATTCATCAGCTCCACAGAATCAAGGATTTTGAGAAGAGGAATGCATTGGCGAAAGACATGTCAATGTCAACAATGAAGGAACGATCTGCAGAGTTTGGGATTTGTTTGACCAAGTTGGTCTTGCTCCAATTTGCAACTTCCCTGAGACTACTGGGTACTGTCCACACTCAGTTCGAATGTTTTATCAGAAGCTGCAAGTCTATTGATCACGATGATGGACGTCGAGAATTTCATACTTTGGTTAAAAATATCAAAATCAAAGTCACTCCCCAACTGATTGGAGAGGTGCTGGAATGACAGCCAGATCTGATGGACTTCATTACCTGAAAACTCAAGCTTCAACGACAACTCCTGGAGAGTTGTAGTCAATGGAATTTGTCTTCCGGATACTTTGTCAACCGGAAATTCTGTTTTCCAAAGAGCTTCGACCAGAGTATCGTATATAACTTCATTGTCTGCTACAACATTCTTCCAACATGAATACGAAGGTTCTTCGATGGGATAGGATGTTATTTCTTTATCTTCTTGAAACCCGGCAGCATTGATGGGAGCAAACTTGAACATTCCTTATCTCATTTGGTCAAGGATGGCGCGGTATGTGGAACACTCTCACCCCACAGAGAGACTACCCTATCCAATGATAATCATGCGCATCCTTAAAAAGTTTAAAGTCGATACAAGCGCGAGCTCATACATGTACAGTTTGGGCACAATTAATGAGACAACAATTGTGAAGTCTCTTCGACAAACAAGATGATCCTCCATCTCCTCCATCCGACAAAGAGCTCGACCACAAGCAACTACTTCTACAGCTCCTGTTCCCAGCACAGCAGGCACCTCCATCCACTTCTGATGATGATGCTTCTGTCAGCTCAATCTTTAAAGAACAACAGCGACTCTCAAATGAGCAAGAACGTATGTCACAGGAATTCACTGAAATGAGAGGAGAAATTCAAGTAGTGAAAAGGAGCTGGAAATCATCACTGCCTCTCAAATCACTTTGACCAAGTCGTCTCTTCAATGAAAAAACTGATGAAAAAATGTTTGCAAAAATGGGATGCACCACCTCTGATGACTCTGACTCTCAGGAGTAATTTTTGTTCTAACTTTCTTTTGCTCTTTGCAGGTTTTCACTTTTCATGTTTATTTATCTTTTTAACTCTCTTTTATTTTGTAATTTTGGTGTTTTGTGACAAAAAGGGGGAGAGAGTTTAGAGAGAACTTTGAACAATGATGTGTGAAACTTTGAATTTGGTGACAAGGTAAGTATTACTCAACTTTTGGTTTTTATCTTGTGATTTGTTGCATGTCCCTACTAACTATTCGACTAACTATTTGGGCATGTAATATGACTAACAAGTTGATGTTGGACTAACATTTGACATTTGGAATCTTATTGCTTAGAAGATATGTTGGTTTTTAACTATGATCTTCTTACATATCTGAATTTTTCAAATGTCATGATGAGAATAAACTCTATCTCTGCTTGGTTTTGTATGTTTCAATTCTTGAGGTATCTAACGATTTCTTTTGTCAAGAATGATTTCTTTGTGCAGAGAGTACAGATGTCTAAGTCTAGAGTCTGTTTTAGGAGTTTATCTCATGTTTTTAATTTTGGATCTCCATTGTAAATTTTTGTTGTATGGTGATAGCAACAAAAATATCTTTTTGAATTTTCTTTTGTGGATTTGTGTTTTGTCACGAAACCGCCAAAGGGGGAGATTGTTACGGAATTTGAGTTGGCGTATTTCGTGAAAGTGTTAAGTCTTGAAGATTGAAGATGAGAAACTTTGGATCATATACCTCAATCTCAAGAAAGAAGAATTCAAAAGGATCAGGTACGTTTAACTAAAGATTTTTGATGATCCGAATACTTCTTATAGTGTAGAAACACCTGGAAGAATGTTTAATTGCATAAACATCAAAAACTGGACATGGGACATGTTCAGGATCCGGATCGGGCTTGCAATCCGGATCCCGAAGGGTGTTCGTTCATACACTGGTTCAATCCGGATCGCAGCATCTCATGATCCGGATCCCGAACACTAGTTTTACCTTTTTGCTTGCACGATCCGGATCAGGATTTGCAATCCGGATCCCGAACGTGATGTTTGTAAAACTGTATGAACGATCCGGATCGGGACTACGATCCGGATCCCGAACTGCATTTTTCTGGAAACGTCTTTCTTGCTTCTGCAATCCGGATCGCCAATTCCAATCCGGATCGCCGTCGGTAAAATTCCAGAAAAGGCTGTTTTTGATCCTATCTTCTTCCAATGGTTTCTAACCTATAAATAGCCCTATGTATTCATTTTTAGGGCATCCGCATAGATCGGATAAAAATAGAAAAATATACGAAAGAAAATCCACATATAGAGAAGAAAGGAAATCAATAGATTTATTCTATGTTTCTTCATCTATATTGATTGATTTGATTCTAGGTTTTCCATACTCACATTTTGAGTAGAATCAAATCAATGAATACTTAGATGGTATTTCCGATCTATTTTAATCTAAGTATTCGGCGGATCATCACCACCCAAAAACAACGATTTACCCAAAATCGGCGCGTGGACTCGCGTGGCCTTGTGGATTCAAGGTGCAACCGCTCTCGTGGATTCGGAGCGAGGTACGTTCGTGGATTCGAAGCGTGCTACTGGGTGAAGACCGTGGATTCGGTCGGACGTCGTGGACTCGACGTTGGACGCTGTGGATTCAGCGTTGGGCGCGGATCGTGGATTCGAGAAGCGTCGTGGAGCGAGCGGAGAAGATCTACTAGGAGCGTATGGTAAAAGGTTGAGTCGTCTGTGAGTACGTTATATCACCTTGTACGTGTGTTAATTCTAGTGGATTTCGCCGTGTTATCGGTCCCGTGGTTTTTTACTCCGGTTTGGAGTTTTTCCACGTAAAAATCTTGCGTGTTCTTTTATTTCCGCATTGGGTTTTATTGCGCAATGATTTTTTGAGTGTTTATTGTTTACACCTATTCACCCCCCTCTAGGTGTTTTTTCCCTATTTAGATCCATATTACCTATAACCCAACAAAGAGGTACTCAAGCTCAACAACCTGAAAATCGAAGGCCTACCATCTTCGAACACACTACGAAGAAATCGTCAAAAATTCCTTCTGGTTTGCACAGGAAATTTCTGACTGAACTGCGACGAAGGGGCCGAAAAAGGGAACGTCGAGGCGCATGTAAACCAAGATCACGCGCATGCCGGCCTCCAAAAATCCAGGGGATCCACCACAAGATCAAAAAAATCACAAGGAACAAGTTCCCTAAAGGTTTCTTGCTCTCAATCCCTCTCTAAGACTCGGAAAAAGCAGAAAAAGAGAGATGGGAGGGGTATTTATAGGCCCAACCCGGCCCACCAAAAGTCTGGATTCGGGCGCCCGAATCCGGCCCAAGCCCGCAGAGTGCGCGCCCGAAACGACCACAGGCCGCCACGTCACCGCGCCCCGCGCCCGGCGCGCCCGGAGCACGCGCGCCCGCCAATCGCGGCGCGTCGCGTGGCAACGCGGTCCACGGCGGGAACCGTGGGCCACGGTTCACGCCGGATCCGCCGGGTCAGTGCGCCCGCCAATGAGCGGGTGACACATGGCCCGGTCGGTCCATCGTGCGCCGCGCCCGGCGCCCCTGTCGCGCGTGCGTTGACCGGCCAATCGCTGCACGCCACGTGTCAATGCCTACACTCGCTACGCCCGATGCACGAACCTGATGCACCCGTCGAATCAGAAGCCGCCACGTGTCTCCAGCGCGTCCAATGGGGAGCCGCCACGTGGCACACCCAACTCTGTACACCGCGCCCGCGCCTGTGCCTGCCCGCGGCCGCGCCCGCGCCTGCGCCGCCGTGCTCCGCCGCCGCCGGCGCTGCCCCGGCCGCCGGAATAGTAACATTACCTCGAAATCCGTGTTTGCGCATCCGGGCTTCGAAAAATACAAGTAAATAGTCCATTTTCATTGTTTTCGCGCGCTGAGTCCAAATTTGAAGTTCATTTTGCCAAATTCCGCTTCTAAAATTTGTCAAAGGCATCCGGAAAGGTGTTCTTAATCTAAATTTCGCGCAGGGTCCATTTCTGAGGTCCGATTCATGCGCAAACACCTCCAACACACAGTAAAGGCCTCCGAAAGCTTCTAAACACACTGCGGAACCTCTGTTGATCAACAGTAATCCTCTTGCGTAATTTTGGGTCCTCACACTTTTCTCCTCCGATTAGGGTTTTCTTTTCTCATACGTACAAAAAAATTTCCTAAATGCGATAAACGGGATTCTCTAACAACCCTCTAGATAAGAGTGCCACCTAAGCCAAGTTCTAAACCAGTCGGTGCAGATATTGATGCACCAAAGCCTTAACGGGTTCGACTTATTCCATCGTACCCATTAACACAAAAGACTCAATCAGGGAGATCCGTAAGTCGGATTTCGGATCCGATCGCTCCGCCGTTCACCATTTCTCGGGCTCTATCATGGAAAATATCCGCAAACCACGACGGTCTACCCAGGAAACATGATAACTTATTTCCCTAATAAACTAATTTATTAAAAAGGAAATAAAAAGAGGACAGGAAGGAAAAGTCATGATACTACAGTCGAGCAGTCGATCCGCTGGGACACTTCTAAGTCCAATCTCCAAAATTCTTCCACCAAGTGATCCTGCTCGGCGATCATCATAAGTCCAGAGGATACATGCTTTCGGCTCAAAGCATCAGCCACTACGTTCGCCCGACCAGGATGATATTGTATTGTCAGGTCGTAGTCCTTCAGGAGATCGAGCCATCGCCGCTGCCTCAAGTTCAACTCTTTCTAGGAGAAGAGGTACTTAAGGCTTTGATGATCAGTGTATACCTCGCAGTGTACTCCATAGAGATAGTGCCTCCATAATTTGATAACAAAGACCACTTCGGCGAGCTCCAAGTCGTGCGTAGGATAATTTTGCTCATAGGGCTTCAGTTGTCGTGAAGCATAAGCTATCACCTTCTCCTTCTGCATCAAGACGCAACCCAAACCGATCCGCGAGGCATCGCAATACACGACATAGTTCTCGCCTGGAATCGGTAGAGTTAGGACCAGCGCCTCATTCAGTCGTCGCTTCAGCTCGTCAAAACCAAGATGGCATTCGGGAGTCCACTCAAACTTCTCTTCCTTTCTGGTCAGACGGGTCATCGGGGAGGGAATTTTGGAAAACCTCTCGACGAACCGCCTGCCAAACCAAGAAAACTGCGCACCTCAAATGCATTGGTCGGCTGGGGCCATTCTTTAATGGCTTCGATCTGTCACGCCCCGCGGTCGAAACTGCGACCCGGGCTCGCCAACAGATCCGCCATCTGTACGGAAATTCCCGCTGCAAGTCAGATCTATAGCTAAATATGTATCAGAGCTGAAATAAAACTAGTAGCTACAGAAATCATAAACTGAACATCTGAATATACATAAATCCACAATTTAAAGTCACTCCTGCCCTGTAAATAAATATACAAATCACCAAGACTGTCTAGTACAAAGTGGAATCTTAAAAATACAGGGTATCTCTACATCTGACTCAAAGTAAAAAGGGGTAAGGAGCATACTCGGCCACGCCTTATCTCGATCAGCTGTCTCGGCACGAACAGAAGCCGGAACAGCAACCCCTGGAAAACCTATCACCGCAGCGGGTGTGAGAACTACTCCAACAGGTAGTTCTCAATGGGTACCGTCACCAATATCCACGGTATGCCCACTAAATCTACTGGAGGCAAAACAATAGGTATGAGGTAATATAAAGCTGAAATGAAACTACAAATAATATGCCTCTAGTATCATACTCAAAGAAAACTCAACTAAGAACATACTATGCAACCACTCGCTCACGAGGTGCTCGCATCAACCCAATCTCAGTGACTGCCAAATCTGGTCCAGTCGGGCCTACGCCCCCTAGTGTATCAACTAGGGTCTCTCGTGTATCAACGAAGGGTGTCCAATCGGACTATCATAGTACCACGCAAAGCAGCCTCATTAGGCGCATCATCATCGCATCCGGAGCGGCAACTCGAGGGGAGCGACCCCACCGAGGAACAAGCGTATATCATCTGGCTCAATAAGCGGCATCTGCATGCTAAAATCCATGATCAAATAGATCAGAAACTCGAATGCCAACAATCTCACAATCATGTCTAGGTCGAAAAATCCTCCACGGCTCGATCTGATAAAGCCCATAAAACCTTCAAGACACTAGAAAACCTATCCACTGAGTCAAGAAAAATCCACTCGGCCCCCAGGCGCGAGGATATATGCATCCTGAACCTATCCAACCCCTCTGGGCGATCACAAAATTTAACAACCATTTTTAAATCCCTTTTTTCATTAAAACGGTTCTGCGATTTTTAAAACAGTTCAGATGCAACTCTGGTGCCAACTAACCATCCAGTCTAGTGTCATATGGTGTCAGGAGTCTACTAAAAATAATCTGGGGTTCAGGTTATCATTCTGTAATTTTCTAGGCAACTATCGGATTTACCAGCTATAATAACAGACAATCTAGACATGCTAAACATGCATACAATAGCATTAGAGGGCATTCCACAAAGCTTGGAAGAATTTCCAACCTACCTGGATCACTTTCCACAGGCTAACGAGAAGTCGGTGAAGCGCGGACTCGCTCACTGTCGAAAATCTGTCAAAAATAGCTCCTCGGCAACCCGGTCACGCGCGCCTCTGCCGCTGCCCAAGGGAAACCTCCAGGAGCTCACAGTAGCTCCACAGCCTCTAGCAAGGCCTCCTCTGAACTCAGGTCAAAACAGCCGTCACTCCGCCAACCCACCTGCGCACCCAGCCCGCGCTCCATCGCGGCTCTGTATAGTGCACAGGGCAACACCCAAACCTCCAGCCCACACACGCGCACAGCCCCCTGCAGCTCCACTCAACACGCTGAAGAAGAAAAGATGGAAAAATCCATTCCAAGCTCAAAATCCAAAATCCATGAAAAATCCAAAATCTCGGAACATCACAGTACTCACCTCTGCTGTTGCTTCTCGCGCGCGCTGTAATATCACAGATTTTTTGTAACGTTTCACCCTCCGGCTAATAAAGATTATGTTTGGAGAAATTGGAGTAACGAAATTACTTAGGTGGGTAATCTCGATGTGCGGGTATTTTTCTGCGATAGAGCTCGAAAAACGAAGAACGGCGGTGCGATCGGATCCGGATTCCGACTTACGGAACCCCCAGAAAGGGGTGGTTAGGATCGCGGTGACCGGGAGCTGCATCGAAATCCGTGCAAGTGATCGTGCACGCTTTTCGAAGAGATAAGGAATTATCCTCAAGGAATTATCTTTAAGGAATTATCTCCAAGGGATTATCCTTAATGAATTATCTTTAAAAAATTATCCCGAAGGATTATCTGTGAGGAATTAATTAATTAATGAATTAATTAATTAGAGTCCAAAAATATCCGAGGTGGATTTTGACGGTACGTACATACGAAAAGGGAAAATAAAAGAAATAAATTAATAACGAGATTTAATTATTCCCCGTATACCGAAAGGAAACCCTAGTCTTAAAAGATCGCCTCCTCAAATCCTTCCCTTTTGTGCGTGCCGAAAACCAAACGAAACCCTAGTTTGAAAAGAGAGAAAGGAGAAAAGAGAAAAGAAAAGGAAACCCTAACCGGGGGAAAAAGAAATAGAGAAAAAAGAAGCGGAGGAACCCGATCGCCCCGATCGACGTGCCGGAGACCGGAGAACGAGACATCACTGCCAACGGAGGGCGGATCCGGATTCTCACTACCGCGAAGAACGGAGATCGGGATCGCGTTGCCTCCTCCATCGGAAAAATGTTAGGAATCGTTATTTCTCTCCTTCGTCGGTTTAATCGTGGGTTTTTCCGTGTTCTTTAGAGATAGGTTTAATCGGTATATTGATCACGGGTTTTTGATTGATTTTGATCGGTGATTTGTTCGTGTTTTGACCGAGTTTAACCGATGGTTTTTAATTGGCTTGATCGGAGGTTTGATCGAGTTACCGATTGATGTTTTCGTTTGGTCTCCGATCAATGGTTTTATCGTTGGAGCAATCCGGAGTTTTTGTTTGGGTTATTTTGGCATTCCATTGGAGCATGGGGGGAGTTAACAGGAGGCCGCCGCCGCCGTTGTTAAACGGGAGGCCGCCGCCGTCGTTACCATGTTTGCGGGGTCGTCGTCGGAGCCGCGCGGGGGCGAGAACGGAGAAGAAAACGCGAAAAACGGAGAAGAAAACGCGAAACGGGGGAGTACTGTTCACCCCGTACGACTCCCTCAGCCCGCGGTCCACGGCCCGGGCGTGCACCCGGCGCACGCCTCCGCGACCCGAAGGCGCGGACCCGGTGCACACCCCCGTGCGCCAGGCTTGCCGCTGCTGCGCGGTGCACGCCCTAGGCGTGTACCCGGCGCACGCCTCCCGGGCCTGAAGCTGTAGACTCGGTGCGCGCTTCTTGCCGTGCGCGGCCCGGCCCAAGTCGGTGCGGTCTACCGCACAGCGCGCGCCCGGTCTGTGATGATCGCCACCCTTGGCCGCAGACCCGGTCCACGACCGGCTCCGTGCACCAGCCCCCAACGGAAGAGCCCGGAGCTCCGTTTTCGGCCCGTTTCGTCCCGTTTTTGAGTGTTTTTTACCACGACGATATTTTTAATAACGATGTAGTTCTTCGGGACAGTTTTTGGTTCAATGGGTTTTTGTTGGACGACACGGTCCGCTTGGCACAGTGATTTTGATTTTTCGTTGGTCTATTGTTACAGTGGTCGGGACCACTGTTTTGCCTATTTAGGGTAAAAGTGTTAAAAGGTGTTTTTGGTTATTTTATTAAGCCGCGTGAAGTTCGGATTTGCCTAGGAGGGACATGGGCGCGGTCGTTTATCTTCATTCAGGTGGGTACTTTTGATTAATTTCAGTGCAGGGTCGTTCCCGAGTATTTCGTTTGGTAAAGTAGATAGTTTTGGTAAAAGTGACTAACCCCATTGCATGTAAATCCCATGTTCTATTCTCATTGAGGCGGCTGCGGTCGCATGATTGTTTTACTAATCTGACTAACGCGGCTGAGGTCGCAACATTGTTTTACACTCATATTGCTTACACGCACACCGGCGGTTTGGCCACCGCACAGGGTGTATTTTTCCGGAAAGATGGTAAGTTGTTTTACCCGTGTACCCCACAAGGAGAGGTTAGTGGGGACCCCTCAAGGAGAGGCGACTGCTACTTGGGCAGTGGAGGGGTTGGAGGCACCAAGAAAATGAATACGGTATTCTGGGGTTGGAGCCCAGCTTGTTACGGTATTCTGGGGTTGGAGCCCAGCTTGTTTCGGTATTCTGGGGTTGGCGCCCAGCTTGTTTTGTGACAGGAATTTAGCGATACATGAGGGGGAAGTAAATGCTCCGGCGTATCGGTTTGTCTTTTCAATTATTGCATTTACTGTTTATATCTACTTTATCAGTCACTGACTACCCACACTGTGACAGGTCCGAGCAGGGGTGGGAACCGGGACGACGGTGAGGCAACGGTTAGAGGACCCTAGCCCTTGAGGCTATTAAACTCTACAGTTATGGTTATCTTTTATTGTGTTTGGTTAGTCTAGCTGTGATTACTTGTGCATGGTTTCTTGTGAATGTTGGAATGAGGATTCCGTGTAGAATTATATTCTCTTATCTGTGAACGTAAGATGTGTAATTGCGGCTAGTTTTAAAGTACAAACATGATTTCAAAAGCATTTTCAAACCAAGTGTCGTGTGGGCACCGATTTTCAAACCTATGGGTTTATGGTGTAGTTTCAATATGATAAATGTGACTGTATGGTTAAGTATAGTTTCTTCTCATTGTCGTTCATTGTTTGCATGGTTAAAGTATTTGTCGTGCTCGGAACGCCGTGCATATACAGAGGCTCCGCCCGTTCGGGGAGCGAATTTGTATATGTGGCGGGTCTGGTGCGCGCCGGAGGCGAGGTTCATTTAAGAAAAAAAAATGGATACGTTTTTTCGCTCTTTTAGAACCTCCGGGGCGTGACACGCGCAGGCTCCACCCCAAGCTTCCTCAACAGGACAGCTCTCTCACACTCACCCAAGCTCACTCTCGTTCACTCTCTTTTTCCTTCCTTGGTTCCAACAGAGATGAGAGGATGAGGGTTGGGGGTCCTTATATAAAGGGTAGAGGGAGTTAATGCTGTGCAGGGGTGGTTGGGATGTGAAGTTACTCATTTGCCCTCACTAAAAATAGGAAATTACCTCACTGCCCCCATGTTCTGGAGGCTGAGTACCGGTACTCGGGTTCCCCGTACCGATACCCAAGCACAAATTCCCATCCCGAAGGCCAACTCTGCCCAGTCCATCAAAGGGTACCGGTACCCTCCTCGGCGTTCCGGTACCTAAGCCATTCGGGATCTGGAGTACCGGTACACACAGCCCAGTACCAGTACCCAGGGACTTAGAAAAAATCTGCTGTTTTTTCCAACCGAAGTCCTCTGTCGGTTTTCCCCAAGGAAATTCGTTCCGGTACCTCACCTCGCGTACCGGAACGCAATGCCCCTCAAAGCTGCATCAAGCTGGGGCTTCCAATTTCGACGCCGCCAACTCACTTTTCGATCCGAAGGTTCCCGCGTCGATCCGAAACAACCCGAACTCATCTATAAACACAAATGGAACACTCCCCAGGCGATTTCCCGCACCACGCTAATTTGCGGAATCGGTGCACTTCACGTAGCCCCGGTACTCTACATCGATCTTCTTTTGATCCACTGCAACTCCTGCCTTTGAGATAATATGCTCTAGAAAAGACACCTCTCGGAGCCAGAAGTCGCACTTCTTGAGTTTAGCATACAAGTTATTCTCCCTCAAAACTTGGAGAACTTGACGCAAATGATCCTGGTGCTCCTCGTTGCTTCGCGAATATATAAGAATATCGTCGATGAAGACTATAACGAAGCGATCAAGGAAGGGTTTGAAGACCCTATTCATCATGTCCATAAAGGCTGCTGGGGCATTGGTGAGTCCAAATGGCATCACCGTGAACTCATAATGCCCATAACGAGTCCGAAAAGTGGTCTTTGGGACATCCTCCACCTTGACTTTCAGCTGATGGTACCCCGACTGCAAATCGATCTTAGAGAATACCACTAACCCTTGGAGTTGGTCGAAGAGATCATCGATCCGCGGAAGAGGATACCGGTTCTTGATGGTAACCTTATTTAGTTCACAATAGTCGATGCAGAGTCGAAGGCTACCATCCTTCTTCTTTACAAAGAGCAATGGCGTGCCCCAAGGAGACAAACTAGGTCGAATAAAACCCAGTGCTAATAGATCATCAAGTTGAGTCTTCAACTTCTTCAGCTCAGTGAACGCCATGCGATATGGCGCCTGCGAAATAGGGGTAGTGCCAGGGACGAGGTCGATGACAAAATCGATCTCTCGCTCGGGAGGCATCCCCGGCAGCTCGGCTGGAAAGACATCAGGAAACTCCCGCGCCATAGGAATATCCTCGATCTTCTGTGTTACTGCATGGGTGTTAACAGCCATGGCGAGGTACGCCACACACCCATTCTCGATCCGCCGAATAGGGGATGCGGCGCACATCCCCAAGTACACCGAGGGCTCGAATCTAGAATGTACCAACTCTGCCTCACCAAGCGGGGCTAGCATCATCTTCCGGAGAGCGCAGTCGATGGTAGCTCGGTACCTCGTCAACCAATTCATCCCCAACACGACATCGTAATGACAAAGTTTGAGGACAAAAAGAGTAACGGGGAAACTCCTCTCGCCTAAGCGGACGGGGCACCGACGGAACTCCCCGTCAATAAGTACGCTATGACCTGGAACCTCTACCCAAAACCTGTGTTTAGTCGGCTGGACCATGAAGCCATGGGTAGTGACAAAATGGGAGGAGATAAAGGAATGCGAGGCCACCGTGTCAAAGATAGTTTTAGCATGTCTATGAAAAATAATAGTGGTACTTGCCAGATTCTCATCCGGAGTGGGCTCGTGTGGAGTCATGGTGTAGACGCGTCCTCTGGATGTTTAGCGCGCTCCCCCAGGTGGTCGTGGAAGAGGGGGACACCTAGAGGAAGCAGTGTTGGGTGCTAGTCCTTGTTGACAAGGGAGGGCTGCTGGTGCAGAGACTGCAGTTTGCGCGGGTGTAGATCCCCGTGGGCTGGTCGCTAAGACATGTCTGGCCTGGCCGCATTGGTAACACCGGCCATGGCGTTGGTCACAGACGTGCGGACGATGAGTCCCGCCACAGAAAACGTAGAGCTGTGGGCCCCAGTGCTGGTTGCTTATAGCGCTTACAGCGGGAGTCCTCCTGGGCCACTTCTTAAGTTAGGGTTGCTTGGGTGGTCTCCTATTGTCCGAGGACCCACCCCTTCCTTCAGAGAAGGTTTGCTTCTGCCCTTTGTTCTTTTCGGCAGCATTCCGCTCAATGCGAAAAATTAGGACATCCGCCTCGATAGACAGACATCGTTCAACACAATCGTCAAAGTCGATTATAAGGTGCGAGGAGAGCTGGCAGCGGATTTCGTGTCGCAGCCCTTAAGAGAAAAGCCGAACTTTACGCCTTTCCTCGCGCACTGCCTGTGGCACCAAGTCAGCAATGCGCGAGAATTCTTGCTCATAGTCTCGCATGGATCGGTCGCCCTGCCAAATGGTCTCCAACTCGTGTTCGAGACCCTCCTTGGTAGTCTCTTTCAGATAGTGGTGGTACATGGCCTCCTTGAACTCGGGCCAGGAGGGCTCAGGTTTGCCCTCATAGTTATTCTTCAGATACCGGCCCCACCACTTGCTTGTGCCTTCCTCGAGGCAGTGCGCAGCAACATGGACTTTGTCGCGCTCTTCCATGTAGAGATCACGAAAGAGTTTCTCCATGTGGTCGAGCCACTGTTCGACAGCCCAGTGGTCGTCGTTCTTGCCCAGAAAGGTCCGCGGCTTGAACTTCTTGAATTCCACAAGTACGGCCTTTACTCCGGCCTTCTCCGCCTGGTCAGGGTCAGCTTCGGCGGCAAGTGTTATGGATCGGGAGGAGGAAGAAGTCATCCCGTCAACTGCAGTAGGGGGGTCGCGAGCAGCAGTGGCCCCCGGTACATCTCCAAAGGTAGTGGCAGTAGCTGGGACTACCACCACCGGTGGCGGTGCAGGGGCGACAGAGGGAACATTTGGTCCCTCCGGCAGGACAGGGGAAGGTGGAACTGGTGGAGCTGGTTGGGGAACTAGTGGAGCTGGTGCGATGGGAGCAGCGGCCTGCTGCTGGATCAGCTGTTGAACCAGGACTGTCAAGGTCGCGAGCTGAACTTCGACTTGCTGTAGTCTGTCTGAGCCTTCAGGCTCTCTCGGGGTTCTTCGGGGTCAGCCGACACCTCGGCCAGTGCCCGCACCACGCCTACCACCCCCACGTCCAGGACGAGCCATTCCTATACAAAATCAGGTTAGGATAGTTTTAGCGGTAACACTGCCCTTGAGTTCCTAACCCCTATTAAACTGAATACCTAGCGCTCTCACCTAAACACAAGTCATCCTAGGGCTTGTTCCTAACCAAATTCCTAGGTATCGTTTACCTACTCTCTGATACCATAAAATCTGTCACATCCCAGATTTTGAAAATGGGTAAAATTTTTTTTTTTTTTTTTTCATAGTTCTTCCTTTATCTTGGAACGCGACAGATCGCCACGTGTATAGGAGACCCTCTGTTCACTGGGACAGAGTCTCCCCTATACACGCACGGCTAAGCGGCTAAATCTATCTACTATAAACATACTGAAACCAAAATCTCCACAATTACCAATTAGTGATGGAGTTATTACAATAATTACTCAGATGCTTATTAGACAGCAAATAGGAATGAGTCTAAAGCAGGAAATAGAAAACTGATTAGCAACTATCATGGGGACAGCTCTTTCGTAGCTGGCTCACTAGACCGTCTCGACATCCCACTGCCTGAAGGACCTAAAAAATGGTCACCCAGGGATGTTAGATACAACATTAATGTATCCAAGTGGGCACGACGAGCCGAGAAATAACAAATCGTACCTACTGGCATACTAAATCAGCGGATAGTAATAAATCAATAGGTAGAAGCTGATATACAAGGGAAATGACTGCAAGTAATCAAATCATAGTGCTAAGTAGATATGGGTACAAGAATAAGAGCTAAGCATGTTGATATACAATAAGGTAACTATGCATCAATAGTAGAAACCAAGTACCCAATCGATGCCACTATTGGTCACGAAGACCTCAGGCAAAACGCCGAACCTAGCACTAACCTGGCTGACATAACCCCGGCACCAGCGGGTGCTAACCTGGGGACTCACGGGTCATCCAATGGACCACTCTACCGGTAAAGAACATTGTGACGGTGTCCAAACCATCAGTGTACGTGAAGTACAGCGGTGCGTGGCGATCATAATGCTGATGCTCAAGCTCGCGGTCTAAAGACCAGGTAATCGGCAACAAGCCGGAATCCCAACAGGGATGCTGATGTCTATATATCAATCATATCTCATGCAGTATGGAGTACAAGGAACAGGTATATCTGAATAAAATCAATCTACGTAATGTCCAAGCAGGCATGATATATGTCCAAGTATAAGTTACTGAACTATCATCTAGCTAATGACCAATCAGGCATAATAATGTCCAGGTATAAGCAGGAAGTAAGCAATCGAAAGGAATAAGCCCAAACTGAAATCAGGGCTAGCATGAGTAACAAGGGTCCAACCAAGACGGTACCCCAGAGGGCCGAGATGATAAAGCCCGAACCGAAGATAAACCCACCTCAGTGTAGGCAATCCCGATGCTACTGAACTACTGGGGTGCTAGCGCCAAACTGCTGGACCCTGGACAATAAACTCTAATCAGTAAACGACTCACTCATACCCATGCCAACAAAAGTCAACGGAACCTAGACGAAGGGCCCATCATGTTACAATTACAAAATGACCCCTAGACTTTTACAAAATTGCATAAATACTTCCAATTTAACCCTAAATAGGCTTTTACATCTACTCCAAGGACTTCTAAACTGAAGTAATAGCATCAAGAGTTAGATTTCACTGTTTTACATGTCGTGCTCTCTATCCGAGAGTAGTTTGAGCCTTGCAAACTGTGGTGACCCATATCTCTGTAGGGCTTCTACAGTGTGACCAGCAGCTTCTAGAGGCCTATGTGGCGTGTCGGTGGTGTTGGTGCACCAATTGGACATAAGTGATGGACTCCGAGTGTTAAATGGATTACGTGGGTAATCGGTTGAACCCGTCGGATGTTTAGAAGTGGTTTCGCGCGAAACGGATATCAAAATTGGACTCAGCACGAAGTTTGGACAAAAGAACACCTTTCCGGATGCCTTCGGCAATTTTTAGAAATGGAATTGGGCAAAACGGAGAGCGGATTTGGATTCAGCACGCGAAAACAATGAAAATGGACTATTTATTTCTATTTTTCGGAGCCCGGATGCCGTGCACGGATTTCGAGGCATTAGGCACTGTTCCGGCGGCCGGCGGGCAGCGGCGGCGGCACGGGCTCGTGCAGGCGGCGGAGCGGGCACGGGCAGCGCGTGGGCGCGGGCAGTACGCGGGCTGCGTGCGGGTGACCGCGGTGCACGGGGACAGGTGTACCACGTGGCATTCTTCTATTGGGCTAGGGCGGACACGTGGCAGTTGCGGAGAGGCTGGTTCAGTGGTCGCGGTCCATGGTGCAGTGAGGGTGTGCCTCGGGGCGCGTGCGTGCAGAGGGCGCAGTCGGCGGCGCAGGCGCGCACGTGGGCGGCGTTGACCGCGTTTCCCGCGTTCGGGCGCGCCACGCGTCAGCGTCCGCGGGTGGCCACGCGGCGCAAGGCTGGAGGCGGATTCCGCTGTTCGCTGTTGTGTGGGTGACATGGCGCCACCGGGATGATTCGGGCGCGGTCGGACGGGTCTTATCCGACCCGGTTTCGGCGCCCGAAAGTTTCGGGCGCCCGAAACCGGGGATACACCCGGTATTTTGGCATTTGTTCGGTGAGCATATAAATAGGCCGAGAACAACTGCTTGTAGCTCTTTCCCTGCTCAGTTTCTCATAGTGCAACCATCAGTAAGATTCTTCCTCTTCCAGACCTGCTTCCACCTGAGGATTTCTGAGATTTTTGGTGGCACGCACTTTGAGGTTTTCGATTTTACGGCGCAGTGCGACGATTTCTCTTTGGTGATCTCCTCCGTCGCATTTCGGTGCACGAGCTCCCCCGGCCTACTCCTACCATATTTTTCGGCGATTCTTGCGCCATTGGCTTCACGACAAGTAAGGCTACGACTTTTATGATTTGAACATGTCCTCTTTTCGAGTTTTTCTTGGAGTTTCCCGAGCCTTTTTATGACCCATTTTCCACTGCGGAGTTTTGGACAGCACATCAGTTTTTCAGCTATATCTTCACGCTCGGGCATCGGATTTGGATGCACAAGTACTCGTTTTGCATCTCCGCATCGCAGGGAACGTCCTCGTATTTTCTCTGGATTTTTATGAGTTTTCCTCGAAGGTGAAAATCCCCTTTTTTCAGAGCGGAGTTCTTCAGATTCTGTACTTGTGACTTTTGAGGTAGTCACCTTGTCGATTTTGTATCTTGACCTACAAAACTCGGTCTGGGGCGTGCAGGTACTCGTTTCGATCGGCTCGTCGCGACGGTCGCGCCGGTAATTTCTCTGGAATTTTTTGAGCCCATCTCGCAGGTGAAAACAGCACAGTTTTGGGACTATTTTTGGTGGACAGCTTGTAGTTGGGATTAAGTGTTTATTTGAGCTTTTAGGGGGTATTTGTTTTGTACAGTTATCGTGGCGGGCTATCCTTTGGGCGAGAGCACATTTGGGACTTGGATTAAGCGCTTCTTAGTAATGGTAACTGTATAAAGGAATGGCAAGGTTTATATGCATGTTGTGCCTTATGGGAGTTGTAATAGTGGATGATTATGTTATGGTTAATGTAAGCTTACCTATGGGAATGTCACCCTCGATGGTTGATAGCATGCATAATTTAATGTACAACCAATATGAGTGAGATGTAAGCATGGAATGGCCTAGATCATGTGGATTGATGCTTACTTGATTATTATACATATTTGGTGGATTGGAGACCTAGCATATTGTAGGGATCATGCTGGATTAATTATTGGCCTATTTATGTGAGATTGGTATATCATAGTAGGAATACTTGAGCATGCCTTGTTAGCATACAACCTTGCATGAGAATTGTTAGCATGCCTTGCTATTATATGTTTCACTCTCTTTATCGTTTATGAGAACAAAAGCATGCTTGTATGGATATTTAGATAGGCCATCTTTTATCGCTACACTATTCATGTTGGAATCTGACTTAGGAGAAATCATGTTTGTTCTTTCTTCTTTTCTTCTAGATTCGTGTTGCTCGGGTTCGAGCAGGGATTTGGGATAGTGTAGTCGGGACTTTGTGTCTGGGACAGGTTGGATTAGTTTGTGGACTTGTGGGGTTTTGCGGCGACCGCGGATATTGGGCGGTTGACCGGATATGTACTTATGCATCAGATTGGGTATTAGATTTTCCTTTAGTGGATGGAGTTTCCCACTTATTATTTACTGTTGTATCAGATTAGGGATCGAGTTTCCCTTTAGTGGATGGGTTTTCCCACCTTGATCAGAGTCGTGATCCAGTCCTGCTATTTTATGATACTGATGATACTGGTTACAGTGATACTTTACTCGTGTGGGTCGCTCCCCTCGAGTGCCACTCCGGAGTAGGCTTTAGACCGTGACGGGTGCCGGTCAGTTGGACAGTGGAGATACTGAGTTCGTGAGATTGATGACAGAGCAGGCAGTACCGGGTCTTATACCGGTTCATTTGATTGGGCTTATTCGGTCAGATACCTTTATTGTTGCACTCGTGCCTGGGGGCTGAGTGGAGTCTGGTAGCTGAGTTTAGATGTGTGCTAGTGTTGTTGGGAACCGTTCGGGTTGACGGTGGTCCCGGGACGTGGAGTGTCGTCCGACCAGTTTTGTTAGCCCTGAGTTGTGGGTCGATCCCGGCTGTGGAGTATCTCCAGCCGGTGTGTTTTGTGCCATGAGTTGGTTGGGTTCGCTAGTGTCTCGAGATTCGTGAGAGCTAATAGGCTGATTGGTCGAGAGTATTCCGACCGTCGTGCGAGATGTTTGAGGATCTTGGGTCTTTCCGTTCTGAGGGTGAGCGTGGATTTTGACTATAGCCTGCAGGAGCCACTTTGAGCTCGACAGAGTGCGCGGATACCTTTTTCCTCGGTGGGGTCGCGCCCCTCGAGTGCCCCGTCCGGAGTGGGCCTGTTACTTTTGTATCGCGACTTGTCGATGTTGTCCCTATGGCTGGGCCTTTTTTAGGCAGTCACGGATGTAGTCCCTCTGGCTAGGCCAATTTTGGCAGTTACGGACGCCCTACGTAAGTCCCGTCCTCTTGTGGATGTGTGGCAGTAGGTAGGCGCATGTGACGCCCCACTTCCCAGGGGGTCACCAATCATAGAACTACTCTAGCTCTAGCACGCTTAACTCTCATGTTCCTCTTGGATCTTGCTACCATCCAAAATGCTATAGCCGGGTTAGAGATTTAGTCCTATTATATCATTTATATATAGGACTAATCCAAATTCCGGGGGTGTCACATTCTTCCCCCCTTTAAGCCCTGACGTCCACGTCAGGCTCTAGGACACTCACAAGCACCAGGCGATGTGAGACTAGTCTCGCTAGCCTTAGCCGACCTTGTGAGGAGCTGCACTCCACTCACAACGGTCATTAGCCGGGGAGCCTCGCTCTACCCGCTATATAACCCTGGCTCAGCCGAGACTCATCTCACATTTCCGGCTGGTGAATGGCTCTGATACCAACTGTGACGCCCCACTTCCCAGGGGGTCACCCATCCTAGAACTACTCTAGCTCTAGCACGCTTAACTCTCATGTTCCTCTTGGATCTTGCTACCATCCAAAATGCTATAGCCGGGTTAGAGATTTAGTCCTATTATATCATTTATATATAGGACTAATCCAAATTCCGGGGGTGTCACAGCGCAAGCTTGACTGGACCCTATGAGGCAGTCAGTTCGATTGGGTCGATTGAGCACCTTGGGTGCGAGTAGTTGCATATATTTTTATCTGTACCACCCATTGAGCATTTAGATAGAGGCATGGTAGCTGTAGAGTACCTCCAGCTTTCCTTGTTCAGTTTTTACTGCATTGTTATCTTATGCCTGTAGTAGACTTAGTGGGTAGACCGTCGGGCTTGGTGGCGGTACCCACTGAGAACTACGTGTTGATGTAGTTCTCACACCCGTTGGGGGTTCTCCCCCTCCTTTTTCTTTTCTCTCCTTTGTTTTGCAGAGTCATCTGTGGGAGATGCTGATCCTCCTGTTGCTATTCGAGGCGAGGGAGTCGCGAGCTAGATCCCTACCTGTCTTTGGAGAGTAGCTGTACCCCCACATTTTTAGATTTATAGTACAGTCTGTAGATTAGTTTTTATTTATGCTTATGAGAGATTATTGTAGTGAGGATATGATATGTATTGAGAGCCTGTACACTGATGTTTTATTCCGGTTTACCTCCCAGTTGAGTTTTGGATTATTGTATCTGAGGACTTGTATGATTATCTTTTATGGGAGATAGATATTGTTGTATTATTTCCAGTTGTACAGTGGTTGATTTTAGTTTTACAGCAGATTTTTATTTATAGCTCTGATATCTGTTAGCTGTAGTACCTTTTCTTGCAGGTTGGACGCTTCGCCTATGCGGGGCTTTGTATAGGCGGCGGATCTGTTGGCGAGCCCGGGTCGCAGTTTCGACCTCGTGGCGTGACAGATTAGAGTGGTATCAAAGCCTAGGTTGTAGGTCATTGTGGACTTAGAAACCCTAGGCTTATGGTTTGACCCTTGGATGACTTCGTGAGAGTCGTGATTTATAGTGAGAGTCCTGATTGAGTTTTATACCTCTTCCAAGGGACGGGAGGAGTGATCGGCATGTTTATTCTCCTAAGTGATTATGTTGGCTGCAGACAACATAATGATGTGGAACGGGTGACATGCTTTAGACTTTCGCTGGATTGGGTCGAGTGTTGTTGTGTGCTGTTTTGCAGTTTTGTCGTGGTGAGCTGTGTCTCCCCGACGCTGGGTTTTGACCCGTGCGCATCCTGTCACGGCAGTTGAGCTTGAGCGGTTGGTTTTGGGCCGGATATCCGGATTGAGGTCAGAGAGCTCCGGACCCAGATGACAGGATCGTCAGAGGCCTATCAGCAGCAGAGGGAGCAGCTGGTTTTGGTGACACAGTAGTCGGAGCACTGAGTAGCCCCCTCCGTGCCAATGTTTAGTGCCGAGGCACCGAGGCAGGGTGGATAGTTGACGACTGATGAGCTAGGGGGACATGATCGATCTATTAAGCCAGATTTGGCAGATGAACCACCCCGACTCATAGGATTGAGTTGGAGCCTTTAGAGGCAGAGTCGTGGTTGGTGGTGATGGAGTGACTACTTGAGAGCTCCCTTGCGCAGAGAGTTTATGCAGTTGTTAAACTGCGCTCTCCATGTTCGAGGGACGAGGCGCATAGGATATGTGTGGCTGGGAGTGGATTGCGCCAGGATACCTTTTAGTTTAGTTGGTCCCTCCATTACGGATTATTGACGCCTCGATAGTGTAAGCGTTGTGTATGGAGCGTGGCGCTGCAGTTCCTTTGGATAGGGACCTGCCGCCAGAGGCGAGTTCTGGATGTTGGTGCTTGGCGCCGGGTGATGGAGGACAGATCGGCCGGCCAAAGCATTTCTGATTTCTTTTTCCAGGATAGCGGATTTTCATGATGCCAGAGATCGGGTGGACCCCTATGGCAGCATCAGCATCTTTATCAGAGTGGCGCGGCGGTAGCATGGATTTGTTGTCTGCGGAGGACCCTATTCATCGCCTCAGTGTGAGCAGAGACTGAGGTCGTGCTCCCTATGTGGATAGTCTTGATTTTTCAGGCAGACTGACCGACGACCACCTGCATTGAGCGGATAAGTCGATGCCGCCCGGTTGGAGGGCGCCACGGCAGTGGATCGAGTTGTCGCAGGTGTGATTTCATCACAGCAGTCGGAGTTAGAGCATGTTGCATTCCTGCATGGACTAGAGGCAGATTTGTTACCACGTGCACTAGAGGTACAGGTTCCTATTAGTGTTGTGCATGTGGGGGAGGCTTGTGCATTGTGTCCAATGTAGTTGAGGCCGCGAGTTATACCGACAAACTTATTGGTAATCGTGGCAGTTCGGTATTTTGACCCTGTGCTTGGGATTGGTTGGCACAGTGCCGTAGGATGTTTGACTGCGGAGAGAGAGGACTTTGACCTTCTGCGAGGCAGACAAGAGGAGGCTTGCTGGTTGAGATAGTTAGAGCGCACAGGTTGTAGCGACAGTGTGAGAGGTGCTTACGGCGGCACCGGGACTTAAGGATATCCCTGTTGCCCGTGAGATCCCGGGTGTGATTCCACCCGAGCTGTTGATGATGCCGCCGGTTAGGGAGATAGAGATTGCGTTTGACGTGGTTCAGGGAACCGCGCCACCCTCGACAGCACCTCATTGGATATCGCCAGTGGAGTAGTTAGAGAGCTGACGGCGCAGTCGCAGGATCTGATGGATCGAGGGGTCTGTTTGACCTAGTGCCACGCCGTTGATGCACGGTGGTGATGCCACGTCAGTGATATACGACAGTGAGGTTTTACTGTGGCTAGAGTGCAGGCAGGTCCGGGCTTTATTTAGGACCTTTTGATGGAGTCATACTCCAGCAGTTACTGTTATGACACAAGTACCTACTTGGAATCAGACAGTCGAGAACTTTGCCTAGATGGCGTTCAGGACACGGTAGGGGCATTATGAGTTCACAGCGAGGCCAATTGGATTGATTAATGCCCTGCCGCTCTTATGGTTTGAGGAATTGTGCTCTAGTTATACTTGTTTGGATGGGTAGCAGGATTCTCCGGGGATATTTTGATTTACTCCGAGAGCGACTTGGAGCACGTGGAGCACTTGTGGATGTGCTACAATGCCTATGTGGATGAAGTTGTATGCCAAGTTATTGAGGTACAAGTTTTAGCTTCAGAAGCATATTTTTCTTGGGTCACATTGTTTTAGCCGTAGGAGCGGCTGTAGAAACCCGGGCAAGGTGGATGCCATTCAAGATCGACATTTATTATTTGAGCCGAGGAATTTCTTGGACCAGGAAAAACCTGGAGAGCTTAACGTATGGATGGTGAGACTGATACCAGCGCCAATGCTAGTATTTTCAGTGTTGGGAGAAGGATCTGCGAGTTATAGTGATGCCTCCCATAGTAACTGTGGAGTTATCGTTGGGTTATTGTTGAGCATTCTGGATCACCCCGACAGGGTCACTGTATTGGCGGATACCTGGAGCAGGAAAGCTGTCTGGGGTTGAGTTTGATGATTCCACAGATGGCGCTGTGTGGACTGTTGAGGCAAACATGGCTTGTGGTTGTGTTCCTGAGGGTTCCTTTGGATGATAGACCGCGGCTGAGTAGTCCACTCGGATGGTCAAGATTCGGGAGTGACCGAGTGAGGACCCCTCCTTGTTAGGGCTCTTTTCTTATTGGATGATAGTGTAGGTATGCTTCGGGTTGCCTTGGTTGAGTTGACACGGGATGTGGTTTGGTGCGTGTTGCACTAGTGGTTATTTCCTTTTCCCCCAGCCTTTTGTTGGTGTCCCTGAGGTTTTCCACGTCTCAGCTCAGGAGTGTTATGTTTTTGGATCCCTCGCCCGTGATTGACTCGCTCCATTTGAGATCTATGAGTGTTTGGAGTACGAGGAACGCCCGTTGCGAATTCTGGCTCGTGAGATTAGAGGTTTGCGCAACCGGGCCATGCCGTATTGGTTATTGTTGTTTTGGGAAGTAATCACGGGGAGTGAGTGGTGACTTGGGAGCTAGAGACGGTGATTATGAGTACCTACCCTTGGTTTTGAGACACCTTTTAAGTTGTGTTAGTTTCGAGGACGAAACTTTCTTTTAGTGGGGGAGGATGTGGTGACCCGGATCTCTGCAGGGCTTCTACAATGTGACCAGCAGCTTCTGGAGGCCTATGTGGCGTGTCGGCGGTGTTGGTGCACCAATTGGACATAAGTGATGGACTCTGGGTGTTAAATGGATTACGTGGGTAATCGGTTGACCCCGTCGGATGTTTAGAAGTGGTTTCGCGCGAAACGGATATCAAAATTGGACTCAGCGCAAAGTTTGGGCAAAAGAACACCTTTCCGGATGCCTTCGGCAATTTTTAGAAATGGAATTGGGCAAAACGGAGAGCGGATTTGGATTCAGCGCGCGAAAACGATGAAAATGGACTATTTATTTGTATTTTTCGGAGCCCGGATGCCGTGCACGGATTTATTTATGCTTATGAGAGATTATTGTAGTGAGGATATGATATGTATTGAGAGCCTGTACACTGATGTTTTATTCCGGTTTACCTCCCAGTTGAGTTTTGGATTATTGTATCTGAGGACTTGTATGATTATCTTTTAAGGGAGATGGATATTGTTGTATTATTTCCAGTTGTATAGTGGTTGATTTTAGTTTTACAGTAGATTTTTATTTATAGCTCTGATATCTGTTAGCTGTAGTACCTTTTCTTGCAGGTTGGACGCTTCGCCTATGCGGGGCTTTGTATAGGCGGCGGATCTGTTGGCGAGCCCGGGTCGCAGTTTCGACCCCGGGGCGTGACACAAACAGCAAAATGCCCAAGTCAATCAAGCATTAAAGCACTAGTTTTCTACTTCCACCACAACAACCCATATTTGGGTGTGATAGGGTGAGCATCATGCTTAAAATGGTCAGGAGAGTCGAGGGCTCACCTTAGTCGGGTTGCGGAGCTGCCGGTGGAGTCGTCGGAGCAAGGTCGGGGAGGAAACCCTTGGTGTAGAGCTCGAGCTGGCCAAGCTTGATCAAAATCAGCATCAGGCTTCCACCAACAGCAAGCACCAGTTGGGCTTAGCTCCTAGACACAGCAGGACTTCCACCCGATGAGGCCACGGCGCTCCGGTATTGTGAGTGGACGGAAAAGGTGAAATCTAGAGCTTCAACCCCACAACAATGGCAGATTGTGACTCGACCCATATGGGTCACATGCAACACGTCCAAACGACTAGTCTTGACCTAAGAGTACTCACCAGGGGTTGGCTAGCGCCGGAGGAGCGACGGCGGCGGCGGCGGTGAGCTCGGGCAAAGCTTGGGCCTTTAATGGTGGATCTTAATCCGAGCATTCAAGCTTGCATTCAAAGGGTCTGGATGAAGTTTCTTGATGCAAGGAAGCTTACCAGAGGGTTCTCCGGCACAGGGAGGCAGCGGCGGCGACGGGGTGAAGAACTCGAGCAAGGTGGGAGCTTGGGTTGGCTGAAGTTGTAGCGGATCTGGTTCCAGCCCCAGTTCAAGGTAAGCAGCACTCTGCTGGGACCCCAAAAAATAGCAGGAACCCAAGGAAGTCGAGCTCCGATGCCCCTGTGTGTGGGGTAGTTGAGGTGAAGACCTTGCGGCCACCACGGAGGTCATCAATTGCAACTTTTTGGTTGCGGTCTTTCAGGCCCAGCAAAGAGGACCAAAGAACTACCAGGGAGAGGGTAACTCACCAGCAAGTTGGCCAGCGCCGGGGAGGTACAGCGGCGGCAGCGCGGCTTGACCAAAGTCGAGAGCCCAAAACTAGGGCAAAATTGCACGGGCCCGATACAGCACCACAGCCCTTGAAACTTCGTGGGGGCACTCCTGAAGGTCAGCAGAAGAGAATTCTCACACCTGACCCGAGGTTGGACGATTGGCTGAGGTGCGTCCAAGCTGTCCGGCCAAGCTCGGCAGCTTGGTCCTACCGGTGCAGTGAGGTGATTCGGAGCTCGGCGCCGTGTATGGGGAACACTCGGAACGTCAGGAGGGTACTAGAGAGGAGCCGGGTTCACAAGGATTCAAGAAGCAAGAACTTTACTTACCTTGGATCCGAAAGAGAGAGAAAATAGAGTTGCGGCGACTCCCAGCACTGTGTGACCAGGGCAACTCACTAGGTCCCTCCAGGAGCTTCTACAGGCGGCGCAGGGTGACTTCCAGAGCAAGAAGCAAGCCTGTGAGTTCCGCCCTGCTCCCCCCCCCCCCCATGTGAACTTATAATGCATGGCTCCTTCCTCACCCTTTTGAATTTGAAAGAGAGGGAGGGGAGGGGTTGGCTGGCGCGGCTTCTCGGCATGCGAGGAGGAGTCGGAGGAGGGAGCTACGGTTCAGCTCCCCCTCCACGTGGGGTTGTTGCAACCAACCACGGGAGTTGGCTGCACAATTGCAGGAAACCCCCTCCACACTTCTCCACTGCACTTGTACACCCTGCTGTAGTTCCAAGATGCAAAAAGGTCCCTCTACAAAAGAGTTGATCCCATTCGATCCATAAAATATTAGGGTTCGTAGGATTTTATTGCATTTTTTTTATTTTTCACACTTTTCGAGGCGTACGGGTCGCCGATTTGAAAAACGGACTCCGCCACAACGTCCATCTCGACGAAACCTTTCTAGTGGTCAACTTGGTTTATCGAGTAAAGGTCTAGATGTTTTGAAGTCTATCTCATCTTTAGTTAGGTTTACAGTTTGACACGCAATTTGATATCTCAAAGTTATCGAACGTAAATTCCGACTACGCCATTGTGCTCAGAATGGTGAAACCGATTAAATCGAGTACCTGAACCGTCGGATTCGGATCCCGAACGGCAGATCTAGCCGACTTCTAGTTGGAGCGTCAGAAAAACGGGGGTTACTATTCACTTTAAGTCATCCCTTTTTAGGGCTGTATCTTTTTATAGAGTTTTCGAGGGTCACTGAAATCTTTATGAATTTGCTTTCTTTATTGATTTCAAATTTGAATTTCACAAATGTTACATCAATATAACGATCTAACCCACTAGCAATAATAACTCGTTGGGTCCAAACCACAGCCCAAAATGCTCAAGTCCAGTTATTATTACTAGTGTTCATGTCTTATATATACCCAAACAAATTCACATTCCCATCCGATGTGGGACTATTGGGGTGTCACAGACTCCCCCCGTTTAGGCCTGACGAGATAATGTGGGACTATTGGGGTGTCACAGACTCCCCCCGTTTATGCCTGACGTCCTCGTCAGCCCAAACACACACACAGCAGTCCAAGATCACCAGGTGATGTGAGACTTGTCTCGCTAGCCCTGTCATTTAGACCCAGACTCAGTCGAGACTCGCCACACACAAGTCTCACAATCCCTGTAATTTAGACCCAGACTCAGTCGAGACTCGCCACACACTTCCGGCTGGTTATTGGCTCTGATACCAAATATAACGATCTGACCCACTAGCAATAATAACTCATTGGGCCCAAACCACAACCCAAAATGCTCAAGCCCAGTTATTATTACTAGTGTTCATGTCTTATATATACTCAAACACATCCACAGTTTCATCCGATATGGGACTATTGGGGTGTCACATTTCTGCTGATAAAAAATTAGGCAGAGGACAAGATAGGAAAAATTCAAAGAAATAACATACACTCAGAAAATACTGCAACATCTAATGAAATATAATATAAAAATAAGAAAGTTTGAAAAACTATTACTAGCTAATCAAGTAGTTCACACAATCAAAGGTAAGTCAAGAGTCATTATTTGCATGTCACGCCCCGAGTTTTAAAAATCAGGTCTGAATTTTTTTTTTTTTTTTTTTGTAAATCAGAGTTCGCAAACTGGGCGTAACAGACCGCCACACGTATAGGAAATCCCCTATCCAAATGGGCAGAGTCTCATGAGGGGTGTTTAGGTTCTACCTGCACAGGTGGCCGGAGCCCGGGGCGCCGGAGGTGGCCGGAGGCTGAGGTCGGGTGCAACTCGGGTGCAGCTGCAAGGATCATTATCCCGACGTTAAGAAAGCCATGCAATGCCACTATCGACATTAAAATGATCAAATAAGCCTACCTTCGCGGTTGGCCGGCGTCTGGAGGCGACTGCGACGCGCGGCGGCGGAGCTCGGCCGAGCTTAATGGCCGTTAATGGCGGATTCCGGTCGAGTGCCTCTGGGCCGGTGCAACTTGGACCAGGAGCTTCCTCCCAACCCCACGAAGCTTGCTGCGGTGGTGGCCAGCGACGGGGCCGAGCGGCGGCGCCGGGCGGCCCAGATCGGCCAACGGGAAGAAAACTTCGTTTCTAGGGCAGACCCGTACAGCGCGGATCCTCGCCCGATGATGTCCAAACTTGTTGGGCTCCTTGCAGTCGCCGAGAGGACGTGATCTATCAGTTCTGATCTTGAGCCTGGCGGCCGGATGAAGGCGGCGCCCACGATCGGCCAACAGGAATAATTCCGGCGACTGGGTTGTCCCGGCCGGTTAACCGGAGCACGGCTGGCCTCGGGGCTTCACGAGGATGATCCTCTGGAGGTCAGTAGATGACTGTAAGGGTTCACGGGAGAGTTTAAAACAGAAATTCCCAAGAACTTACCTCGCCGGAAAGTTGAAAAAAAGAGATGTCGTCCGCGGCGGCGCACGGCGGGGCTTGGCGTCGGGTTCACCCCAGCTCCGCGTCCGCCACGCAGAGGCTCCCAGAAAATGTTTGGGACCACCCAAAAGCCTCGATGAGCAACCCTCTCTTTCCAACCCGAGATGAAGGATTTCTTGATTCCCTTCTTCCCCGGCGACGAGGCGGCGGCGGCCGGTGAGCTACCCCCGTGGAGTGCGGCAGAGAGGAGGGAGCAGTTGGAGATAGCGGCTGGGGGAGGCAGCTACGAGTTTAGGGTTTAAAGAAACCCTAGCTCGTATGTGTATAAATAGTGTATATGCACAATTGCTTCTTGGTCCCCCAACACTCGCTATTTGGACTAGAGTCCTTTAGTAAAAATGCTCCTCTTACAGTTTAGTCCCTCACCTGTAAGTGGCACGCTCTTCGGAGCATAAAATATTGGGTTTTTCCGCAAAATACCACATTTTCACCGTATTTCACGCTTTTCGAGGCTCTAGGATCGTCAAACGGAAATTCCGTCAGCGCCATTGCGTTCAGAACGACGAACCCAATCAAATCGACTACCTGAACTGCTATGATCGGAGTCCAGACACCGAATTGGCTAACGTTGGCACTTAGGGGTTTCAAAAATAGGGATTACTATTCATATACTGTTCATAGCCCCTAATCACTTTAGTCGCGGGTCCCGCCCGCTTCTTCGCTGATTTCTGGAAGATCCGACCGTTGGATCTGAACTTATTTAATATCATTTTTGATCAGTTCGACGAGACGGTCGCACTGGTGATCTCGAATTTTCGAGATTAGGCTCGGATTGAAAGGCGACATTTCAGCCTCGTAATCTGTGCAATTTACACAGTGGCAAAAAGGTCAACCGCGCTCTTGTGCCAAAATCAACTTGACAATTCCTTCTTTTCTTTTATTTATTTACAATAAAATTTCAAATTTTTACATTGCATTCATAAAAAAAATTGTACAAAATTTATAATTTTTAATCAGGTAAATTACATTTGTATCCCTTAATTTTGGACCACAACGCCAATTTAATTTCTAAACTTTAAAATTTCTCAATTAACCGTCTATAGTTTAATAAATATAATAATAATTAAATCCTAATTTTTAAAAGAGTGCCAATCAATTAAGCCGCTGGTTATTTTTCATCTTTAAAATCTAATAAAAATAACATGATACCATCTAGGTGTGGCAATCCAGCTCGTTGTTGGCGAGCCAGCTCGCTGTTGGCGAGCCAGCTCGTGTTCGGCTCGAAATGAGCCCGAGATCGAATCGCTCGTTTAGTAAACGAGCCGAACACGAGCCGAATTTTTCAGCTCGTTTAATAAACGAGCCGAACACGAGCTGGGATCAGCTCGCTCGTGTTCGGCTCGATAACAGCTCGAATATATATATATATATATATATATATATATATATATATATATATATATATATATATATATATATAAACTTTACTATTTAGATTTTAGGCGATCAATTTTTTGTGAATTTTAATTATTAGATTAAAATTTTAATTTTTTAATTTTCTTTAAACTTTACACTTAATAGTATGAATGAAAATTAAACTTATTGTTCGCGAGCCAGCTCGTGTTCGGCTCGTTAATAAACGAGCCGAACACGAGCCGAATTTTTCAGCTCGATATTTAAACGAGCCAGCTCGTGTTCGGCTCATTTATTAAACGAGCCGAACACGATCCGACCCTAGCTCGCTCGTGTTCGGCTCGTTGACACCCCTAATACCATCTACACATGCATTCATTCACCACCACTGAGAGTTATTAATCATCTTTAAAAGAACGCCAGTTAATTAAGCCGTTGGTTTATTGTTAATTAATTGATGCCAATTAATTAATTAAGCATCAATTAACAAACTTACATGTCTCACTTTAGAAATACTCAATGGTCTAAAATTAATTTGGATGATCAGAATATTTATTAATTTAAGCTTTTTAAATGAGATATATATAGTAATAATTAAATTTGTAGGCAGTATTAAATAATCATATTTACGATTGGATGCAAGGTTATTTTCACTAAGGGAAGTGCTAGATGTACACCCCAAATGGAGTGTACATTCTACACCCACCCCATTTTGAAGTGGGTA
Organism: Tillandsia fasciculata; assembly: GCA_029168755.2. NCBI lineage: Eukaryota > Viridiplantae > Streptophyta > Magnoliopsida > Poales > Bromeliaceae > Tillandsia > Tillandsia fasciculata. Next base: position 8,800,890 of record CM054943.1, on the reverse strand, counting down.
TTCATCCACTCGTCACATCGATATGACGAGTGAAATTCACCCACTTCAAGACGGGGTGGGTGTAAGATGTACACCCCATTTGGGGTGTACATCTAGCATTTTCCATATTAAAATATATTATTTTGTATTATATATATAGAGTCCGGCTACTGTATTTTTATGAGTACGATCGTCTTTGTATTCATAAGTCAATTTTGATAATAGAGCTTCCGAATCAACAATTTATACCGTTAAGTATAATTTAGAGTATTTAAGCCTCCTTTTGGTAACGTGGATAAGGGGGGGATAACCCCCTTATCCCCAGTTTTATTCTCAAACGGAAATAAATTTAATTGGAATAGTTATTCCCATTAAATGGGAATAAGGAGTTTGGGGGTGGGAACTGCTGTTCCCACCCCCACATGGAATACGCCGGGATTGGAAAATTTGCACGGGAATCGAGGCCGCAGTTCACGTGGGTGCTCTGTGCGTCCACTTTCTTCTTCTCCATCGTTTCCATCTTCTTCTCCCCCTTTCTTCTTCTCCATTTTTCCATCTTCTTCTCCCCCTTCTTCGAAGCTCCATCGCGCCAGAATCGCACTCGCCCGAAGCTCCGTCGCACAGATCGCACAGATCTGCGTCGCGGCCCCAGTGCGGAAGCCGCTCCATCGCCGTCCGCCGATCGCCGCGTCGCGGCCCGGCGGCGGCACGCTCTGTGCGGCTCCTTTCTCCTTCTCCATTGTTTCCATCTTCTTCTCCCCCTTCTCCTTCTCCATTTTTTCCATCTTCTTCTCCCCCGATCGGCGGTCCATCGCACAGATCTGCCCCGCTACGGCAACGCTCTCCGCGTACACCGAGCTCGGGCCGATCTGCGTCGCGGCCCCGCTGCGATCTTTGTCGCTGCCCTGCTGCGGAAGCCGCTCCATCGCCGTCTGCCGATCCCCGCGTCGCGGCCCCGCTGCGGCAACGCTCTCCGCGTACACCGAGCTCGGGCCGATCTGCGTCGTGGCCCCGCTGCGATCTGCGACGCGGCCCCGCTGCGATCTGCGACGCGGCCCCGCTGCGGAAGCCGCTCCATCGCCGTCCGCTGATCGCCGCGTCGCGGCCCCGCTGCGGAAACGCTCTCCGCGTACACCGAGCTCGGGCCGATCTGCGTCGTGGCCCCGTTGCGATCTGCGACACGGCCCCGCTGCGGAAGCCGCTCCATCGCCGTCCGCCGATCGCCTCGTCGCGGCCCCGCTGCGGCAACGCTCTCCGCGTACACCGAGCTCGGGCCGCCGCGCCGTCATCGCCCCTAGATCCATCTATCTTGATCTCGGGCCGCCACGTTGTTGAGCACTTGCTTCTTAATAGGTTTGGAATACTTCACAAAGGTATGCCCTCTATGAGTGCCTTAATCTGTGCTTCGTTTCACCCTGTTTTCATCTTGTTGGCATAATGTGTGCATGTGGTCAACCTGTTGCCATTGCCATAATGTGTGCTTGTTCTCAAAATTTGTCGCCATATTCTTGCCAAAATTTAGTTTACTTGTTGGCATTGTGTTTCAATGTTGTTGCTAAAATATGTGCTGGATCACCACCTTGTTGGCATCATGTTGCCCATTGCTTGTGCTGGTTGTTATACTGTTGGCATATTGTGTGCAGGTTGTAACCCTGTTGACAAATATTGTGTGCTAGTTTTGTGTATGATGCCTATCACCCTATTGCCATATTATGTGATGTTTGGGTGTTGGTTGTCACCCTGTTGCCAGCTTATGTGATGTTTGTGTGTATGCGGCCTATTCCCTGTTGCCATCTTATGTGATGTGTGTGTGTATGCAGCCTATCCCCTGTTGCTTCAGATATGCTAAACATATCAACGATGATGACGATTGCCATAGGTATCTGATGGATTGGCATGTTTTTACAATCCACTGCACCCCTATACCAATTGGCAATCAATTGAGTCAAAAAATATTTAAAAAAAATTAAAAAACAACCGGGTGATAGGCAGCATACACACGAACAGCACATAAGATGCCAATAGAGTAATAGGCAGCATACACACAACCAGCAGACAAGATGGCAACAGGGTGACAACCAGCACACATTATGGCAACAACCTGGCAACAGGGTCACCACCAGCACAAAAACTGGGCATACATATAGTAGCGGAAAACTGGCTTTGTCGAATAATTGCGAAAAATACCGACGATGATGACGATTGCCATAAGTATCTGATGGATGGCATGGATTTAGAATCCAATGCAACCCCATACTATGTGACAACCAATTAAGTCAAATACTAAATTACAATTCCCCTCTATTTCTACTTTACTTATTGGTATCATTGTGCCTTCAAATACATCATATAACTCTTCTTCCAGATGCGTCCCGTCAAGAAACACGCCAAGCATCAAGCCAGAAAAAGTGTGGCTTTCGACCCACTCTCTAATTTCCTAGGATCTCAGGAGGGTTCTTCTGGGCAGCATGCCCAACCTCATACCCGAACCCATAATTGGACTGACAGTATGGACGTAATATTCTTGTCTTTGCTCACTGAAGAGCATACACTAGGGAACTACGTGAATGGGTCGTTCACCCGTGTAGCGTGGGTTAGAATCATTGCGGCATTCAATGCTAGGACCAATTTACAACTGACCAAGGAGCAGATAAAAAATCGGCTAAAAGTTTTAAAGCGCTCATATAGTCTTTATAACTGTTTAGTCAACAAGAGTGGATGGGGTTGGGATTATATCAACAATATCCCGACACCAGGTGATCCAACTGACTGGGATGCAGTCATAGCGGTATTGACCATATCCTGTAAATCATAAAGTTTTTTCTAAAGTCTCGCGTACTATAAGCATAATTGACATTATACATTTCTTATTCCTATTCAACAGGAAAATCCGTCATATGGAAAATGTCGAGATAGGCCATTTCCGGCATATAAGGATCTGGCGTTCTTGACAGAAAAAACAACGGCCACTGGCCGATATGGTTTTGCATCAACTATGCCTGCAGCCCAAACAGTTGAAAGTTCATCCTCATCTTCCCCTGGTGAGGATGATACTAATCTTGGAGTAAGAATGTCGGCTTTCAATATCTCACCAACTCCATTTGAAGCAGAATCTTCTGCAGCGCCTCAATATGCGAATATCAGGGCGCCGCAAACCTCCGACTACCCATCCCCTACTACGTACTGAAATCCCCAATGTCGGAGGTAGTGCTAGCGGGAGCGGGCATAGCTCAGGGAGCAAACGAGCACGCTCCCCACAACCCACAAACCCTCCACCCAAACATACCTCGTCCTCTGGGGAACGCCGGCGCAAACCTGATGCCGGACTTAGTGTAATATCTGAGCTGGTTGATATAGGCAAGCAAAAGCTTGAGCTTGCCCGTGAAATTTATCAGCACGAAAAGACCAACAAAATTATTATTCCAACCATTTCGGATTGCATGACCCGAGTGTATGCGATGCCAAGCATTACTCCAGAAAAAGTGCTTATTGCAGGGGACGCACTGAAAGATCCAAATAATCGTGAACTCTTTATGACCATGACCGACGACTACGCAATAATGTGGGTTGACCGACAAGTGGCAATGCAATCGGGTGTATATAGGCCAATTTTTTCTTGAATGTAGGTTTTTTTTTAAATGTTTATGCCTTTGTTTGTTTCTTTATTTTATTGCCATCTTATGTATTATGCTCATAAGACAATTATATTTTATTTGCATGATGTTTGATGTACTCTTTAAATATTGACTGTATTAACAAGCATGCTTGAAGTAGTGTTGTATTACAACGTCATATGTTGCGATTGTCAGTGTTGAATCTATATTGTACTTACAGCATAAATTGGTGATTCGAATGATCGTCATGTGTTTTCCTCCATAATCAATACCATCTTAAGGGACCTTTTAGATGATGATGACGACTATTGGGGTGAGGTATTTGCGATGTTGATTCAGCAAGGTTACTTGACATCTAGTCAAACCGTCGATAAGCAACCGTGTCGAACCCGTCCATTCACAGGGCACCAGCTAATATGTGATATATTGAATGGCCATCCTGACCGTGGGTACGACCAGTTTCGAATGACGACCACGACTTTCATCGCACTGCGCGATGAGCTAGTCCGAAAGGGATTGGTACAAAACACACGCCATATGACAATTGAGGAATAGTTGGGAATATTTATGTTTTGCGTTGGACATGGGGTGGCTAATAGGGTAATTGCTGAAACATTTCAACATTCGGGTGAAACTATAAGTCGACATTTCAACAATGTGCTTCCGGCGATTGTGACGTTGAAAGACGATTACATAACACTTCCGCCGAATAATGTTTCGGTGCATGCCCGAATTAGAGATAATGTCAATTTTCACCCATTCAAGGTATGTATGCTTTTATATTAGTTAGTTCACTTATATGTCACCAGTGTACATTATATTAATTGACTTACTATGTTTGATGTTTACTGGCAGAATACAATTGGTGCGATTGATGGGACACATATTCCCGTGGTTGTCAGCAGGAGCAAGCAACCGAGATTCCGGAATCGCAAAGGATTTACTTCGCAAAACATGATGGCTGCAGTATCCTTCGACCATAACTTCCTATTTGTCTGCACTGGTTGGGAGGGATCAGCAGCTGACATGAGAGTACTCCGATGGGCATGCGAAAGCGGAGGATTCACTGTGCCTGAAGGTATATGGTACACAAAAATTTCTCTTACATTATTTTAATGATGGGGAATATAAAAATTAACATTGTACATGTTTCGTAAAATCCATAGGCAAATATTATTTGGTAGATTCAGGCTATGCAAATACAGAAAGATTTCTTGCACCATATCGGGGGGAGCGTTACCATATTAGCCAATTTGAGGGAAACACACGAGGTCGCACTCATCGAAGTCCGCACGACCTATATAATCATCGACATGCACAATTGAGAAATGTGGTGGAGAAAACATTTGGTATTTTAAAGAAGCGGTTCAAGATCTTGACTGTTGCAATACCGTTTCCATATAAAGTCCAATGTCAGATTGCGATGGCATGTTGCGTTATACACAATTTTATTCGACGACACCAAGGTACGGATGCTATCTTTAACGATGTGTTAGAGGAACAACCTACGAATTTAGATGTCGAGGAAACGGTTGATTCTGTTGGTACTACTGAATCACGCAGATGCGACGCGTTGCGCACAATTATAACAGACCAGTTATGGAATAATCGAAGTTAGATATATATGTGATTGCAATGTAAGAAATGTGTATTATATGTGATTGTATGATTACAATGTGGTTGTAAAATAATGTATGAACTGAATTATGTAAAGGACTGAATTATGTGTATTGAACTGAATTATGATTAGAATTGGATCGTATGTAAAGGACTGAATTATGTGTATTGAACTGAATTATGATTACAATGGGATTGTATGTAAAGGACTTATTATGTGTGATCTTTAGGAACATAATGGACTGAATTGTATGTGATTGAATTTGCTAATTATTATGTTGGTCCTATAATTGGGGCACTTTCCGTTTGTGTAATATTTGTTGGCATAAAAAAAAATTATAATAAAAAAAATAGGGGGAAAGATTATGGTTGGTCCGTAATATTGATTTGTCTATATAAGCCCCGTAAAAGCCCAAAATTTTTAACATATTAATAATTTGGGTCCAACAAATTCAATTCTTTAATAGGCCATTTGTGAACACAAGCTTAGGCCATTTGTGAACACAAGCTTATGGTCTCATCAAAGCTCCGTCGATTTTTTAAGTCGGATCCTATTTTTTTGTGCCCAGCGGGCCTTACATTATAGTCAACTTCTTGCTTAAAGATTCAATTTCAAAAATTATGTTCAAATTAAATTTTGAATTTTGAATTTCAAATTTCCAACCAAATTTTAAAATATCTCTCAAATACCACATATACTCAAATTTAAATTTTGAATCCAACTGAAACGCCTCACCCATCAATTATCTCAAACACACTTATCCAAATTTTCAACTATATTTTAAAATATCTCTCAACCAACTTACCCAAACTCACCTATATCTTGTTTTGAATTTTTGAATCCGAGCGAATTCCCTCGTCTGTTAACCGTTCAAATTTGAAATTTAAATACAAACATACTTACTCAAATTTAAATATAACATATTCAATTTTGAAATTTCAAATTTTAAATTTAAATACAAACATACTTCCTCAAATTTAAACATAACATATTCAATTTTGAAATTTAAAATTTAAAATTCGAACACAACCATACTTCCTAAAATTTGAACATAACCGTTCAATCTTGAAATTTGAACACATATTGAAATTTGAACATAATCTTTCAATTTTAAAATTTGAACATATTCAATTTTGAATTTTTAAAATTTAAAATTTAAAATTTGAACATAACCATACTCCCTCAACATATTAAAATTTGAACATAACCATTCAATTTTGAAATTTGAACATATTCAATTTTAAGATTTGAATTTTAAAATTTGAAAATATTCTTTCAATTTTAAAATTTAAATCTGAAATTTGAAATTTAAAATTTGAAATTTGGATATAATAACTTCCTCAAATTTGAACATCGTATTTTCCTCAACGAAACCACATTCCCACGTACTTTCCTCAACGAAACCACATTCCCACGTACTTTCCTCAACGAAACCACATTCCCACGTACTTTCCTCAACGAAAACACATTCCCACGTACGTTCCTCAACAAACCCGCACATTCTCGCCAACCCTTTAACAAATCCTAACAAACCCCACGCAATATTTCTCTACCACTCCCCACTATAAATAGAGGTATATTTTTCTTTGGCCGGGGCTGAAAAAAAAACCAACTTCCCAGATTCCACCACACAAAAATATAATCTCCCATATCCCACCACAAAAAATATAACATCCCATATTCCACCACAAAAAATATAACCTCCGATATCCCACCGCAAAAAAAAAACCAACTTCCCATATTCCACCACAAAAAAATATAACCTCTCATATCCCACCACAAAAAATATAACCTCCCATATGTAGAATACCGGAGCTTCGTAGCGCACCGACTTCGCAAGATAGCGTGGTGCGGGGAAATCGCCTGGGGCGTGTTCTATTTGTGTATACAGGTGAGTTCAGGATGTACCGGATCGACGCGGAAGCCTTTAGATGGAAAAGTGAGTTGTCGGCGTCGAATTGGAGAACCCCCCCAGCTTGGTTCAGCATTGTTGGGGCATTGCGTACCGGAACGCAATGTTAGGTACCGGAACCAAGTGCTTTAGAGAAAACCGAAGAGAGTACGGTTGGGGGAAAATGAGGAAAACTTTCTAAGTCCCTGGGTGCCGGTACTGGGCAGTGCGTACCGGTACGCCAGTGCAGTTTTGCCTTGAGTACCGGAACGCGGATGAGAGTACCGGTACTCAACGATAGACTCACCAGAGTTAGCCCTCGGGTATGGATTCTTGAGCCTGGGTACCGGTACGGGAGTCCGAGTACCGGTACTCAGCCCCCAGATTTTCGGGAAATTAAGGGTATAAAGGTAATTTCCTATTCCCAACCACCCTGTTGACTTCTTAGACTCCTCCCTCCTCTATATAGGACTCCTCCTCCTCCTCCCTTCTCGTGGGGAAGCCAGAGAAAGAAAAGGAAAGAGAGAAAGAATGAGAGGAAGAAGGAGAGAATGAGAGAGATTGAGAGTGAGAGAGAGAGTTGGTTGTGTATACTTGAAGGAGTTGTTCTTCGCGCCGAGGCTTCGGATGTGGATCGTGAGCGCGACAGGGAGCTTGTCCTGTTAAGGAGAGCCCGGTTGGAGCTCGTGTGCGCGCACGGATACGGGGGAGGTGAGTGTGATGCTTTTTCCGAGTTTTGGATTTTCGACTTTTCCGCGGATTTTCAGATTCGGACAGTGATTGATTTTGAGCTTGGGAAATGGATTAATTCCATCTTTTTCTTCTTCCCTGCCTTGAGAGGGTGCAGCGGAGTGCTGTCCGGGCCGCGAGGAGCGCGCGCGAGGGCCCTGCGCACTGTGCGGAGCCGCGGCGTAGCGCGGGCAGTGTGCGCAGGTGAACCGGCAGATTTCATTTTCTTGTTGACCGCGGGTTGACCGAGCGCCGTTGGAGCACCCGAGAGACCTTTGGAGTGTGCTGTGAGCTTTTGGGTTTTTTATGGACACCCGGCAGAGGTGCGCGCGACCGAGCGCAGTGGTGCAGTTTCCGGCGGATTTTAGACAGTGCGCGTTTTGGCGCTTCACCGACTTCAGCGATTGCCTGCGGAAAGCATTCCCGGTGGGTTGGAATTTCTTCAAGATGTATGGAATGCCCTTTAAAGCTATTGAATGCATGTTGATCATGTTTAGCTTAATTATTTGCATAGCTGGTAAATCTGATAGTTGCCTAGAAAATTGTAGGAATACAATTGCGAGCCCCAGATATTTTTAGCATGATCTAGAAGTAAATTGACACTAGACTGCATGTTTAGTTGGCATTAGATTGGCATCTGAACCGTTTTAAAAATCGTCGAACCTGTTTTAATGAAAACTGGGTTTTGAAAATAGTTTTAAAATATTGAGACCTTCCCGAGGGGATTGAGTAGGTTCAGGATGCATGTGTTCTCGTGCCAGAGGGCCGAGTGGATTTTTAGAGCTCTGTGGGATGAGCTCTAGTGTCATATGAGGTTGAGAATCCTTGTTGAGATTGAGGGGTTTACTCTAGATCATTGGGTCGTGTTCTGATTTAGTGGTGGAGATGGTTCTCCCACTTAGCCTTGAGAGTTTTGGGGGTTCTGGCGGATCGCGTCGTGGAGGTTTTCCTACTCAGCCACGGGTCATGCATTATCAGATTGAGTCGTTGAGGGTTCTCCGACATAGCTGTGAGAGTGTATGGGCTTTTCCTGTTCGAGTCGTAGAGTCTTTCTCCGACCGAGTTATGCTAGTTGAGCATTGAGATCCGATCTGTTTGATCGTGGATTATAGCCTGCTGAGCCTGGCATTCTTTGCCAGTTATGAGATACTTGAGATACTTGAGTTCGGTGGGGTCGCTCCCCTCGAGCTACGCTGTCACGCCCCGGGGTCAGAACTGTACCCCGGGCTCGCCAACAGATCCGCCGCCCCTACGGGAAGCCCCGTAGAGACGTAGCGTCTAACCTGCAAGTAAGTGTCTAAACTAACAGATATCAGAGCTATAAACATAAAACTAACAGATATAAGAAGTAAACTGTCCCACAAATAATATACATAAGTCCTCACTCAAATACAAGAGTCTCTCAAAGAAAAACAGAAGAGTACAACTCGATACCTCACTACAAAAAAAAATCTCTCACACTAAAATACACAACCAAAAGCACATGGGGTACCTCTACCTCTCGCTGCAGCAGAAAGGGAAAAGATCTACCTCGCGATTCCCTTACCTCGGTCTGTAGGAGCTGGATCAGTAACGGGCACCGCAGGAACTGGAGCTGGAGTCCCTGGGGAAAAGACACCACGACGGGTGTGAGAACTACCTCCCACAGTAGTTCTCAGTGGGTGCCGCCAACAAGCCCGACGGCCTGCCCACTAAGTCTACAAGGGGCATAAAGTAACCAAAGAAAAATGCAGGATAGAAAGCAGGAAAGTAAAACATCTACTGCTACTATGCCCCTATCTACATGCACAAGGAAAAAGGATCGAAGACCAACATGTCTCTACTGATACTCTACTCAAGTCACCCAATCTAAACTGACTGCCAAATGGTCCAGTCAAACCTGCGCCTACCTACTGCTGTAGGTATGTCCATAGCTGCCAAAACTGGCTCAGCCAGAGGGACGATGTCCATGACTGCCAAAACTGGCTCAGTCAGAGGGACACCAACATCGACAAGCCGCGAAAGAAGTAGCAAGCCCAACTCCGGAGTGGCACTCGTGGGTAGCGACCCCACCGAGCAAAATATCTGCGCATCTCTGTCGATCTCAAGAATGGCTCCTGCAGGCTATGATCCAATCCCTGACTCACTCACTAAAAGAGGATCCACACTGTCACTATGATCATCACCCAAAGATCCCAGTCCCACATGTCACTATCTCAAATGATGAACAAACTATAGACTGCTGCCAACTCTACTCGGTCCCCAGACACGAGTACAATGCATCCAAAGCTACTAAACCTCCCAACCCACACTCAGGGGAAGACCACTATGTCCCAATATGACAAAAGTAACAATGACATGGGAGAACTACAGCAAAGACATAAATCCAATAGTAGCCGTCTGAGGATGACATACAATGTATAATAGATGTGCTAAGTCAAGTCTTTCTCCAATTTGTGGTTCATATGATGCAAGAGTTCCAAAAAGGTTATCAATTTTAGCAATTATTAACTGTGGTTACTAACATATAAATTGCGCAGATTTATTAGCTCACATACTATCATGCATGCATTTATAGTCGCAGAATTAGAGAGCAGTCCATAGAAATTGAAAGCAGAATCACCCACCTGAACACGCTAACTGTCCGAGACGGTACAGATAAACAGTCTAGGAGTCGACAATTTCCCAGATCCACAGAGCCAGGAGCACAGAAAAAGTGCTCTTACAGTCCTGGGTACAACAACCACGCACAATTACAACCAATTAGCACATAACAATCACCTTCCAAAAATCTGCAAACACAGTTACTGTTCACACACGAATTTCACCTGAAAATAAATATCATAAAATTCCAATAAAAATATCACGACGATCCTCGCGAAGAATAGATGTCGATAGGCTCTTGAATCGTCGAAATCCGATGTCCAGCAGTGAAGATAAAATTCCGCGAAGCCGCTGCTGTCAAGATTCCAGACTGTAGCAAAGGGGCGTAAAAATGTACCCCAAACCCTCAAAAAAACTCATTTCTGGGAAGAATGATCAACACGGAAAACGTAGATATACCTCTTGTGCAACCGCTGGCGAAGAAATCGTCCAAAAATGTGGTCGGGGTAGCTCTGCAGGTCTCCTAGAAGAAAATGCGACGGTAGTGGGCCTCAAACTGTAAAACGTCGCTCCGCACTACGAGGTAAGAAACACAGTCGTCACGGCTTCCCGATTTTCTGAAACTTCTCCAGGAGTTAGCTAAGAGGGAGAGGAAGATTTTTCATAAAGGGATCAAGTGCTGGTTCTCACGGGAAAAGGGTGAAAAAACCAGCCCAAGGTGACCTATATATAGGCCTCAAAGAAAAAGCCCCCAAAAAACCAAGTTATTGGGCTCGGGCCCAAACTTTCGGGCGCCCGAAAGATTTCGGGCGCGCACAGTGCGGCCCGGCCCAAAACTTTCGGGCGCGCACAGTGCGGCCCGGCCCAATACACGCCGTCGGACGGGATCCCAGATCCGTCCGACCCGCCTCGGAGCCCGCCACGTGTCGCCCGAACAGCGAACACCGAAGCGGGCCACCCACCGCCCGCCACGTGTCCGCTCCCCGGGCACAGTAAGGCGGCGGCGCCCGCCAATGAGCGGGCGCCACGTGTCCGCCCGGTTGACCCGCTGCCCGGCCGGCAGCGCGACGTGGGTCGCACGTGGGCACGCGCCCCGAGGTACCTGCCGCGCGTCCGGTGCACCGCGCACGATGCACCCGCCAATCAGGGGATGACACGTGTCTCCTGCACCCGGTCCACGCCTACCCCAACAATTCCGTGGACCGCGCCGCGTGCACCAACCAACCGGTGACTGCCACGTGTCCCCCGCCTGGTCCATGCACCGTCGCGCTCCACCCGGTAGACCGCGCGCCCTGGGCCCGCCAATCAGGCGGTGCCACGTGTCCATGCGCCGGGTCTGTGCACCCCGCCGCTCTGCTCTGTGGACCGCGCATCGCAGACCGGCCAATCAGAGCTTGCCACGTGGCATCCCGGCGGTCTACGGCCCCTCCCATGCACCAATTTCCACTAAAAACTTCCGGGTGTCCGTTTTTGGGCATCCGGACTCCAAATTAAGCAAATAAATAGCCGTTTTCAAGCGTTTTTCCGTGCTGAATCCATCTACGACCTCTGTTTGGCCTAAATCTTTCCTAAAACTTCGGCAAACCCAGCCGAAGGCCAATACAGTAAATAAAAGCACACAGGGTCCACCAATAGCACCCAATTGATGCATAGTGGGCCAGGTACACCAATACTAGGTGTTCTAACAGTGGATCCATCGGAAAAACACTGCATGGGAACTAGGGCCACTACATTCCCCCCCACTAAAAGAAAGTTTCGTCCTCGAAACGAAACAGAGCAAGAACAAACGTACCTCAGCCAGAAGTCTCGAACAGAAAAGGGTAGGCATCTCGCATCGCCGTCTCAAGCTCCCAGGTAGCCTCTCGCTCCTCATGGTTGCTCCAAAGGATCTTCACATAGGGTATTGCCCGGTTGCGCAATTCCCTCACCTCACGAGCCAGAATCCGCAATGGGCGCTCCTCGTAAACCAAGTCCTCGCCGATATCCAAGGATGCGAAGTCGATGACATGAGACGGATCGAACACATATCTCCTCAAGGCCGAAACATGGAAGACATCATGAACACCAGCCAAACGGGGAGGTAGAGCAACTCTATAAGCCACAGGGCCTACCCTCTCAAGCACCTCAAAGGGTCCAATGAAGCGGGGACTGAGCTTCCCCCGCACTCCAAACCTTCGGAGCCCTTTCGAGGGCGAGACCTTCAAGAAGACATGGTCACCAACCTGAAACTCAAGGTCTCGCCGCCGAACATCAGCATAGCTCTTCTGGCGACTCTAGGCCGTCTCCAAGTGCCGACGAACAACACGGACTTTCTCCTCCGCCTCCAGCAGTAAATCTGGCCCCAGCGTCCTCCTCTCACCCACATCACTCCAGTATAGGGGCGACCGACACTTGCGTCCGTACAACGCCTCAAACGGAGCCATCTGAATGCTCGCTTGAAAGCTGTTGTTGTACGCGAACTCAACCAGGGGTAGGTGTCGGTGCCAGCCTCCTCCAAAATCCATAACACACGCACGCAACATATCCTCAAGCGTCTGAATGGTGCGCTCTGACTGACCGTCTGTCTGTGGGTGGAATGCCGTGCTGAAACTAAGCCGAGTACCCATGGCTGACTGTAAGCTCCCCCAAAATCGTGACACAAATCTCGGGTCTCGATCTGAAACGATGGACGCTGGTACTCGGTGCAGCCTCACGATCTCATCCAAATATAGCTGTGCCAGGCGCTCCAAGGACCAAGTCATCTGTACAGGCAGGAAATGCGCTGACTTGGTAAGTCTATCAACAATCACCCAGACTGCGTCGGCTCCACTCTGCGATCTCGGTAGCCCAGTCACGAAATCCATGGTGATGTGGTCCCACTTCCATTCGGGAATTGGAAGGCTCTGCAGCTTGCCAGCAGGAACACGATGCTCTGCCTTCACTTGCTAGCAAGTTAAGCACTGAGCAACAAACCTTCCAATATCCCGCTTCATCCCTGACCACCAAAAGTGTGCCTTAAGGTCCTTATACATCTTAGTACCTCCAGGATGGATGGTATAAGGTGTATAATGGGCCTCTCTCAAAATCTGATCTCTAATCTCCAAATCTGATGGCACACAAACTCGGTCCCTGTACCGTAGTACTCCCGAGCTGTCCACTGAAAAATCCCCTCTCTCATCTACCTGAATCTGAGCCCTGATCCTCTCCAAGTGGGGGTCCTCACTCTGCGTCTCCCTGATCCTGTCCAGCAGAGTGGGCTGCAAGACCATAGTCATAAGCCTCGCAGAGACCCCAGGGGATACTACCTCAATCTGAAGTCGCCTCATCTGCTCTATCAGCTGTGCCTGCTGGGTAATCATCAAACTCAAGCTATGCACTGACCTCCTGCTCAAAGCATCTGCCACCACATTGGCCTTGCCGGGGTGGTAAAGGATACTCAGATCGTAATCCTTTAACAACTCCAACCACCGGCGTTGCCTAAGGTTCAGCTCCTTTTGGGTGAACAGATACTTTAAGCTCTTATGATCCGTATAAATCTCACAATGCTCGCCATAGAGGTAATGCCGCCACAGCTTCAGTGCAAAAACAACAGCTGCAAGCTCCAAGTCATGTGTAGGGTAATTCTTCTCATAATCCTTTAATTGCCGTGAAGCATAGGCAATTACCCTACCATGCTGCATAAGAACACAACCCAGTCCACTGTGTGAGGCGTCACTGTAGATCACGAAACCCTCTCCCATAACCGGCAGTGCAAGAACTGGTGCGGAGATCAATCTTCTCTTCAGTTCCTCGAAACTCTGCTGACATCGCTCGGTCCAAACAAACTTCGTCCCCTTCCTTGTCAAACTGGTCAGGGGAGTAGAGAGCTTCGCAAAGCCCTCCACGAACCGACGATAATAACCGGCTAGGCCCAAGAAACTCCGTACCTCAGAAACCGTCGTCGGCCTCGGCCAATCCCGAACTGTGTCAATCTTCGTCGGGTCGACCGCTACTCCAGCAGCTGAAACAATGTGGCCCAAGAAAGCAACCTCCCGAAGCCAAAACTCGCATTTCTTTAACTTGGCATACAGCTTTTATCACGTAGAAGCTGCAGCACTATCCTCAGGTGCTCCTCGTGCTCCTCATCGCTCCGGGAGTAAATCAGGATGTCATCAATGAACACAACCACGAATCGATCCAAGTACGGCTGAAAAACCCGGTTCATCAGATCCATGAATGCAGCTGGGGCATTGGTCAAACCAAACGGCATAACCGTAAACTCATAATGTCCATACCGGGATCTGAACGCCGTCTTGGGGATGTCCTCGGCCCTCACCCTAAGCTGGTGGTAACCTGACTGGAGATCAATCTTCGAAAACACGGAGGCTCCCTGTAGCTGATCAAACAAGTCATCAATCCGTGGCAGAGGATACTTATTCCGGATGGTCACTTTGTTCAGTTCCCGGTAGTCCACACATAAGCGGAGTGTCCCATCCTTCTTCTTCACGAACAAAACAGGCGCTCCCCACGGCGAAACACTGGGCCGAATGAAGCCTCTGTCCAAAAGATCCTGTAACTGGGCCTTCAACTCTCTCAGCTCGGCAGGCGCCATCCTGTAAGGTGCCTTCGAGATTGGTGCGGTTCCGGGTACCACATCAATCACGAACTCGATCTCCCTCTCTGGCGGCATGGTCGTCAGCTCTGGGGGAAACACATCGGGAAACTCGCGGACCACTGGAATATCCTCGAGTCCCCGTGCCGCCGAAGGCGCCTCCACAATCGTCGCCAGAAATGCGGTGCAACCCCTACTCATCAACCGCCTAGCCCTCGCCGAAGAGATAGTCAAGGCGAACAAGGAGCTCTGACAGCCCTGGAAGACGAACACCTCCTGCCCCGGCTCACGAAGAGTAACAGTCCTATCGCGGCAATCAATGGTAACATAATATCTCGACAACCAATCCATACCCAGAACAACATCGAAATCCTGGAGCTGTCGTAAGACAAGCAAGTCGACCGGCAGAATCCAGGATCCCAACTGAATGGGGCAATCTCTACAGCACTCCTCAACATGAAGAACATGACCCGGTATCTCAACCTCTAATGCAGATGATAAAGAAGCTACCGCTATACCATGCAAAGATGCGAATGATCTACTAATGAATGAATGAGAAGCACCGGTATCGAAAAGAGCCCGAGCACGGACTGATGAGATCAGAACAATACCTGCGACGACCTGCTCTGCTGCGAAAGCATCCTCAATCTGAGCGGCATATACACGACCGCTCGGTGCCGGGGGACGTCGCTCTGGCTGTCGAGAAGAAGAAGAGGCGAAATCTGGCCTGCTGTAGGCTGCAGAAGGTCCGGCTGGCTGGTAAGGAACGGTCGGTGCTGATGCAGAAGAAGGAGCTGGATGGCCGGCCCTGGGACAAGCACTCGCAATATGGCCGGCCTCCCCGCATCGAAAACACCGGCCCTGTCTCTGCGGGCACTGAGTCGGCGGATGAGGGCCCCGGCAGATAACACACCGATCTGAGCGCTGCTGCCGAGAAGACTGCTGTGGGGGCTGCTGCTGTCGCGGGGGTCGACGCTGCTGCTGCTGCTGCTGTGACTGTCGAGACGCCCCCGATCTCTGGCGTCCCTGGTGCCCCCGGCCCTGAGGATGGAAACGCGGAGGTCTCGGGGGTCCCTGCCTGCTAGACTGCCCCTCCTCCGCGGAAGCCGGGCGCTTCGCCCCAGAAGTCGCTACAGGGGCGGGAGACACCTCATCCATCACGGCCTCTCCACACTCCACATACAAGGCCTGCTCCATCGAGGCCTCCACGGTCTGCAGTCTACGGGAGCGGACGAACTGGTAGATGTCTCGACGAAGTCCTCTCTCGAACATGTAGACACGATGGCTCTCGTCCCTGGCCACATGTGGCACACATGCCAAAAGCTGGTTGAACTCGGCTATGTACATTTGCACCGGTCTATCTCCCTGGCGGAGATTCTTCAACTGCTCCTCCAGCCGCTGTCTGACACTCTCCGGAAAGAAGGCTCCCAGCAACATGCTCCGGAACTCGGCCCAAGAAGAAGCTGCGTCCCAGGTGGACCAGCTGGTCGCACACGCCGCCACCACGCCTCGGCGTTGCTCTCCAGAAAATGGGTAGCCAGAATGACCCGATACCTCTCATCCACAAATAAGCTCTCAAAGTGGCGCTCCATGGTGGTAATCCAAGTCTCGGCTGCCCAAGGCTCAGCACCCATGCCCGAAAAGCGGGGCGGATCGAACCGCCGGAATCTCATCAGCAAATCTACAACCTCCCGCTGCTCTGTCTCAGTCAACGCTCCCGTCGCCCCGGCCGGTGGCCTACTCGAAACCGGCACAGCAGGAACCGCCGGTGCAGACTGCCCACAGGGGGTGCCACAACAGGGGAAGAAGGCACCGGCGAAGCCTCAGGGGGTGCCACTGCCGGCTGTGCTCTCTGCTCCAATAAGAGCGTCAGCCGCGCCACTGCCTCCTCCTGGCGTCTAGCCGCCTCAGCCATCTGTGCCATCTGGGCACGGAGCTCCTGAATCTCAGCCTGAGGTCCTCGCCCCGAGTCCTCCTGCTCGGGCTCAGAGGACGAAGGCTGCGAGCGCGTCACCATCGAACGTCGAGGAGGCATCCCCACCTGAGGGACAAAGCAAACAATCAGAACCAGAAGCAACACTCGACCCAATCTAGCGAAAGTCAAAAGGCATGTCCCCCTTTCCGAAGCACTATGTTGTCTGCAGCCAACATAGTCGCTACAAAAGGAAGACATGTCTATCACTCGTCCCTATCCACTCGGGAGAGTTAAAAACCCAATCAAGACTTTCGCTAAAAATCTCGGCTCTCACGTGAGTCATCCTAGGGTTAAACCATAAGCCTAGGGTTCCTAAGTCCTCAAGACCTACATCCTAGGCTCTGATACCACTCTAATCTGTCACGCCCCGGGGTCAGAACTGTACCCCGGGTTCGCCAACAGATCCGCCGCCCCTACAGGAAGCCCCGTAGAGACGTAGCGTCTGACCTGCAAGTAAGTATCTAAACTAACAGATATCAGAGCTGTAAAAGTAAAACTAACAGTAATAAGAAGTAAACTGTCCCACAATAATATACATAAAGTCCTCACTCAAATACAGGAGTCTCTCAAAAGAAAACAGAAGAGTACAACTCGATACCTCACTACAAAATCTCTCACACTAAAAGACACAACCAAAAGTACATCGGGTACCTCTACCTCTCGCTGCTGCTGAAAGGGAAAAGATCTACCTCGCGATTCCCTTACCTCGGTCTGTAGGAGCTGGATCAGCAACGGGCACCGCAGGAACTGGAGCTGGAGTCCCTGGGGAAAAGACACCACGACGGGTGTGAGAACTACCTCCCACAGTAGTTCTCAGTGGGTGCCGCCAACAAGCCCGACGGCCTGCCCACTAAGTCTACAAGGGCATAAAGTAACAAAAGAAAATGCAGTATAGAAAGCAGGAAAGTAAAACATCTACTGCTACTATGCCCCTATCTATATGCTCAAGGAAAAAGGATCGAAGACCAATATGTCTCTACTGATACTCGACTCAAGTCACCCAATCCAAACTGACTGCCAAACGGTCCAGTCAAACCTGCGCCTACCTACTGCTGTAGGTATGTCCATAGCTGCCAAAACTGGCTCAGCCAGAGGGACGATGTCCATGACTGCCAAAACTGGCTCAGCCAGAGGGACACCAACATCGACAAGCCGCGAAAGAAGTAGCAAGCCCAACTCCGGAGTGGCACTCGTGGGTAGCGACCCCACCGAGCAAAGTATCTGCGCATCTCTGTCGATCTCAAGAATGGCTCCTGCAGGCTATGATCCAATCACTGTCTCACTCGCTAAAAGAATCCACACTGTCCCAATGATCATCTCCCAAAGATCCCAGTCCCACATGTCACTATCTCAAATGATGAACAAACTACAGACTGCTGCCAACTCTACTCGGTCCCCAGACACGAGTACAATGCATCCAAAGCTACTAAACCTCCCAACCCACAACTCAGGGGAAGACCACTATGTCCAAGATGACAAAAGTAACAATGACATGGGAGAACTACAGCAAAGGCATAAATCCAATAGTAGCCGTCTGAGGATGACATCCAATGCATAATAGATGTGCTAAGTCAAGTATTCTCCAATTTGTGGTTCATATGATGCAAGAGTTCCAAAAAGATCATCAATTTTAGCAATTATTAACTGTGGTTACCAACATATAATTTGCACAGATTTATTAGCTCACATACTAACATGCATGCATTTATAGTTGCAGAATTAGAGTGCAGTCCATAGAAATTTGAAAGCAGAATCACCCACCTGAAAACGCTAACTGTCCGAGACGGTACAGATATACAGTCCAGCAATCGACAATTTCCCAGATCCACAGAGCCAGGAGCACAGAAAAAGTGCTCTTACAGTCCTGGGTACAACAACAACTCACAATTACGACCAATTAACACATAACAATCACATTCCAAAAATCTGCATTCACAGTTACTGTTCACACGCGATTTTCACCTGAAAATAAATTTCCTAAAATTCCAATAAAAATATCACGACGATCCTCGCGAAGTGTAGATGTCGATAGGCTCTTGAATCGTCGAAATCCGATATCCAGAAGTGAAGATAAAATTCCGCGAAGCCGCTGCTGTCAAGATTCCAAACTGTAGCAAAGGGGCGTAAAAATGTACCCCAAACCCTCAAAAAACTCATTTCTGGGAAGAATGATCAACACGGAAAACGTAGATATACCTCTTGTGCAACCGCTGGCGAAGAAATCGTCCAAAAATGTGGTCGGGGTAGCTCTGCAGGTCTCCCAGAAGAAAATGCGACGGTAGTGGGCCTCAAACTGTAAAACGTCGCTCCGCACTACGAGGTAGGAAACACAGTCGTCACGGCTTCCAGATTTTCTGAAACTTCTCCAGAGTTAGCTAAGAGGGAGAGGAAGATTTTTCATAAAGGGATCAAGCTGGTTCCCACGGGAAAAGGGTGAAAAAACCAGCCCAAGGTGACCTATATATAGGCCTCAAAGAAAAAGCCCCCAAAAAAACAAGTCATTGGGCTCGGGCCCAAACTTTCGGGCGCCCGAAAGATTTCGGGCGCGCACAGTGCGGCCCGGCCCAAAACTTTCGGGCGCGCACAGTGCGGCCCGGCCCAATACACGCCGTCGGACGGGATCCCAGATCCGTCCGACCCGCCTCGGAGCCGCCACGTGTCGCCCGAACAGCGAACACCGAAGCGGGCCACTCACCGCCCGCCACGTGTCCGCTCCCCGGGCACAGTAAGGCGGTGGCGCCCGCCAATGAGCGGGCGCCACGTGTCCGCCCGGTTGACCCGCTGCCCGGCCGGCAGCGCGACGTGGGTCGCACGTGGGCACGCGCCCCGAGGCACCTGCCGCGCGTCCGTGCACCGCGCACGCTGCACCCGCCAATCAGGGATGACACGTGTCCCCTGCACCCGGTCCACGCCTTCCCCAGCAATTCCGTGGACCGCGCCGCGTGCACCGACCAACCGGTGACTGCCACGTGTCCCCCGCCTGGTCCATGCACCGCCGCGCTCCACCCGGTAGACCGCGCGCCCTGGGCCCGCCAATCAGGCGGTGCCACGTGTCCATGCGCCGGGTCTGTGCACCCCGCCGCGCTGCTCTGTGGACCGCGCATCCAGACCGGCCAATCAGAGCCTGCCACGTGGCATCCCGGCGGTCTACGGCCCCTCCCATGCACCATTTTCCACTAAAAACTTCCGGGTGTCCGTTTTTGGGCATCCGGACTCCAAATTAAGCAAATAAATAGTCGTTTTCAAGCGTTTTTCCGTGCTGAATCCATCTACGACCTCTGTTTGGCCTAAATCTTTCCAGAAACTTCGGCAAACCCAGCCGAAGGCCAATACAGTAAATAAAAGCACACAGGGTCCATCAATAGCACCCAATTGATGCACTGTGGGCCAGGTACACCAATACTAGGTGTTCTAACAGTGGATCCATCGGAAAAACACTGCATGGGAACTAGGGCCACTACA
>CM054943.1:8742304-8780369 GCA_029168755.2 Tillandsia fasciculata | reverse complement strand
CCTCATCCATCACGCCTCTCCACACTCCACATACTAAGGTCTGCTCCATCGTGGGCCTCCACGGTCTGCAGTCAGCGGGAGGGGTACAACGAACCGTAGATGTCACGACGAAGTCCCTCTACTCGAAAATGTAAACATGATGGCTCTCGTCCCTGGCCACATGAGTGGCACACATGCCAAAAGCTGGTTGAACTCGGCGATGTACATATGGCACCGCTCTATCTCCCTGGCGGCGATTCTTCAACTGCTCCTCCAGCCGCTGTACGCACTTTCCGGAACGAAGGCTCCCAGCAACATGCTCCGGAACTCGGCCCAAGGAAGAAGCTGCGTCCCAGGTGGACCAGCTGGTCGACACACGCCGCCAAACACGCTCGCGGCGTTGCTCTCCAGAAAATGGGTAGCCAGGATGACCCGATACCTCCTCGTCCACAAATAAGCTCTCGCAAAAGTGGCGCTCCATGGTGGTATCCACGCCTCGGCTGCCCAAGGCTCAGCACCCATGCCCGAAAAGTCGGGGCGGATCGAACCGTCGGAATCTCATCAGCGATCTAACAACCTCCCGCTGCTCTGTCTCCGTCAACGCTCCAGTCGCCCCCGGCCGGTGAGCAATACTCGCAACCCGGCACAGACAGCAGGACGACTGCCGGTGCAGACTGAGCACACAGGGGGTGCCTCAACAGGGGAAGAAGGCACGGCGAAGCCTCAGGGGGTGCCACTGCCGGCTGTGCTCTCTGCTCCAATAAGAGCGTCAGCCGCGCCACTGCCTCCCTCCTGGCGTCTAGCCGCCTCAGCCATCTGTGCCATCTGGGCACGGAGCTCCTGTATCTCAGCCTGAGGTCCTCGCCCCGAGTCCTCCTGCTCGGGCTCAGAGGACGAAGGCTGCGAAGCGCGTCACCATCGAACGTCGAGGAGGCATCCCCACCTGAGGGACAAGCAAACAATCAGACACCAGAAGCAACACTCGACCCAATCTAGCGAAAGTCAAAAGGCATGTCCCCCTTTCCGAAGCACTATGTTGTCTACAGCCAACATAGTTGCTGCAAAAGGAAGACATGTCTATCACTCGTCCCTATCCACTCGGGAGAGTCAAAAACCCAATCAAGACTTTCGCTAAAAATCTCGGCTCTCACGTGAGTCATCCTAGGGTTAACCATAAGCCTAGGGTTCCTAAGTCCTCAAGACCTATATCCTAGGCTCTGATACCACTCTAATCTGTCACGCCCCGGGGTCAAAACTGTACCCCGGGCTCGCCAACAGATCCGCCGCCCCTACGGGAAGCCCCGTAGAGACGTAGCGTCTAACCTGCAAGTAAGTGTCTAAACTAACAGATATCAGAGCTATAAACATAAAACTAACAGATATAAGAAGTAAACTGTCCCACAAATAATATACATAAGTTCTCACTCAAATACAAGAGTCTCTCAAAGAAAAACAGAAGAGTACAACTCGATACCTCACTACAAAAAAAATCTCTCACACTAAAGACACAACCAAAAGCACATGGGGTACCTCTACCTCTCGCTGCAGCAGAAAGGGAAAAGATCTACCTCGCGATTCCCTTACCTCGGTCTGTAGGAGCTGGATCAGTAACGGGCACCGCAGGAACTGGAGCTGGAGTCCCTGGGGAAAAGACACCACGACGGGTGTGAGAACTACCTCCCACAGTAGTTCTCAGTGGGTGCCGCCAACAAGCCCGACGGCCTGCCACTAAGTCTACAAGGGGCATAAAGTAACCAAAGAAAAATGCAGGATAGAAAGCAGGAAAGTAAAACATCTACTGCTACTATGCACCTATCTACATGCACAAGGAAAAAGGATCGAAGACCAACATGTACTCTAATGACTCGACTCAAGTCACCCAATCTAAACTGACTGCCAAACGGTCCAGTCAAACCTGCGCCTACCTACTGCTGTAGGTATGTCCATAGCTGCCAAAACTGGCTCAGCCAGAGGGACGATGTCCATGACTGCCAAAACTGGCTCAGCCAGAGGGACACCAACATCGACAAGCGCGAAAGAAGTAGCAAGCCCAACTCGGAGTGGCACTCGTGGGTAGCGACCCCACCGAGCAAAATATCTGCGCATCTCTGTCGATCTCAAGAATGGCTCCTGCAGGCTATGATCCAATCCCTGACTCACTCACTAAAGAGGATCCACACTGTCACTATGATCATCACCCAAAGATCCCAGTCCCACATGTCACTATCTCAAATGATGAACAAACTATAGACTGCTGCCAACTCTACTCGGTCCCCAGACACGAGTACAATGCATCCAAAGCTACTAAACCTCCCAACCCTCAACTCAGGGGAAGACCACTATGTCCCAATATGACAAAAGTAACAATGACATGGGAGAACTACAGCAAAGACATAAATCCAATAGTAGCCGTCTGAGGATGACATACAATGTATAATAGATGTGCTAAGTCAAGTCTTTCTCCAATTTGTGGTTCATATGATGCAAGAGTTCCAAAAAGGTTATCAATTTTAGCAATTATTAACTGTGGTTACTAACATATAAATTGCCCAGATTTATTAGCTCACATACTATCATGCATGCATTTATAGTCGCAGAATTAGAGAGCAGTCCATAGAAATTGAAAGCAGAATCACCCACCTGAACACGCTAACTGTCCGAGACGGTACAGATAAACAGTCCAGGAGTCGACAATTTCCCAGATCCACAGAGCCAGGAGCACAGAAAAAGTGCTCTTACAGTCCTGGGTACAACAACCACGCACAATTACAACCAATTAGCACATAACAATCACCTTCCAAAAATCTGCAAACACAGTTACTGTTCACACACGAATTTCACCTGAAAATAAATTTCCTAAAATTCCAATAAAAATATCACGACGATCCTCGGGAAGAGTAGATGTCGATAGGCTCTTGAATCGTCGAAATCCGATGTCCAAAAGTGAAGATAAAATTCCGCGAAGCCGCTGCTGTCAAGATTCCAGACTGTAGCAAAGGGGCGTAAAAATGTACCCCAAACCCTCAAAAAAACTCATTTCTGGGAAGAATGATCAACACGGAAAACGTAGATATACCTCTTGTGCAACCGTTGGCGAAGAAATCGTCCAAAAATGTGGTCGGGGTAGCTCTGCAGGTCTCCTAGAAGAAAATGCGACGGTAGTGGGCCTCAAACTGTAAAACGTCGCTCCGCACTACGAGGTAAGAAACACAGTCGTCACGGCTTCCCGATTTTCTGAAACTTCTCCAGGAGTTAGCTAAGAGGGAGGAAAGATTTTTCATAAAGGGATCAAGTGCTGGTTCTCACGGGAAAAGGGCGAAAAAACCAGCCCAAGGTGACCTATATATAAGCCTCAAAGAAAAAGCCCCCAAAAAACCAAGTTATTGGGCTCGCGCCCAAACTTTCGGGCGCCCGAAAGATTTCGGGCGCGCACAGTGCGGCCCGGCCCAAAACTTTCGGGCGCGCACAGTGCGGCCCGGCCCCATACACGCCGTCGGACGGGATCCAGATCCGTCCGACCCGCCTCGGAGCTCGCCACGTGTCGCCCGAACAGCGAACACCGAAGCGGGCCACCCACCGCCCGCCACGTGTCCGCTCCCCGGGCACAGTAAGGCGGTGGCGCCCGCCAATGAGCGGGCGCCACATGTCCGCCCGGTTGACCCGCTGCCCGGCCGGCAGCGCGACGTGGGTCGCACGTGGGCACGCACCCCGAGGTACCTGCCGCGCGTCCGGTGCACCGCGCACGATGCACCCGCCAATCAGGGGATGACACGTGTCTCCTGCACCCGGTCCACCGCCTACTACCCAACAATTCCGTGGACCGCGCCGCGTGCACCAACCAACCGGTGACTGCCACGTGTCCCCCGCCTGGTCCATGCACCGTGGCGCTCCACCCGGTAAACCGCGCGCCCTGGGCCCGCCAATCAGGCGGTGCCACGTGTCCATGCGCCGGGTCTGTGCACCCCGCCGCTCTGCTCTGTGGACCGCGCATCGCAGACCGGCCAATCAGAGCTTGCCACGTGGCATCCCGGCGGTCTACGGCCCCTCCCATGCACCAATTTTCACTAAAAACTTCCGGGTGTCCCTTTTTGGGCATCCGGACTCCAAATTAAGCAAATAAATAGCCGTTTTCAAGCGTTTTTTCGTGCTGAATCCATCTACGACCTCTGTTTGGCCTAAATCTTTCCTGAAACTTCGGCAAACCCAGCCGAAGGCCAATACAGTAAATAAAAGCACACAGGGTCCACCAATAGCACCCAATTGATGCATAGTGGGCCAGGTACACCAATACTAGGTGTTCTAACAGTGGATCCATCGGAAAAACACTGCATGGGAACTAGGGCCACTACATACGCCCCGGGTGCGATGATGATACCGAGCCTGACGAGGCTGTGATGTGACTACTGAGATGTCCTAGAGGGACACCCTACGTAAGTCCGTTCCTCCGGGATGTGCGGCAGTGGATGCCTACGTAATTCCGTTCCTACGGGATGTGCGGCAGTAGATGAGCGCAGGCTGGACTTTGACTGGTCCAAAGTGGGACAGTCATTGAGATTTGGGTGATTTGTGTGAGTGAGTTGCATAGCATGTTCATAGATGAGTTTTCCTTTGAGCATGATACTTAAGGCATGTTAGCAGTAGCGAGTGTATGCACATCTTCATCATTGTAGAGTTTCTTGAGCATGATGATTGAGACATGATAGCTATAGTTTCTTCAGCTTTTATCTATCTATCTATCTATCTGCGTACCTATCTGTTGTGCCTCCAGTAGACTTAGTGGGCTTACCGTGGATATTGAGACGGTACCCACTGGGAACTACCTTTGCAGTAGTTCTCACACCCGCTGCGGTGACAGGTTTCCTGAGGCTGCTGTTCCGGCTTAGCTCGCGCGGAGTCAGCTGATCGAGGTGAGGACGTGGTCGTTTAGCTCCTTACCAGCACTGAGAGTCAGAGGTAGATGTACCTTGTGTATTTTATGACTCCACTTTTGTACTGGACATTCTGAGAGATCAGTGAGGATTTCATGTACTTTTGTAGCTGAGAGGCTTGTATTTGAGATTTTATTTATATCAGATGTTCAGTGGATTTCTATAGCTATTAGTTCTTATTCAGCTCTGATACATGTTTAGCTATAGATCTTTTGCAGAGTAGACACTTCGTCTGTGCGGCAGTTTCCATACAGATGGCGGATCTGTTGGCGAGCCCGGGTCGCAGTTCGACCCCGGGGCGTGACACCATATCCCACCGCGAAAAAAATCAACCTCCCATATCCCACCGCAAAAAAAAACCTCCTCCCAGACCCCACTACATATCTCTCATCGCAAAAAAAAAAAGGGGAGAAATAGCGCTTCCTCGACTCCTCCGATCGACTTCCCGACTTCCTCAGCAACTCCGGTCTACTTCCTCAGCAACTCCGAGCGACTTCCTCAACTCCTCCGATCGACTTCCTCGCCTTTTTTTTTTTAGACATATTTCTCAAGTAAAAAGAAAGGAAAAAAAAAATAAATAAATAAATAAATTTCTTTAAAGCCGGTTCGGGACCTCTTCGGATGCCCCTTACTTCAGGTTCAAAAGAAAGAAAAAAATAAATAAATAAATAAATAAATTTTCTTTAAAGCCGGTTCGGGACCTCTTCGGACGCCCCTTACTTCAGGCTCAAAGAAAGAAAAAAGGGATTACTTCAGGCTCAAAAGAAAGAAAAAAGGGAATTTAATAAGCCGGTGCGGGACCTCTTCGGACGCCCCTTACTTCAGGCTCAAAAGAAAGAAAAAAAGGGAATTTAATAAAGCCGATTCGGGACCTCTTCGGACGCCCGTTACTTCAGGCTCAAAAGAAATAAAAAAAGGAATTTAATAAAGCCGGTTCGGGACCTCTTCGGACGCCCCTTACTTTAGGCTCAAAAGAAAAAAAACAAAGAGAAAAAAAACCGGTTCGGATGATTTCTTCGGACATCCGGACTTAGGTTAAGCCAAAAAGGAATCGCTTCGGATCCCAAATCAAATACAAGATAAAAGGGATTGAACCCCAAGATAAGATTAGTGGATTTCCTTCAGATCCCAAGTCAAATAAAAAAAAAAATAATAATAAGGGACTTCTTCGGATCCCAAATAATTTCAAAAAGAAAAAGAAAAAGAACTTCTTCGGATCCCAAATAATTTCAAAAAGAAAATTTCTTAGGACCCCACATCAAAATAAAATAACTAACAGATTTTCTCCTGACCCCAAATCAAACAAAAATAAAAAAGGAGATATCGAAATAAATGGGAATTTCTTTTGAATCCAGACAAAATTCAAATAAGTCCTAATCAACTTGGAGTCTAAGTCCGATTCAAAAAGGACTAATAAATGAATTCAATCATTTATTAAATAAGGCTCACCCCATATGTGATGACTTGGATCTCTGCAGAGCTGTGGTAGAGTCATTGGTGACATCTGGGGAGCCTGTACTGTGTGTTGGAGGTGTTAGTGCACCAATTGGACACAAGTGGCGGACTTCGGGCTTAAATGGATCACGTGGGTGATCGGTTGACTCCGTCGGATCTTTAGAAGTGGTTTCGCGCGAAGCGGATATTAAAAATGGACTCAGCGCGAAGTTTGGACCAAGGGACACCTTTCCGGATGCCTTCGGCAATTTTGGAATTAGAATTTGGCAAATCGGACACCGGATTTGGATTCAGTGCGCGAAAACGGTGAAAATGGACTACCTACTTGTATTTTTCGGAGTCCGGATGCAAAAGCGTGTTTTTCGAGGCTTGGGGTTACTATTCCGGCCGGCGGGCAGCGCCGGCGGCGGCGGAGCGCGGCGGCGCAGCAGCGGGCAGCGCGGCGGGCAGAGGCACGGGCCGCCCGGTCCACGCGGCGGGCGTGCACCGGGGGCTGGACGCGTGGCAGCTCGGTAGTGGGCCGGTCCGCGGGGCGCGGTTCACGGAGTGGCTCGGGGTGTACGGTGGACCGGGAGGGGCCACGTGGCGACCGTTGGTTGGCCGGTCCACGTGTGCCCGGTCCACGGACCTGGTGAGGCGGCCTCGGGATGCGGGCCTAGCAGGTGCCGCAGGCGGCAGGCGCGGCGCGCACGTGGGCTGTCGGCACACTGTCCCGCGGTTTCCCGCGCGTGGGCTTGCCACGCGTCGGCTTCCGCGGTGGGCCACGCGTCGCGCTGTGAGCGGTGGGTTTTGCTGTTCGGTGTTCGGCGATGACGTGGCAGCACGGGAGAGATTCGGGCGTTCCACGTTCGGCTCAGCGCAGCAGATCCGGGCGTTCGGATCTACTGTAGGCGCCCGAAACCTGGGATACATTGGGGATTAATGGAATTGTTTTCCCAGCCTATAAATAGGCTGAGAACAACTGCAGAGAGCTCCTTTCCTGCCCATTTTCTCACAGTGTGGTCTTCACGAGATTTCTTCCTCTCCCAGAGCCGGATCTATCCGCAGATTCCGGAATTTTTCTGCAGCACGCATCCTGAGGTTTTCATTTTTACGGCGCGGCGCGACGCTCGTTCGTTTGTGATCTTCTTCGTCGCGTTTTGGTGCGAGGACTCCCCCGGCTTACTCCGACCTCCGATTGAGGCGATTCTTGCGCCGTTGGACTCACGACAGGTAGGGCTTAGATCTTTGTGTTTTGAGCTCCCTCTCTTTTCGAGTTTATCTTGGAGTTTCCTGAGCTTTATTTTGACCCATTTTCGTGGGCAGAGTTTTGGACAGCACCACAGTGTTTCGGCGATAACTTTGCGCATAGGCGTCAGATTGAGGCGTGCCAGGAGGCGTTTTTCATCTACACAGCGCAAGGAACACCCTTGAATTTTCTGGGAATTTTCTGAATATTTTTCGAAGGTGAAAAATATCTGTTTACAGAATATAGTGCTACAGTTTTTGAGATCGGTTTATTTCGGGGTGGTTCCCTTGTCGGATTTGTTTCTCAGTGTAGGAAACTCAGATTTGGGCGTGCGAGTACTCATTTCGATTGTCTCGACGCGAGGATCGCAGAGGCAATTTTTTGGGAATTTTTGGTCTCCATCTCGCAGGTGAAAACAGGGCAACTCTGGACTGATGTGTTTTGGACAGATTTTGTGGAGCATTGTATGTTTAAATTATGTATGTTCTTTTGGGGTATGTTGTGCAGTGTTGTGGTGACTGTTTGGACCGAGCGTGGATTTCACCTTTGGAGCAGGGAATTAGCGCTCCAGGTGGGTGGTTGCTATACTCCTCATTTTCTGACATACCCCTAGGAATATTGGAGAGATCCTCTCTCTGGTTACATGGAATGATCAACTATGGACATGCATGCTTAAAGTAAAATAATTGTGAGCCTATCAAATGAAAATTACTATTGTGGAACTCTGATAGTGGTTGGGGGTTATACATGTTTGTATGGATATAGTTTTGGCACTTAACCTTACATGTGGAATTTACTTTTATGTTGGGATAAATGAAATATCTTGTGGGAGGGTACCACTTGAGGATCTTTTGGGACATGCATAGGTGGATGATTTAGGTGAGGGAAAATTGTGGATTTTAAACATGTGTGGTTGGATAATGATTTAGCATGATGGGTATATCTATGCGGAGCTATTAATTGATACACATGTGGAGCCATTATTTGTCACACTATCTTTATCTTTCATGAGGACATATGCATGCTTGTTTGGACATCTAGGTAGGCCATATTTTATCGCTACTCTTTCATGCTGGAACTTGACTTAGGAGAAACCTTGTTTGTTTCTTTTCTCCTTTCGTTAGTCAGGTGGTATTTGTTGCTCGGGTTTGAGCAGGGGTTTGGGATAGTGTAGCCGGGGCCTGGATTATGGATTATGGGTTTTGGCGGCGACCGCGGATATTGGGCGGTTGACCGGATGTCGGTTATAGGACATCGGTGATAGGGCATGATTATGGACTAGAGGGTTTTGTGGCAACCGCGGAGAGTAGGCGGTTGACCAGATGTCGGATGTGGGACATGATTGTGATTGTGGGTTATTCCGGCGACCGCGGATATTGGACGGTTGACCGGAGGTCGGTGGTGAGACCTGGTCGTGGATTTTGGGGTATTGCGGCAATCGCGGATATTGGGCGATTGACCGGATGGTTACTTTTGCATCTGATTGAGAATCAGTTTTCTTTTAGTGGAGGGTTGTGTTCCACTGGGGCTTTATAGTTGTGATCCAGTCCTGCTTTTGTTACTTATCACATCGGCGCGGTTATTGCCCGGTGATGCTTTCCTCGTGTGGGTCGCTCCCCTCGAGTTCCCCTCCGGAGGCCGGGGCCAGACAGTTATTTACAGTTTTGCTATCACATCGGCGCGGCTTATTTGCCCGATGATGAGGGCGGCAGCAGGAGTTTTGCTATCACATCGGCGCGGCTACTTGCCCGATGATGAGGGCGGTACAGATTGGGTTCATCTGGGACAGTTGGTTACTGTTGCATACGGTTATTCCAGTCTACGACTACATTTTAGAGGCATAGTAGTGGTAGTTTCCTTTCTTCAGCAGTCATTATTGCTTACCACACTTCTTTCCTTTTTGCCTCTGGTTGACCTAGTGGGTGTGTCAGAGTTTGAGGTTTTACCCACTAGGGGAGGCTACTGGTTTACTAGTAGTCTCACCCCCATTCGTCTTTCCTCTTTTTCTTCTTTCTTGTTTTGCAGTGTCTTCTGCGGGTGCTGCTGGGCTTTCAGCGGCGGGTCGAGGAGAGAGGACGGCTGAGTAGATAGATCTCGAGGCAGGATGAGCGAGTTAGCTGGACTGTTGGTATACCCATGTTTCCTCAGACGGTTGTACTTTTACATTTGGGATTGGCTTTTGCCAGTAGGTTGTATTTATTTTTAGTGAGCTGGGAGAGACTGATGTATCATTTATACAGATGTATTGTATTTTATTTTCAGCTTCAGTCTGAGATGTATTAGTTTTAGTTCAGCTCTGCTTTTTATTGCTCTTTTATTATTATCTCTTATATCTGAGCAGGTTTGGCGCTTCGTGTACGCGGGAAATACCGTGTGCACGGCGGATCTGTAGACGGGCCCGGGTACCGGTTTACACCCGGGGCGTGACACCATATGCAGGCCTCAAATTTACCCATATGAAAATAAGGCTCAGTCCACATACGGGTCCTAAATTCAGTCCAGATATAATATAAGCCGAGTCCACAAATAAAACCCAAAACCCATTCGAGTCCACAAAAAAAAATTCAAAACCCATTCAATCTCATCGACTTAACACATATAATTAAGGCAAAATCATATTCAAACAGACTAGATTCTAAATCATATACTTAGAATTTAGTCAAATCAAATTTGATCGAGCTTTAACACATATACTCAGAGTTCATCCAAACCAAACCCAACTAACCCTAATACATATACTTAGGGTGTAGTTAACCTTTTTACTCTAGCACATATACCTAGGGTAGAAACCAAATCAACTCAATTAACCCTAATACATATACTTAGGGTTAGTCAACATTTTGCTCTAACACATATAATTAGAGTAAAATAAAAAAACATATCAACCTCGGCCAATCCTAATACATATAGGACTTAGCCATCTCCTACTCTCGAGTAGCATCAAATCCGACCCACCTCAATACATATCCTTGGGGTTTGGTCATGTCTCCACTTTGGAACATACGCCAAATATGGAATCAAATATAATTAAACTCTAATACATATACTTAGAGCCAATTGAACCCAATTAAACTCTAACACATATAATTAGAGTTTAATGTCGACTAGTCCTCAACACATATAATCGGGATCAAGTCGATTTCAAATCCAGCTAAATCCTAATGCATATACTTAGGATTTGGTCAATCATTAGGATACAATTTATTCTATCCTCCTCACAAAGGTCTCTTAATCGAAGGTGCCCCAATCACATGGGGGTAATTAACAATAGATGCTTGCGTCTATTGGAAGTCATGGATCCGCAATACCTGATACCCACATACACCCATCCACATACAAATAATCATCTGAATCGTAAATACAATCCCACGGCAACACCGAACAAAAAAAAAGGGTGAACCGCACGAGATGAGTCATTCGAGATCGCAGACAATATCATTATTTCTCATATTTGTTTGGTTGATTATTAACAATATTGTGTCATGACATACTGCTTCAATTTTATTTCACATTCAGACAGATTTTTATTGGTATATTGACTTGTTTATAATTAGTGCCGAATTTTTATTAAGTTTTTTTATTGACTATTTTACCCTTCATGATAAATTTGAAAAATAAAAAAATTTATGGTATTAATCAACCTTATAATAAATTTAGATTAATATTAAAAAAATAAAAAATATTTAAAATTAAATATTAAATATTTAAAAGTACTTAAGAATGATAGAAAATTTGAAAAGAAAATATTTAAAATTTGCTAACTCTAATGGTTAATGGTTTGAAAATTACAATGAATCAAAAATTTTAAATATTTTCTTTTAAAATTTTCTATCATTTTTAAGTATTTTTAAATATTTAATATTTAATTTTAAATATTTTTTAAATTTTTAATATTAATCTAAATATATTATAAGGTTGATTAATACCATAAATTATTTTATTTTAAAATTATATCATAGTGGGCAAAATAGGCAATACACATATTTATCCCCTCTCATCTTCTTATTCCCGGTATAACTCTTATACCCAACCAAACAGAAATTTACACTAAGTCCTGCTAATACCATAACTTATACCTATCTCCGGTATAACTAAATTTACCTATCTCCGGTATAACTAAATTTTTCTTATCCCCGAACCGAACTTCCGGCTGGTTATTGGCTCTGATACCAAATATAACGATCTGACCCACTAGCAATAATAACTCGTTGGGCCCAAATCACAACCCAAAATGCTCAAGCTCAGTTATTATTATTAGTGTTCATGTCTTAAATATACTCAAACACATCCACAGTTTCATCCGATATGGGACTATTGGGGTCTCACATTTCTGCTGATGAAAAATTAGGCAGAGGACAAGATGGGAGAAAATTCAAACAAATAACATACACTCAGAAAATACTGCAACATCTAATGAAATATAATATAAAAATAAGAAAGTTTGAAAAACTATTACTAGCTAATCAAGTAGTTCAAACAATCAAAGGTACGGCAAGAGTCATTATTTGCATTCATTAAAAAAAATTGTACAAAATTTATAATTTTTAATCAGGTAAATTACATTTGTATCCCTTAATTTTGGACCCCAACACCAATTTAATTTCTAAACTTTAAAATTTCTCAATTAACCGTCTATAGTTTAATAAATATAATAATAATTAAATTCTAATTTTTTAAAGAGTGCCAATTAATTAAGCCGTTTGTTATTTTTCATCTTTAAAATCAAATAAAAATAACATGATACCATCTATACATGCATTCATTCACCACGACTGAGAGTTATTAATCATCTTTAAAAGAGCGCCAGTTAATTAAGCCGTTGGTTTATTGTTAATTAATTGATGCCAATTAATTAATTAAGCATCAATTAACAAACTTACATGTCTCACTTTAGAAATATTCAATGGTCTAAAATTAATTCGGATGATGAGAATATTTATTAAGTTAAGCTTTTTAAATGAAATATATATAGTAATAATTAAATTTGTAGGTAGTATTAAATAATCATATGTACGATTGGATGCAAGGTTATTTTCACTAAACTGTAGACTTTTAATTGTAAGGTTTGAAAATAATGGGATTAAATTGGTATACTACGAATATAATTTATTCTTTTTGAAGTACAAATCTTTTTGACTTGGGTCTTCTCATCTGGCAGAGCTGATATTTCTTTTTGACTTTAGACTTTTGTAAGTCTTCCCGTGTTAATTAATTTCTCTAGCTGAGCAAAAAGATCTACTATCACAAAAAGTAAAAACTCCAAATAACTAGCAACAAAAAAAAAAAAAAAAAAAAAAAAAGAAATTTTAAAATTTGAACAACTTAAAAGTTTAGGAATATTGCAGTGTTCAAACAAACTTACTTTCATATTTTAGATGGTATAAAAATTTGAAAACAACTTAAAAGCCTTTCTTCTCTAGTTATTTTATTTTTTATAATAATAATAATAATAATAATAATAATAACTATAGTTAATAGCAGCAGTAGAACTACTACTATTATTATTATAATAAAATAGCATGAATTTTTACATATACTATATTAAAATATATTATTTTGCATTATATATATAGAGTCCGGCTATTGTATTTTTATGAGTACGATCGTCTTTGTATTCATAAGTCATTTTTGATAATAGAGCTTCCGAATCAACAATTTATACCGTTAAGTATAATTTAGAGTATTTAAATAAAGTTCTAAAAATCAAATTTTATAATTTTTCGACATCATTTTTCTTACGATTGAAAGATTTCAAATTTGACAATTTTTAACGACCGGTATATAATACTCGCTAGTTTATCGGTGGATAAGAATCAGAATTTACTGAATTTTTGATAGAAAATTTTATTCATTATCTAGATAAAGATCAATAACTTCGATCTTAAATTTAAAAAAATCATTCCTCTATTTTAAAGAGTTCGTTCGATTTTGATCGTTCATTCTATGCTTAATTATTTGATAAATTTTATTATAATTTTAAAAATTATAAAATTTATTTTTTAGAAGTTTTAAATACTCTAGATCATCAATTCGGAAGTTCAATTATCAAAAATAACTTATAAGTACGAAGATCTAATATCTTCCCCCCCCCCCCCTCTCTCTCTCTCTCTCTCTCTCTCTCTCTCTCTCTCTCTCTCTCTCTCTCTCTCTCTCTATATATATATATATAGTCTGACTATTATATTTTTAAAAGTATCAAGTAATTTATGCTTGTAAATTATCTACCGTTAGATCTATACCTTTAATTAATTTCACCATTTAGATTATACTATTCCACCGACCACACCCACTAATTCCATGGGGTCACTATCATCCTAACAACACATCCTTTCATCAAAAGGCTAAAAATCTACAAGTATCAATAACTTGGTACTTTTAAAAGCATAGAAACTCAATGTATCTATATATATATATATATATATATATATATATATGTAGTCCGACTATTATGCTTGTACAAGCACCAAGCAATTGGTGCTTGTAAGTTTTCTACCGTTCGATCTACTCCTTTGACTAAGTTCATCCGTTAGATCATTTTATTCCACCAACCACTCACTTAACCTAAGGGAAGCCTGCTCTGGGGCACGACGCCTGGAAGTGACCAGTTTGCCTACAACGGAAACAGCGGCCCTGCTTCTGAGTACACTGGCTCGGTGGGTACGGCCCTCCACAGATAGCACATCGATTCTGGCATGTCTGCCGCTAGGTCTGCTGCTGCTGCTGAGACTGCTGTTGCCGAGGTGGTCGTCGCTGCTGCTGCTGCTACTGCTGAGGCTGACGGGGTGCTCCTGATCTCTGGCACCCCTGAAACCCACGACCCTGAGGATAGAATCGTGGAGGTCTCGGGGGTCCCTGACGACTCGACTGCCCCTCATCCATCTGTGCTGGGCGCTTCGCCCCCGGAATCACTGCGGGAGCGGGAGCCACCTCATCCATCACAGCCTCCCCACGCTCAACATAGAGTGTCTGCTCCACAGAGGCATCCAAGGTCTGCAATCGGCGCGAGCGAACTAACTGGTAAAGATCTCGGCGCAACCCACGCTCGAACATGTAAATCCGATGTGCCTTGTCCCTGGCCACATGAGGTACACAGGCCAACAGTCGGTTGAAATCTGCGATATACAGGTGCACGGGACGATCTCCCTGTCGGAGATTCTTCAGCTGCTCCTCCAACCTCTGTCTAACACTCTCCGGAAAGAAAGCTCCGAGAAGTAGGTTGCGAAACTCTGCCCAAGTAAGAAGCTGGGTCCCGGGTGGACCAACAGGTCGAACACGCCGCCACCAGGCCTCGGCATTGTGCTCCAAAAAGTTCGTCGCCAGTAGAACCTGAAATCGCTCCTCGATAAATAGGCTCTCAAAATGTCGCTCCATAGCCGTGATCCACGACTCTGCCTCCCACGGCTCCGCGCTCTGTCCCGAAAAACGAGGTAGGTCAAACTGATGGAACCTCATCAACAAATCAACCACCTCTCGCTGCTCAGCAGGGGTCAAAGGTCCCGCCGACCCAGACGGCGGTCTGCTAGTAACCGGCGCAACAAGAACTGCCGATGCAGTCGGTACAACAGGGGGTGCCACAACTGGCGAAGAAGGTACAGGGGAACTCTCTGGGGGTGCTACAACTGGCTATGCCCTCTGCTCCAACATAAGCATCATCCGACCCATGGCCTCCTCCTGGCGCCGTGAAGCCTCCTCCTGGCGCCGAACAGCATCTGACATCAGGGCCATCTGGGCACGAAGCTCCTGCACCTCACTCTGCTGTCCCTGTCCCGAGTCCTCCTGCTCAGGCTTAGGGGAAGAAGGCTGCAAACGCGTCAACATCCTGTGCCGCGGAGGCATCGCTCACACCTGAGACAAACAAAAACCAGTCAGAACCAAAACAACACTCGACCCAATCTAAGGAAAGTCAAAGGCATGTCCCCCTTCCTGTAGCACTATGTTGTCTGCAGCCAACATAGTCGCCACCGAGAGAAGACATGTCGATCACTCATCCCATCCCTTGGGTGAGTTTGGAACCCAATCAGGACTGTCGCTAAAAGTTACGGCTCTCACGTGAGTCACCCTAGGGTCCAACCACAAGCCTAGGGTTTCTAAGTCCTCAATGACCTACATCCTAGGCTCTGATACCACTCTAATCTGTCACGCCCTAGCGTCGAAACTGCGACCCGGGCTCGCCAACAGATTCACTGCCCATACGGGAAGCCCCATATAGACGAAGCGACTAACCTGCAAAAGATCAACTACACTATACAGATATCAGAGCTGAAAGTAAACTGCTGAAGATAAAATAAATACAACTCCACAAATATACAACCCAAGTCCTCACAAAAACATAAGTCTCTCAACTGTAAAAGAAATATACAAGGTAAGTCCCAAAAGGAAACCCTAAATACTAAAACATCACCAAAATAGGGTACAACTACTCTCTCTCTGGCAGACAACTGATAGGGATCTAGTTCGTGGCTCCCTTACCTCGATCAGCAGGATCAGCAACTGGAGCAGCAGGAACATGAGTAGAAGTCCTTGGGGAAAAAGACACGACAGCGGGTGTGAGAACTACATCCCACAGTAGTTCTCAGTGGGTACCGCCAACAAGCTCAACGGTCTGCCGACTAAGTCTACTAAAGGCATAAAGTAATAAATACAGTGCTGAAAGGAAAAGAGCTGAAAAAATAAACTCTACAGCTACTATGCCTCTATGTAGATGCTCAAGAAGTGGAACAGAAGGAAACATGATGCATCCCTTATCTCTCAACTCAAATCACTCAATCTACACTGACTGCCACATAGGGTCCAGTCAAACCTGCGCCTACCTACTGCCGTTACATCCAAAAAGAACCGGACTTACGTAGGGCGTCCGTGGCTGCCAAAACTGGCTCATCTAGAGGGACTGCGTCGACAAGTCGCGATAGCAAGTACCAAGCCCAGCTCCGGAGTGGCACTCGAGGGGAGCGACCCCACCGAGGAAAGTATCCGCGCATCTCTGTTGAGCTCAAATATGGCTCATGTAGGCTATAGTCCAAATCCACGATCAACAAGATCGATAGTAACCAACAACACTAACTCTCTCTCTCTCTCACAGGCTGGAAAACCACACAGCCGGGATCCACCGTCGACCCAGACGGCTCCCAAAAGTGAACCACTGATCTAAAGACTGCTACCAGACTCCACTCGGCCTCCAGGCACGAGTGTAACATGCATCCCACAACAACCCGACCTCCCGGCCCACTACCCGGGTGAGGAAACTCTAAGTCTAGGATGAAATAATAAACGGCAGTGTGGAATGTCTAGAGTAATAATATCCTAACCCAAGTTGGAGTTTTCTACTAGTCTAGTTGAACATGCTACATATGACGGGGGTGCTAGGTCAAGTTCCAAGATAACAATAATTTAATAGATTGTAGGAAGCAGAAAGATCACATGCTCATCAGATTGTCACGCCCCGGGGTCGAAACTGCGACCCGGGCTCGCTAACAGATCCACCGCCCATACGGTGAACCCCGTATAGACGAAGCGTCAACCTGCAAGAAAGATGCTATACTAAACAGATATCGGAGCTGAAAGTAAACTGCTAGAAATAAAATTTATACAATACAAGTCCTCACCAAAAGTACATAAGTCTCTCAGAATAAAAGCAGAAAAGTATAACTCTATACCTCACTACAAAGTCTCCCAACAGAAAACTCTCAAAACATAAAAAGAGGGTACATCTACTCTCAGGACGACGACGACTGGTAGGGATCTAGCTCGCGACTCCCTTACCTCGATCTGAAGAAGCAGCAGCTGGAACAGCAGAAACCAGAGTAGAAGTCCCTGGGAAAAAAGACACCACGACGGGTGTGAGAACTACTTCCCACAGTAGCTCTCAGTGGGTGCCGTCAACAAGCCCAACGGTCTGCCCACTAAGTCTACTAGAGACATGAGGAAACAAGTGGAATACTGAAGGCAAGAGCTGGAAATAAAAAAAAAAAACACTACAACTACAATGCCAACGATAACTGAATAAAAGAGAGTGTATGCATGAATAATGGTAACACCACCCTCGTGTACCAACAATGCCCTCAACTGTACGATCTCCAATAGACACATGCATAACTCATGGAAAGACCACTACTAAGCTTTTTTGATTTCTAAACGCGCCCAGCAACCGCAATCACCCAAAATGAACTTCCTGATAAGCAATCTTGCTCTAATAACTCCAGAAAACTAATTCCTGTGCCCGACGCGCGCGCACACACTTCCCAACACCACTAATCCATCAGTAAACCCTTAAGTAGGGATTCGGGCCCTCACACAGATAACACTAGGAATATCAATTCTCACATTCTAGCATGCTACATAGTACATTCACAATCATGCATGATCCTACATCAATAGAATTAATGTACAGTCCATAGATCTTGAAGACGAGGCAACCCACCTGAAGGTGCTAAACTGTCCAAAGTCCAAAAGCTGAAAATACCCAGAAACAAATATCTCCAATTTTTTTCAGTTCCAACAGGTTCAGAAACACCCGCAAACCTTCCTGGATAAAACAATAAGGTCCA
The DNA here is from genome assembly GCA_029168755.2 of Tillandsia fasciculata. NCBI lineage: Eukaryota > Viridiplantae > Streptophyta > Magnoliopsida > Poales > Bromeliaceae > Tillandsia > Tillandsia fasciculata. Next base: position 8,762,235 of record CM054943.1, on the reverse strand, counting down.
AAGTTACACTTTATTCCAAAAATATCCAAGTACACACAATCTGCTTAAACAGTCCCAAAGATGTGAATTTTTCATCTGTAAAATAAACTCTAAAAAATCTAATAAAAATACGACGGAGATCATCGTGAAGTGTAGATATCAATCGAGCCCTTAAACGTCGAATTCCGATACCCGGATGCAAAGATAAAAATCCAACAAGGTGCTGCTGTCCAAAAAATCCACCAGCAGCAAAGGGGGTCAAAAACGTACCAGAAACCCCAATAAAAGCTCAAATCTGAGGAAAGTAGACAAAAATCGTAGATCTACCTCTCGTGAATCGAACGCCATGAAAATCGTCCAAAAATACTATCGGAGTAGCTCTGTGGACCTCTCAGACCGAAATGCGATGATAATGGGCCTCCGCTGAAAGAACGTTGCTCTGCGCTACGATGCCGAAGTCGTTGACGCTGCGGCCTCCAAAAATTCCGAGCCTCCTTCACAAGAACCAGCACAGGGAGAGGAACAATGTTGCTGAAGGCCTCAGGGGTGAAGGAACTCGAGGAAAAGGGCAAAAAGCTCAAAGAACCAGCCTATATCTAGGCTGAAGCCAAAAAAAAACCAAAAAAAAACCTTTTGGGCCCAATTCTGGACGCCCGGGAGCAATCGGGCGGCTACAGTGTTGGGCCCGGCCCAACACTGTGCGCGCCCAAAATTTCCAACAGTCGACACCTGTCCCCGTAACGCTCCTCGCGCCCGGCGCACGCGCGCCCGCCAATCGCGGCGCGCCGCGTGCCTCGACACGGCGGCGTGGGGCGGCTGCGCCCGCCCAACCACAGGGCGCCACGTGGCGCCCCCACGTCGCGGGCACCTGCCCCGACCTGCTCCACCCCTGGCCCGTGGACCGCGCGCGCATGAGCCAGCCACTCGCTGGCTGCCACGTCGCGCGCCCTGGTCCATGCACCAGGCCACAAGCCCCCGTTGACCGCGCGCGTGTGAGCCTGCCAATCAGGAGCCGCCACGTGTCCCCCGCGCCCGGCCCATGCACCAGCGCCACCATTCTGTGGACCGCACCGCGTGAGCCGGCCAATCCGATGCTGCCACGTGGCACCAAGTCGGTTCACGGCTTCCCCCATGCACCAAAAAGAGCGAAAAAACTTCCGGGGGTCCGTTTTTTGGGCATCCGGACTCCGAAAAATGCAAGTAAATAGCCGATTTTCGACGTTTCTTCGCGCTGAATCCAAATATGACCTCAAATTAGCCTAAATCCCTTTCTAAATTCCGACAAAAATAGCCGGAAGGCAGGCTTAATCCCGAAGCCTCACTGAGTCCGTCCAGCGCGCCCATTTGACGCGTTGCGGGTCCCACACACCAACAATAGGTGTTCTACATCACGGGTCATGGGAGAAGATACACGGGGATCGGGGTCACTACACCTTCCTCACCCTTTTGAATTTGAAAGAGAGGGAGGGGAGGGGTTGGCTGGCGCGGCTTCTCGGCATGCGAGGAGGAATCGGAGGAGGAGTTGGAGGAGAGAGCTACGGTTCAGCTCTCCCTCCACGTGGGGTTGTTGCAACCAACCACGGGAGTTGGCTGCACAATTGCAGGAAACCCCCTCCACACTTCTCCACTGCACTTGTACACCCTGCCATAGTTCCAAGATGCAAAAAAGTCCCTCTACAAAAGAGTTGATCCCATTCGGTCCATAAAATATTAGGGTGCGTAGGATTTTATTGTATTTTTTTGTATTTTTCACACTTTTCGAGGCATACGGGTCGCCGATTTGAAAAACAGACTCCGCCACGACGTCCATCTCGACGAAACCTTTCTAGTGGTCAACTTGGTTTATCGAGTAAAGGTCTAGATGTTTTGAAGTCTATCTCATCTTTAGTTAGGTTTACAGTTGGACACGCAATTTGATATCTCAGAGTGTTATCGAACGTAAATTCCGACTGCGCCATTGTGCTTAGAATGATGAAACCGATTAAATCGAGTACCTGAACCGTCGGATTCGGATCCCGAACAACAGATCTAGCCGACTTCTAGTTGGAGCGTCAGAAAAACGGGGGTTACTATTCACTTTAAGTCATCCCTTTTTAGGGCTGTATCTTTTTATAGAGTTTTCAAGGGTCACTGAAATCTGTATGAATTTGCTTTCTTTATTGATTTCAAATTTGAATTTCACAAATGTTACATCAATATAACGATCTAACCTACTAGCAATAATAACTCGTTGGGTCCAAACCATAGCCCAAAATGCTGTGTCACAAACTCTCCCCGTTTAGGCCTGACGTCCTCGTCAGTCCAAACACACACACAGCAGTCCAAGATCACCAGGTGATGTGAGACTTGTCTCGCTAGCCCCGTCATTTAGACCCAGACTCAGTCGAGACTCGCCACACACTTCCGGCTGGTTATTGGCTCTGATACCAAATATAACGATCTGACCCACTAGCAATAATAACTCGTTGGACCCAAACCACAACCCAAAATGCTCAAGTCCAGTTATTATTACTAGTATTCATGTTTTATATATACTCAAGCACATCCATAGTTTCATCTGATATGAAATTATTGGGGTGTCACATTTCTGCTGATAAAAAGTTGGGCGGAGGACAAGATGTAGAGTCCTGGCGTTTCCTTGCCCTTGTATACCTCCCTTTTTATTTTGACGGGACTGGTAGGAAAACTTTTCACCGCTTTCTGCAATGGACTGACCGGGGCCGCTAGTTTTTTTCTACGATTGAGCTCGAAAAACGGAGGACGGCAAAGCGAACGGTCTCGGATTCCGATGTACGGATCTCCCGGAATGGGGGTCAAAGCGTTTGCCTTTGAGTGGTGCATCGGAATCCGTGTTAAGTGGCCGGCACGCTTTTCGAGATGATCGGACGAGATCCTTCTACGATCGGGCTTTTCACCTTTTTCTGTCACTGGGTTATTTTATTTATTTAGTAGTACCTCGACTTTCCAGTTTTCTATTTTTGGGTACGAATTGAATCTTTTCAGTTGTTAGGGGGGGGGTAGAAATTCGAGAATTTTTGGGCAGACCATCGGGGCTCGCGGGTATTTTTGGGTGTTAGAGATCGCGAAATGGAGAACGGTGGCGCGATCGGTTTTGGATTCCAACTCCGGAATCTCCCAAAATAAATTCCGGAAGATGTATTGCAGTTCAGGCGACTTACACGGTTATCGAGGCAAACCGGACCCTGGTTAGTACCCGAACTGGTATTTTCTTTTAGTCGGAAGTTGGGTTTCTTTCCTTTCCCCGCTTCTTGATTCACCCGATCCCTTACTTTGTGATTTAGGGATTTAGGGATCAAGTCCCCGTTTATTGCACCCAAACGGCTAATTAACCCCAGTGGGAAACTAGGGTATCCGATCTTTCCCCCTTTCTTGTGCGTGAGAACCCCGTTTTCCCCATCTCTAACAAGGCGGCGTGAAGAACCGGGATCGTGACGGGGAGAAAAGAAGAGAACGATCGCCTCCCCGCAAAGATCCGACGAACGCGAAGAGGACAATCCTTCTCCTTCGCCCAGCGCCGACGAAGCCGAGGTGAGCCGTGTCTTCGTTTTTTTGTTTTGTTTCTTGTTTCGAGCATGGGAGGGGAATCCTTGGAGTTTTCGAGGTGGGGTTTTCCTTCGTCTCGTGCCGCGTGCGAGGCGAGTTTGGGGACCAAACGGGAGGCCGCCGCCGCCGTTATCGTGTTCCCGGGGTCGCCGCCGCAGTCGCCGTGGTCGCAGGGTCGCAATCGGAGCCGCGAAGGGCGAAAAGGGGGACGTACTGTTCATCCCGTACGGCTGGCCCTCACGCGGTCCACCGAACCGTCGTGCACCCGGCGCACGTGTCCGCGGCCCGAAGGCGCGGACCCGGCGCACGGGCGCGTGCGCCAGCCCACCCCCGCACGCGCGGTCCACCGACCTTGCGTGCACCCGGCGCACATGTCCGCGGCCCGAATGCGCGGACCCGGCGCACGGGCGCATGCGCCAGCCCGGCCCGCAAGCGCGGTCCACGCATGGGCATGCACCCGGCACTGCCGCCGCGACCGGGGACGCGTGAGCCCGGTGCGCGCTCAACCCGTGCACCGGCCCGGCCCATTCCGCCTGGTGCACGCTCCCGGGGTGAGCCCGGTCTACGCCGCCGCTTCCTCTGAGCCGTGAACCCGGTCCACGCCTGGACCCGTGCACCCGACTGCAGCCAAAGTGTCCAGAAGCTCCGTTTTTGGCCCGTTTCGTCCCGTTTTTGAGTGTTTTTAATCGCGACGATGTTTCTAACGATAATTTTTACTGTAGTTCTTCTCGGGCTCAAGAGGGGTGTGTTAACTGGAGTTTCTGCACATCTTCTTCTTCGCGTTTCAGGTGGGTGCTCATCCTAAGACTTAGTGTGGGTTTTTGTTGTAAGTTCTAGCTATTAATTCTATCTTGTTGGACGGGATGAATATTGTGCGTACTTGGGTTAAGGGTCGAGGGTGATGGACACTACTTGTTGGATCGTGCTAACCTTTTTAAAAACAAAGAGAAAAAGGAATTGTAGAAAATAAAAAGAGATTGTGCTAAACTTGATATGGATTTCATGATGGGGTTGGATCGTTGTGGGTTGAGTGTGGTATTTGGCATCGATCTCCGATGACCGTTCACTTTAAATATTACATATTATCGTTCCACTTTAAATACTACCTGTTATCGTTACTTTAGATGCTACAGGTTATCGCTGCACCCTAGTAGTTATGTGTTATCATACTCCTGATGTTACGTGTCACTGTTTTACCTTCGATTATACTTGTTAGTAGAGTACCTTGATTACACATGTTACTATCTTACTCTGGTTCGTACATTGTGGTTACTATCTTACTCTTGTTCATGCATTGTGGTTACTGTGCTCGAGGCTGCAACACGCGCACCCGCAGTTTGGCCACTGCGAAGGGTGCGCTTTTTCGAAAAAGCGGTCTATGACCCGTGTATACCCACGAGGTGACGTAGTTGTGGGGTTTGAGGTGCCGAGGTGCGAGCGATGCGACCCGTCGGTTTAGTTGTCCGACGCGGTCGGGTTTCTGCAGGTACGGTGCGACCCGTCGGTTTAGTTGTCCGACGTGGTCGGGTTTTTGCAGGTACGGTGCGACCCATCGGTTTAGTTGTCCGACGTGGTCGGGTATTGCAGGTACGGTACGGCCGTCGGTTTAGTTGTCCGACGCGGCCGGGTATTGCAGGACACAGGAGTATAGGTTATCGTTCCCCTCTTTAGAGGGTGGATGCTCCGGTTGACTTTACGGTTTGTTTTACTGCTTTTTCCTGCTCTACTATCTTTCGTCACTGACTTCCCGCTTCGTGACAGGGTCCAGACGAGGGGAGAGGTAGGCGACGGTGAGGACGGGGCAGGAGCTTCTCGGTCGCTGGGGACCCTGGACTGTATTTCCTCTTTCTTCCTTACATTTCATTTACGTTTGTAGTTACTTGTGAGGTTCTCGATACCCTCGTGGGGTCGGCTTGGATGTCGGTATGGTTATGTTTAGTTGTCCTTTTATGTACTTCCTTTTCCTTTCATTTCTGTTGGCCGTTTGGAAAAAAAAAAGAGGGGGAAACCCAAAGAAAAGATTGCGAACATTGTTTTCAAAAATTTAAGTGTCGTGTGGGCACTGATTTCAAAACCCTGTGGATTTATGGATTGTGAAAACGAATTTCAAAACTCGAGTGTCGTGTGGGCACTGTTTTCAAAACCATGTGGATTTATGTTGTTTTCGAACACGTTTTACAAACTCTGGGTGCCGGGTAGGCGCCGTTTTCAACGATTGTGGATTTATCCTTTCAAAATCCCTTGGCCGTGGTCGTTACTCAGTTAAGGTACTTAGTTGTATGTTAGAACTATTGTGATTGAATGGATGATTGCGTTTGGTACTTGTATTAGCTGCTACGCCATGCATATATAGAGGAGACTCTGTCCGTTTGCAGAGTGACTCTGTGTATGCGGCGGGTCTGGGCATGCGCCGGGGAAGAAGGTTTATTTTTCAAAAAAATTTTACGCGCCAAATGAGTCCCTTTTGTGAACCGTTTCCGCTAAAACAAACCCCCGGGGCGTGAAAGATTAAGATGGTATCAGAGCAGTTCTTTCAATCACAACAGTTAGTGCCGACATCCGTGGGGATACCTCACTTGCCTACAGGTGAATGAAATGGGTAGGGCATAGGAAGGTAGAACGCGAGTGACCGAGGGGGGGGGAAGAGTCCGAGTCCTTTTCTCTCGCTAGGTGGTTCGTTGCTTTGTAAGTAAAGTCTAGAGCTGACTCTTGTTGTGTGTGTACAGATATGGCCCGTACCAGATCATCGGCCGGGGACGCGGAGGCAGATACGACGACGTCGACGGCCGCGGAAAACCAGCTCCTGCGGCAACAGATGCGAGAGTTCGGGGACTATTGAGTTTCTTTTCTCGATATGGCTCGGGTGGTAGCACAACCCACCGGTGGTTGTTGGTTTGTCGGCCGTCGGTCGGCCATGGGTAACCGGATAGCTGTTTGTCTAAACTTGTACCTCCTGGGTTTTCTGGTGTTAAGGTACAGCGGGTGGTCGGTCGATCCCTTTTGCACCATGGGCAAGGTACAGGTGGGAGTGAGGATTCTTCCCCTACGATTGTTACCCATAGTTCGGCTTTTCACCGTAACCACTGCGTTTGGTTGTCGAGATCGTCGTGTTGGGGTCTCGGGGGGCTCCTTTGGTTTAGGAAGGGAGACCACCGGGGCTAGTAAATCTTCTTCATTTGGGCTCGTTTGGGGTTAGAGAGGTCGTGCCTTGCTCAGCACAAGTGTGCGCAGGTGGCGACTTCTATTGGGGGGCTTAACTCTGACGCTGGGTGGTGCCAGGTAGCTCTGAGTCGAGTTCCTATTTTCTGCGCTAGAGGGCCGGTTAGGTCGTCCTTTGGTGGTTGGCGTGTGATCCCTCGAGTGCGTTTAGGGACCCTAGGCAACGTTTGGCAGGGTTCTTCTTGCCGTTTTTGTTGCTTGTCTTCTTTCGACCCTTTAGATTTCAGATGGATAGTCTTCAGCACCTGGAGGTCTTCGTTGAACGGGCATGGAGCTCAGTTTTCTCTTCTAGTTGGGGGTGTCGCTGTTGGTCTGGAAGTTTACCGCTCGTTTCGGTGCCCAGTACTTGGTGGGGCAACGGTTTGGGACCAAGAGATAGCGGCAATTTAGAGCGTCGCACCCCGTCGGTGCCAGTTCGGAGGTAGGACCTCACCTTGTGGGCCTTGTCGCCAGCTTCCCATGACTAAGTTATAGCCTTGAGGTTTGGTTTCGGAGAGCTGTGGATGGTGATCTTTTGGGGCAGGTGTGAGTCAAGGGGGGGGGGGAATCTGGCGACTACTCGGAGTTTGGCTCTGGTCATCTTCGGCTAGGAGGCCTTGTACGCGGCCCTTTTTGTGGGGTAGACTTGGTGGTAGGTGTCACGCCCCCGGGGGTTTTTGAGTCTTTTGAAGCGGAAAAACGTGTCTATATTTTTTTTTCCTTTTAATAAGGTGGCATATACTTCACCCCGGTGCGTGCCAGACCGCCACATACACGAATTCACTCCGTCCACGGACAGAGTCTCCTTCGTATATGTACGGCGTCTCACTACAACATATAAATCATTCATAAACATCATACATCACACACCAACCAACAACCATGCAGTAGACATACATCATATTCAGAGTTTAATCGTTTAATTAATGCACGTCATTTAAGCGGCGTCAAAGTTTGGAAAAGATAAAACCAGAGTTGTAAAACCCGTGCCCACACGGCACTTCCCTTTTGAGAAAACATTTTCGCAACCTTTATCTTATCATAAAATATGCCGCCATGTAAACACTACTGAAAGGATCATCACAGAAAACTACACCTCATCCACAGAGCTAACTAAAACATATCCACATATAAGGTGATCCACAAGCAACTAGAAATAGTATAAAGGGAAATGAGTCATAAATACGATAACCAAGAGTCCGACTACGATCCTCACGACGCAGTCCCACCGCCATCCCGGCTAACGCACCTAGGAATACCTGTCACGGAGTGGGTAAAGTCAGTGACAAACAAAGTAGATGTGTAACAATATCAAAAGGGATAAAACATACGAACGCGCCGATTACGCCATAACCTTTCGTTAAACACTTGCACATTAATTTACCCTGGGCACCATTCCCAGACCACTTGTCGGGGAGACTAAAGTCCCCCCCTCGTGCACAAACACCTACTTGATGCTTTTACCTCTCACTCGCGGTGCTGGTGTGACACCTCAGCTGGCGCGAAGAGGTCCCCGCTTGCACCATTACCTTTACGGGGCACACGGGTCATAAAGGACCACTTTTCCGGAAAAGTACACCCATGCGGAGGCCAATCCGCCTGTGTACGTGCAGCATCCGAAACCGGATCGCCAAGATTGGCGTGTACTGGGCACCGCGACCGCAGCCGCACAATTATTAGATAATTAACAACAATTGAAAGGTTAAACTATTCATCTACTTTGTTAGGTAAATTAAGGAGTACTTTTAATGATGATAGATGCACTTACAGCACCGGTTGCACTCATCGCAACCGTACCCACCTTATTGGAGAGAAATCGGAACACCAATGTCCTTCGCGCTCTCCCGCTGTGTACCCGGACCTAAGAAAAGTCCGCACAGATAAACTATGGTCAAAACACACACTAACACCTTAAAACAGAAAAACCCCCACCTTACAATTTGACGGAATTTGTCCGGCATCGTTCGATGGTCAAACCGGACTACAACCCGCACCGCCGTCGCCGCCCGTCGGAGCCCCGCGCGGCTCGAACCCGCGCGGCGGGCTCCGCGGGCGGTGCCCGAGCGGCGCCCGCGCGGCGCCCGCGCGGGCGGAGCCCCGCGCGGCGCCCGCGCGGGTGCGGGCCCGCGCGGCGCCCGCGCGGCGCCCGCGCGGGTGCAAGCCCGCGCGGTGCCCGCGCGGGCGGAGCCCCGCGCGGCGCCCGCGCGGACGCGGGCCCGCGCGGGTGCCCGCGCGGGTGGGGCCCCGCGCGGCGCACCGCGCGGTGCCCGCGCGGTGCCCGCGCGGGCCCGCGCGGCGCCCCGCGGGCGCCCGCACGGGCACGGCCCGCGCGGCGCCCACGCGGGTCGCCCGCGCGGCGGCCCGCGCGGCGGGGCCGCCCCGCGCGGCGCCCGCGCGGGTTGCCCGCGCGGCGCCGCGCGCGGGTTTGCCCGCGCGGCGCTCGCGCGGTCCCGTCGCGCCTTCACCGTTCGCGATTTTTATTTTTATTTTATTATATTTTACCTACGCCGTTCGCGGTCCTCCTCCGCCTTCGCCGTCCGGGTCCTTCCCGCCCTTGCCGTCCGCGTCGCGACGACGGGGACGGCGTCGGTGGCGGGGACGACGGGGGAGTCCAGAACTAACAACAAAAATAGATAGGAAAAATCCAAATAATTTTCTAAAAATTATTTGCTCACCGAGGATCGTTGGGAAGGTCGCCCGGTCTCACTTTTTGCCTTCGGGTCGGCGTTTGGGGCGATCGGCTCCTCCCCTTTTTCCTTCTCCTTTCCTCCGGTTGGGGTTTCGGCACGTACGAAAGAGGAGGGTTTGAGGAGGCGGAAAATCGAAATAGGGTTTCGCTCGGTGAGCGGGGAAATAAATAATCCCTGTTATGGATATATCCAATTTGTAAGTCCGCACCGTCAAAAACCCCTTTCGGGTGTTTTGACTCTGATTAATTAATTCGTTAATTAATTAATCCCTACCGATAACCCTATTAGTTAATTGTTTGATTATTATCCTCACCGTCGATCCCCATATTTAATCGTTTGATTTCTTTATTTACGTACGTAGGAAACCCATAATTCCCCGTTTCTGTTTCTCAAGAAAATATCCGACTGACGGGATATTTCTCACCTTTAAATCCTGACCACCGATTATTTGATTACCTTTATCAATTAATCTTGGGGAATCAAATTCCCAATTGGATTCAAATTACCCGGATATTTGAATCTTTAATATCCAAATCCCAGTCGCCGATTATTTAACCACCTTTATTAAATAATCAAGGGAAATCAAATTCCCAACTTAAATATCCGGACTTTATCTCTTATCCAATCCACGAGATAAAATCCCACCAATTTAAATCCCTTAATAAAATATCCTGATTTTTATCTCTTATCTAATCACGAGATAAGAATCCCACCAATTTAAATCCCTTAATTAATTCGTACGTAGGAGGATTTAAATTCCGTCACCGGATAATTAATTAATTAATTAATTATCCTTACGAGATAACCCACCTTATCTATTACGGGTGCAAGATATTTTGCACGGTTTCCGATGCGTGACTAACTACCGCATCGCTAAGGGTCCCGTTCCGGGAGATCCCGGTATCGGATTTCGAATCCGATCACGCCGTCGGTCATCGCTTTTCGCGCTCTATCGCAGGAAAATACACACACCCTGCCCGGCCGACTTTTCAAAATTAAATAAATTTTATTTCGCTTAAGGCCTAAGCGATTACATGTGAGTTCGAAAATACCCCGAAGGGTCGGGTCACTACACCACTCACACTTTATAAAAAGTTTCGTCCCGAAACTTAAACTCAAACCTCACTTAATCAATTCGGGAAAACATTCCTTCATCTTTGATTCCAGTTCCCACGTCGCCTCGCGCTCTTCGTGGTTGCTCCACTGGACTTTCACATAGGGGATCGTTCGGTTGCGTAGCTTCTTGTCCTCTCTCGCCAAAATCCGCACCGGTGTCTCCTCGACGCTCAAGTCCTCGCGTAGCTCAATGGTGGAGGCGTCCAAGGCATGAGAGGGGTCTGCCAGGTACTTCCGGAGCATCGAAACGTGGAACACGTTGTGGACTCGTTCGAGGTTCGGGGGCAGGGCCAACCGGTACGCCACCGGTCCCACGCGCTCCAGAATCTCGAACGGCCCCACGTATCTGGGGCTCAACTTCCCCTTAATGCCGAAGCGTCGGTTCCCTTTGGAGGGTGAAACCCGGAGCAGAACATGCTCGCCCACCATGAACTCTAAATCTCGGCGTCTGTTATCTGCATAACTCTTCTGTCTGCTTTGGGCGGTCAGCAGCCTTTGTTTAATCAAACGCACCTTCGCTTCGGTCTCCTCCACTAGATCTGGGCCCAGAAACTTTCGCTCACCTAAGTCATCCCAACAAATCGGAGACCGACAGCGGCGCCCGTACAGGGCCTCGTACGGCGCCATCTGAATACTGGCCTGGTAACTGTTGTTGTAGGCAAATTCCACCAGGGGCAGACACCGTGCCCACCCTTCGCCCAAGTCCAGAACGCACGCTCGAAGCATGTCTTCCACGATCTGTATCACCCGCTCCGATTGCCCATCGGTTTGCGGATGAAAAGCTGTGCTGAAGTGCAACTTGGTCCCCATCGCTTGTTGCAAACTTCGCCAAAAGTTCGACACAAAACGCGTGTCTCTGTCCGACGTGATGGATGTCGGTACACCGTGCAACCTCACTATCTCATCGAGGTACGTTTGCGCCAGTCGTTCCCGGGTCCACGTCGTGTGTATGGGCAAAAAGTGGGCCGATTTCGTCAAACGGTCCACGACCACCCATATCGCATCGTGTCCCTGCGGCGACCGCGGAAAACCGGTCACAAAATCCATGGTGATCATGTCCCATTTCCACTCGGGTACCGGTAAAGGTTGCAATTTTCCCGCCGGCCGTTGATGTTCGGCCTTTACCCGTTGGCACACTAAGCAGTGAGCCACGAATCGGGTCACGTCCTCCTTCATTTTGGGCCACCAGAAGGTTTGCTTGACGTCCTTGTACATCTTGGTTCCTCCGGGATGCGCCGCATACGGGGCAGTGTGCGCCTCCCGTAGGATTTCTTCCTTGAGTTCCGGCAGGTCCGGTACGCAGATTCGTCCGCGAAAACGTATTGCATCGTCGGAGCTCACCACGAAATCACCTTCCTGGTTGGCGGTTATTCTACTCCGTACCAGCTGGAGCTGACCATCAGTCGATTGGCCCTCGAGAATCCTGTCCAGCAGAGTAGGTCTGACTACCAGCGTCAGAAGTTGGGCGACTGTCCCCGCAGGTACCACTTCTAGTCTCAATCGCGAGAACTCCGCAACTAGACTATCCTGCTGTGTAATTGCGCTTACATCGGCCTCCGCGGCCTGTCCTCTGCGACTCAGGGCGTCGGCCACCACGTTGGCCTTCCCCGGGTGATAGTGGATCGTCAGATCGTAATCCTTTAACAGCTCAAGCCACCGTCTTTGTCGCAGATTTAGCTCCCTTTGGGTGAAAAGGTACTTGAGGCTCTTATGATCTGAGTACACATTACAGTGTGCCCCGTACAGGTAGTGCCTCCAGAGCTTGAGCACAAACACCACCGCTGCGAGTTCCAAATCATGCACGGGGTAGTTCCGCTCGTACTCCTTGAGCTGCCTAGATGCATAGGCTATAACCTTTCCCCGTTGCATGAGTACTCCACCCAATCCATTTCGCGATGCGTCGCAATAAACTTCATAGTCCTCCCCAGGCTCTGGCAGGGCGAGGATCGGGGCTCGCGTCAACCTGTCCTTGAGCTCTTCGAAGCTTCTTTGACACTTGTCCGTCCAGGCAAACTTCTCCCCCTTTTTCGTCAAGCGGGTTAAGGGGGTGGCTATCTTGGAGAAGCCCTCCACAAAGCGCCGGTAGTACCCGGCTAATCCCAGGAAGCTCCGAATCTCCGTCACCGTCGTCGGTTGGGGCCAGTCCGTCACCGAATCTATCTTCTTTGGGTCCACCGCGACTCCAGCCGCCGAGATCACATGCCCCAAGAAACCGACCTCACGGAGCCAAAACTCACACTTTTTGAGTTTGGCGTAGAGTTTCTGTTCCCGAAGGGTCTGGAGGACTGTGCGCAGGTGTTCTTCATGTTCCTCATCGGTACGGGAGTAGATGAGGATATCATCAATGAAGACCACCACGAATAGGTCCAGGAAGGGTTTGAATACCCTGTTCATCATATCCATAAACACCGCCGGGGCATTAGTGAGCCCGAATGGCATTACCGTAAACTCGTAATGGCCATAGCGAGTACGGAAGGCCGTTTTGGGGATGTCCTCCCCCTTGACTCGGACCTGATGATAACCCGACTGCAGGTCGATCTTTGAGAACACCGTCGCCCCCCGTAACTGGTCGAAGAGGTCATCGATCCTTGGAAGCGGGTACTTATTCTTGACCGTCACCTTATTTATCTCCCGGTAATCGATACACAATCGGAGACTTCCGTCCTTCTTCCTCACAAACAGGACGGGCGCGCCCCAGGGTGACGCGCTTGGTCTGATGAATCCTTTGTCCAGAAGGTCCTCCAACTGTGCCTTGAGTTCCTTCAGCTCCGCAAAGGCCATCCGATACGGTGCCTTGGTGATGGGCTTGGTGCCGGGGAGAAGTTCAATTGGGAAGTCAACCTCTCGTTCCGGCGGCATTCCGGGAAGCTCTGCCGGGAACACATCCGGGAATTCCCTTACTACGGGAATTTCCGTGGGTGAGGGGACGGGTCGGGTGGCTAGATAGGCCACGCACCCGCCCTCCATCAATTTCCTTACCACGGGACCGCTGAGCCTGGCCTGGGGAGCGGCCCCGTGCTACATGACAGCCCATCGGGTTTCCGGTTGCAAGGCGTAGGGCGAAGCCCATTTATTCCCTGCATAGCCCTCTATGGGCCCCGGACACACCGGATTTTCTAGACTTCGAAACCGCCCCCGCGCTTTGGCCGGGGAAGGTTTCGCCTAACGCCTACGGATCCTAGTGAGGGGAAGAGAGAGAGTCTAACAAGTGTATCTGGCTAGGGTGTAGTCGGCTGTGGAAAGGAAAAGAATAAAGATCGAACGGTAATCACCTGCTGTCTCTAGGTCTGGGACGCCGCGTCCCCCGCCGCAGTGTCCCGGGGAGTCCGCCCGCAGCCCCTGGGCCAGCGTCGTACAGCGTGCTGGGGAAGGACCTTATCGTCCGAAGAATCTGGGGAGCCCGAGGAGTCTGATGGATCTGAGGGTTCCCGGTTGTCGGGCGGGTCCCTTGGCTGAACGGGAACCGCAGCACTGTCTGGTTCCTTCTGTGGTGGTGGCGTAGGGGCGGCGGCGGCGGGCCTCTGTGGGCAGGCGTCACGAGCGTGATCCGGCAACCCACAGTGGTTGCAATAATGGTACCTCCATGTGCACTCCGCTACCGGGTGTGCACCCTGGCAAATCACGCACGGTCCCTGGGGTGGTCTCACGTCCTCCGCTGGAGTCTGTCCTTCCTTCCGCACCCCCTTCGGTGGTCCCCCTCCTCGGTTTTCTTGGGCGGGGTCCCCTTGGGGAGCGGGTGTAGCAGTCCTCTCCGTCCTCCTTGCTCGCGGCGCCGGGGGCCTGGTGACCCCCGGTTTCCAAGGGCAGTCGTATCGGTTATGGCCCGGCCTGCCACACCGATAGCAATGATCATACCTCCACGGACACTCTGTCACCTGGTGCGTTCCTACGCATATAGGGCAGGGTCTCCCAAGCGGTCTGGGTTCCGCTCTCGCCATTCTTTCGAAGTCGCTCTCTGTCCTCGGGCGCTTGGATGCCGCTCTCGCCATTCTTACGAAGTCGCTCTCTGTCCTCGGGCGCTTGGATGCCGCTCTCGCCATTCTTACGAAGTCGCTCTCCGTCCTCGGGCGCTTGGGTACCGGGCCCTCCGTCGGACCCGGATAGGCAACCCTTTCTCGCGCGCGCGCCTCGGCTAGTTCCTGCTCTGCCCGCAGGGCTAACATAACTGCCTCGTTGAAGGTGGGGAACTCAGCTGGTGGCATTCCCCAACGGATGTCGTTCCTGGCGCCCCGCTGGGCGTGGTCAGCACCCTCAAAATCTCGGATCAGTAGACCCAGTCGTTCTGTAAGGGTCAGCATTTGTCCTGCGATGTCACGCAGCTGGTTCAGGAGTAAACGGTTGGCTGCCGCTGCGGGGTCCATCCTGTTCGTCACGAAACGATTAGTGCTTGGTGGCCGAACCTTGGCCGTCGGCTGCTGTAGACAAAGAAACCATGTCAATCCTATGGTCACAACCCTAGTCCACCGTTTCACAACTACACCTATATTACGTTCCCGTTTTCCCGTACTCTCACGTACTACACCTACACCTTGGTTATCTCATTTCCAATTTGCTTGTGGCACCTTGCACTGTGGATGTAAACTATGTCTACTATGGTTGTGGTTGTATTTTCTCTGATACCATTTAATCTGTCACGCCCCCGGGGGTTTTTGAGTCTTTTGAAGCGGAAAAACGTGTCTATATTTTTTTTTCTTTTAATAAGGTGGCATATACTTCACCCCGGTGCGTGCCAGACCGCCACATACACGAATTCACTCCGTCCACGGACAGAGTCTCCTTCGTATATGTACGGCGTCTCACTACAACATATAAATCATTCATAAACATCATACATCACACACCAACCAACAACCATGCAGTAGACATACATCATATTCAGAGTTTAATCGTTTAATTAATGCACGTCATTTAAGCGGCGTCAAAGTTTGGAAAAGATAAAACCAGAGTTGTAAAACCCGTGCCCACACGGCACTTCCCTTTTGAGAAAACATTTTCGCAACCTTTATCTTATCATAAAATATGCCGCCATGTAAACACTACTGAAAGGATCATCACAGAAAACTACACCTCATCCACAGAGCTAACTAAAACATATCCACATATAAGGTGATCCACAAGCAACTAGAAATAGTATAAAGGGAAATGAGTCATAAATACGATAACCAAGAGTCCGACTACGATCCTCACGACGCAGTCCCACCGCCATCCCGGCTAACGCACCTAGGAATACCTGTCACGGAGTGGGTAAAGTCAGTGACAAACAAAGTAGATGTGTAACAATATCAAAAGGGATAAAACATACGAACGCGCCGATTACGCCATAACCTTTCGTTAAACACTTGCACATTAATTTACCCTGGGCACCATTCCCAGACCACTTGTCGGGGAGACTAAAGTCCCCCCCTCGTGCACAAACACCTACTTGATGCTTTTACCTCTCACTCGCGGTGCTGGTGTGACACCTCAGCTGGCGCGAAGAGGTCCCCGCTTGCACCATTACCTTTACGGGGCACACGGGTCATAAAGGACCACTTTTCCGGAAAAGTACACCCATGCGGAGGCCAATCCGCCTGTGTACGTGCAGCATCCGAAACCGGATCGCCAAGATTGGCGTGTACTGGGCACCGCGACCGCAGCCGCACAATTATTAGATAATTAACAACAATTGAAAGGTTAAACTATTCATCTACTTTGTTAGGTAAATTAAGGAGTACTTTTAATGATGATAGATGCACTTACAGCACCGGTTGCACTCATCGCAACCGTACCCACCTTATTGGAGAGAAATCGGAACACCAATGTCCTTCGCGCTCTCCCGCTGTGTACCCGGACCTAAGAAAAGTCCGCACAGATAAACTATGGTCAAAACACACACTAACACCTTAAAGCAGAAAAACCCCCACCTTACAATTTGACGGAATTTGTCCGGCATCGTTCGATGGTCAAACCGGACTACAACCCGCACCGCCGTCGCCGCCCGTCGGAGCCCCGCGCGGCTCGAACCCGCGCGGCGGGCTCCGCGGGCGGTGCCCGAGCGGCGCCCGCGCGGCGCCCGCGCGGGCGGAGCCCCGCGCGGCGCCCGCGCGGGTGCGGGCCCGCGCGGCGCCCGCGCGGCGCCCGCGCGGGTGCAAGCCCGCGCGGTGCCCGCGCGGGCGGAGCCCCGCGCGGCGCCCGCGCGGACGCGGGCCCGCGCGGGTGCCCGCGCGGGTGGGGCCCCGCCCGGCGCACTGCGCGGTGCCCGCGCGGTGCCCGCGCGGGCACGGCCCGCGCGGCGCCCACGCGGGTCGCCCGCGCGGCGGCCCGCGCGGCGGGGCCGCCCCGCGCGGCGCCCGCGCGGGTTGCCCGCGCGGCGCCGCGCGCGGGTTTGCCCGCGCGGCGCTCGCGCGGTCCCGTCGCGCCTTCACCGTTCGCGATTTTTATTTTTATTTTATTATATTTTACCTACGCCGTTCGCGGTCCTCCTCCGCCTTCGCCGTCCGGGTCCTTCCCGCCCTTGCCGTCCGCGTCGCGACGACGGGGACGGCGTCGGTGGCGGGGACGACGGGGGAGTCCAGAACTAACAACAAAAATAGATAGGAAAAATCCAAATAATTTTCTAAAAATTATTTGCTCACCGAGGATCGTTGGGAAGGTCGCCCGGTCTCACTTTTTGCCTTCGGGTCGGCGTTTGGGGCGATCGGCTCCTCCCCTTTTTCCTTCTCCTTTCCTCCGGTTGGGGTTTCGGCACGTACGAAAGAGGAGGGTTTGAGGAGGCGGAAAATCGAAATAGGGTTTCGCTCGGTGAGCGGGGAAATAAATAATCCCTGTTATGGATATATCCAATTTGTAAGTCCGCACCGTCAAAAACCCCTTTCGGGTGTTTTGACTCTGATTAATTAATTCGTTAATTAATTAATCCCTACCGATAACCCTATTAGTTAATTGTTTGATTATTATCCTCACCGTCGATCCCCATATTTAATCGTTTGATTTCTTTATTTACGTACGTAGGAAACCCATAATTCCCCGTTTCTGTTTCTCAAGAAAATATCCGACTGACGGGATATTTCTCACCTTTAAATCCTGACCACCGATTATTTGATTACCTTTATCAATTAATCTTGGGGAATCAAATTCCCAATTGGATTCAAATTACCCGGATATTTGAATCTTTAATATCCAAATCCCAGTCGCCGATTATTTAACCACCTTTATTAAATAATCAAGGGAAATCAAATTCCCAACTTAAATATCCGGACTTTATCTCTTATCCAATCCACGAGATAAAATCCCACCAATTTAAATCCCTTAATAAAATATCCTGATTTTTATCTCTTATCTAATCACGAGATAAGAATCCCACCAATTTAAATCCCTTAATTAATTCGTACGTAGGAGGATTTAAATTCCGTCACCGGATAATTAATTAATTAATTAATTATCCTTACGAGATAACCCACCTTATCTATTACGGGTGCAAGATATTTTGCACGGTTTCCGATGCGTGACTAACTACCGCATCGCTAAGGGTCCCGTTCCGGGAGATCCCGGTATCGGATTTCGAATCCGATCACGCCGTCGGTCATCGCTTTTCGCGCTCTATCGCAGGAAAATACACACACCCTGCCCGGCCGACTTTTCAAAATTAAATAAATTTTATTTCGCTTAAGGCCTAAGCGATTACATGTGAGTTCGAAAATACCCCGAAGGGTCGGGTCACTACAGTAGGTCTTAGAGCTGAACCTAACGTCAGTTTCGACCGTCGCCCTCGTAGGACGGGTGGTCGGAGCGAGTGTCCGGGATGGTGGTTATGCTCCCGGCTTGTGGCCCGTGTTGGTGACGGGTGGAAGTATCCAGTGTCGGCGACGGAGGGGAGCAGTCCGTGATGGTGACAGGTGAGTTCGTTGTCTTCGGGGGAGAGTTATGATAGTTAGTAACCCAGCCTGATTTGTTGGCACCGCTTGGAGCCTTGTGAGGGCGTTGTGTGGGTTGTTTTCCCCCGTCGTCAGGTAGATGTCTCGGACTTCTAAAGGATCGTGGTATGGGTTGGGCAGTACGACTGGGGTACCTCGACGCATCGCGAGACTTTGTCGCTGACTGCTCAGAGCCGGCGGGGGTGGTGTGCGAACCTGGCGAGCGTCGTGATTGGGAATTCCGAGTCGGGAAGCAGGAATACGACGGGGTGCTGCAATGGACTAGTTCACGAGGTATCCGGCGGATGTATAGCTACTTGGTTTGAGTGGGCCCGGCGACTCGACCCGTTGCATCGTTCACTGAGACCCCATTGTAAGGGTTCTTCTGACGTCCCCTTGACTGAATTGCCGGGAATACCCCCGGGTGAGAGGTCACCCGCTCTGTCGAGCTTCTACCAGACGCGCAACCTACCCCCTTAGGCGCCTGCGGAATGGCTCGCGGGAACTGAGGGAATCTAAAGCACAAAAAGGAGTTTTTCTGAATAAGGGTCATCAAAACGAGTGTGTTGCCTTGGGGCCACCCGTGCTTTTCGTGCGAAAGAAGAACGGAAACCTACGCCTACGCGTCGACTTCAGGGAGATAAATAAGGTTACAGTGAAGAACAAGTCCGGGATTGATGACCGCTCCAACCCACTGCGAGGACGCACTTACGGACTTTTCTCCGGAATCCCCAGGGACCAGAAGCTGTTTGCTAAATTTAAGAATGTGAGTTCTGACTTCACGAAGTGGACTGTTGGGGACACGTCGTGGTCAGCGACGGGAATCACAGAGAATATGAGCGGATGTTTTGAGCAGGAAGGATCAAATCGGGAAGGAAAATCGATGAGCGCGAGTACTCAGCAGGACCCGGTACCGTCGCACGACTAACTGTCCTTATGATTTAAGCCAACCCTTTAGAAAAATCCTGGAGGGTCAGAATAACGGGCGTACGGACACAGCTCATTCGAGACAAGACCCCCGGACCACGCATCTCAGCGAGTGCGGACGACGAAATACGTTTCCTCGTCCGAGGGTGGACGCATGCGTGGCCCGGCTGCCATGTTGACGGAAGAGTTACTGTCGAGCGCACTGCGCTCCCTTCACCACGGCGCATCAGGTTTACCCGAAGATGTACGAGGACCCTCAGCTAAATTCTGGTGGCTAGCTGAAGCCGGTCGGCTGTGTCGAACCCTTGGCAAAGCATGGGCAACGGGCCCCTAGAGACTAAACCACACTTTTCAGCACGGCTTTTCACCCCCAGACCGGCAGACAGCCCCAGGCAAATGACCTGTATCACGAAGGTGGTTCTCTGAACTGGCCTACTGATCTGGTGACGGATGGGCGCCTGCCTTGAGCTTAGAGAGGACCTGAGTTTCGACGGAACCACCGGACTGCGGACCTTAGCACGAGAGGACAAAAGGATTGTGCACCGGACGAGTCCCCCATGGGAAG